>OZ025240.1:78353829-78666329 GCA_964019155.1 Osedax fenrisi | reverse complement strand
CTTATGTCATATTTTGTTATTTGCTTACACTAATAACAACTAGTCAACTTTTTATTCATGGCCGAACATTATTGACGAAGTTGAATTGTAGTATCTAAAATATTAGGTTACAGGTTACATGTTACTATAACTACTACTACTACTACTACTACTACTACTACTACTACTACTACTACTACTACTACTACTACTATTATTACTACTACAACTATTACTAAGAACTACTACTACTAATGTTACTAGAAATAGATATATTACATGTATGGTAAACTAAAAATATGAATACCATATATATAAATATATATATATATATATATATATATATTTATATATATATATATATATTAAATATATTTATAGTAGCAGTATACTATAGAGTGGTAATAGTAGTAGTAGAATTAAAGTATACTAGTAGTGTACTAACATTATAAGGAAGTAGTTTCACATCATCTAGTCCATATTTGATGAATTCTGCCGCTATAAATTCCGCAGTTTCCTTTTCAGCATCGGTTCCGGCTAGATGCGGCTTCGAAGTGATCTTCCTACATATAGTATGTATTCAAATGGAGTAGGGGCATGTACATATTATGTAATGTATTTGTAATTGATAAATATAGAATGTTATAAGGCTATATATAGCCTTACACGTATACCGTGCTGAATAGAGTTAGCCTATTTATTGACGTTGTTGCGGTTCCGAAAACTAATACTGGTAAATTATTAGATATAATTTATCGTATAGTTAATTTTTCTGTAAAATGATTGGACAATATATCATATTTTATCAGAATTATATTACATTTTAATTTTTTTTTAAACATAACAATATAATGATAGATCGTGAATAATACTGAAAAATAAGTAAAATATTAAATATTGAGTGACTGATATATTTATTAAATATATATATATATATATATATATATATATATATATATATATATATATATATATATATATATATATGTGTGTGTGTGTGTGTATGATTATTTTATATATGTAACATATTACCCTATATACGTTACATGTTAATACCTAAGGGTTCATATAACTATAGAACATACGTTGAATGTGCCTCAGGGGCCTTTACATAGACCGGCCATGCTAATAGATTATAATATATGATAATACATTACAGCATATGATACTAAAGTGGTATAGCTATATATTATCATATGTAGATCATATAATATAATAGATGATAATAGATAATATCAGTTTATACATAAAACTTAGAAACCCGAGCAATCGAACTAAATATATACATTCTAACTTGGAAACAGATAATATATATGACAGTAGAATATACTAGATATATATTAGGTGGTAATATATATATATATATATATACATTTATCTATAGTTACAGTTTAGAAATCAGAGCGATCTAACTAAAGATATAAAGTATATATATAAATATAAATATAATATAATATAGGTATATAATCTATAACAATCTAATCCTATAATCTATTTGTATATCTAACTTGGACAGGGAGCGAATATTATCTGCACTGATTTCGTCGTTGATGAACTTGCGTATATCGAGATCAAGATCGAGGGAGCGTAACCCTTCCACTACTGGGGTTTTACCCTGCGAATCCGAGTTAACCCCGTCAGGACTAGCGCCGTGAGATCGGCCGAAGTACCCTATCAACACCCCTAGCACCACGCCTAACACCAATGTGGTTAGCACTATAAGGATAAGTCTGCAGCTACTGTTCATGATGATGCCGGGCAGACTATGTTCAGCTCCGTACGCTACAATGTTATAGTAGTGTAGAGGTGTGAGCGAAGGAGGGGGAGGAGATGGGGCGTGTCTAATGGGAGTAGGCGTGGTTATCTACGATATTGAATGGGAATACTATGGATTTATTTTCACTTTTATTTAGTTTAATAAATCACAAGCGACTTACATATTTTTTTTCCATTATAGTATATATATACTCTATATATATATAGATAATTTTGTATGTGCCTTTAAAATAAATATAAAAGTAATTAGCTAATTATATCTCAAATCGATATAGTTGTATATTAATAAGTTAATATATTTAATTTCATATGTTTACATTAATAAGCATACTATATTTAACTTTAGTAGAATATATACTTACAGCGAAACTATATATATAAAGATTTTCCGAAGAAAAATGCTTATCAAAATATTTGATATATATATATATATATATATGTGTGTGTGTGTGTGTATGTATGTGTGTATGTGCATATACGTGTATGAATGTGTGTGTTTTTAATAAATACATGTTATATATATAAAATCATGCATTATTAAGTATAATTTATTTTTATGTAGTGACTATAGCAAGATACATTACCCTGTGGTATAGCACTCGATATACACTCGATATACACTCAAGATACTGTTCATAATGTACCAACTAGCATCGTACAATGTACATGTTATACATCTCATGACTGTACATTCAATTTACTACATTGTATAGTAGTGACCAACTGTTCAGTGTACAACTATTATGTACCCCATTTACCCCATGGGTTTGGGGGCATCGACGATACCTGGGGATATCCGCCATATTGTAGGCATACTAATACAATGTGACAGTCAATTATAATCATAATGTGAATGTTTACGTGGTCGATACACATATATCACGTGATAAATGAGGTAAACAACAGAAGTCACCAATAATAGTAGATTTTATCAAACGCTTAACGTATATAATATATGGTTTACTTTACAATATTCAGTAGTATCCCTATATGTATACATGCACATATATATGTATATATATATATATATATATATATATATATATATATCTATATATATATATATATATATATATATATTTATATTAGTATACGGTGTAGTATCATAGGTTGTGTCACCCATACACAGGATGCCTACTATCGTAAGTTAACAATACTTTGTAATTATGGTAATAATCGATAATGATAAATATTATTATACCTTATTGTTCTATAGGTAGAGGTAACATTATTTAAATATTGTACTACCTATATATATATATATATATATATATATATATATATATATATATATATATATATATATATATGTGTGTATGTATGTTATGTCTTACAGGAAAGTGTGTTTGCGTGTGATATGGGTATGTTTGCGTGTGATCTGAACTTAACGTGTGTTCAAATATCGAAATCTACATAAGTTATTAGTTACTGCAAATATTTACTTTAAATTTAGTCTAGAGACATCAGCAAATATTGTCACATTCATATAAATATATGTGTATATATGTGTAAATAAATATGTATGTATGTATATAAACTGATAACAGTTAGAAGATAGTGCAAGATGAAGTAATAATTCATTATTATAAAATATTGTAAAGTATTATACATATTATATGTAACATATACCTAATTATACACAAATATTTATAAATATATGTGCATAGTGGGAATTGGCTGAATTCGAGTATTGAAGCAACATTTATATATATATATATATTGTATGTGTTTTATAAAACTGTTTTATATATACACTGTACATTATAGTCTAAACGGTTTAACAAATACTTAAATTGTAAGTCATATTTAAACCCAGCTAACAGTAAGAGCAGCATAAAAGCAGCATAATAGCAACCAAATCAAACTTTATAAGAGCAGCATAATAGCACAATGTAAACATTTGCGGATATTGTGTTATTCTATTATGCTGCTCTTATGCTGCTCTTACTGTTAGCTGGGAATGTATATAAATAATTGTTTGACAATTATTACCTAAATATGAAATATCGGCTGTTACTACCAATAGGGTTACTACCAATAGGGTTACTACCAATAGGGTTACTACCAATAGGGTTACTAACAATAGTGATAAGAGATTACGAACGTTACCGATATTGAACAACTTAGAAATGGTTGATACTCTATTTACCATTTACCAATACTTAGCGTATTATATAATATATAATATATAATATATAATATATTATATATATATATATATAATGTTTATTTCAAATTGTTTATTGCAATCCGGATTGCACTATTTGAAATAAATATGCTTTCTATTTTATAAATAATAAATATTATCAAATAATAAAAGAGTATCATAATACATAATAGTAATGGTTAACTATCGATGTTGTTAGCTGTAGTCAGAGTTACATGACATGTTACATATTAGATTTAAGCGATTTCTAACAATTTAATTATTTTATCGTTAATACTAAGATTTTTTTTAAATGTAAGTTAATTAAGTTGTAATTTAGCATATATATAAATATACATATATATATATATATATATATATATATATATTAAATTAATAAATATGCAAGAATAAAGTATATTTAGTGTTATCGTCATTATTATATATGTTATTGAATACAAAAATACATTGTGATTATAATTGTAATAAACCAACCATATATGGTTGGATAATAATAATTAAAAATAAATAAATAAAAATGAAAGAATGTATACAAAAATAGAACAAATTACAATGATTAAAAAAGAATATATAAATTGCTTTTGAAGAATAGCTATGATGTAATACGTATCCGCAATATGTCGTAATACGAACATTTGCAGATAGGTTATAGAAATATGTGGTAGTGAGTTAATTTGTATAGTGTACATTTTATATTATATGGTGTAGTATATTATATATATAACTGCCTGTGTGGCTCAGTGGTTAAGGCGTCAGACACACAAGCAGTAGGACACGGGTTCGAGCCTCGTCCGGACCATTAATTAATTTTATTAAATGTGACTTAAAATAATATTTAGAACTGATCTTATATAATTGTGTATAAATAAATGATCGGCTCTCGTTAAAACCATGGATGCCTTAACATAAGAGCGGCTTCGAAGGGACATTAGAGCCATATATGGTTATAAGTGAAATACTTCATCTAAGTTCCCTCAGGATCCATGGATGGGATGAAAGGACTCCACCAAATAAAAATAACAATAACAACAATAACAATATATATATATATATATATATATATAATCATCAGTAAAAATTATATACATAATATACCCTATATTAAATACTAACAACGCTATAGCGTATTATATATAATATCAATATTATATACCATAACAATACAATTTAAAAGTTAAAAGAACAGTTACTAGAAGGTTCTTCAGTAGATGTGAAATACCATATACAAATAAGAAACTCAATTATTATGTTTTTAAATATATACAATATTTCCACGATTATCACGTACTGACCTAAGTATGGAATATCCTACATAATTATAAACTACATGTTTAATATTGACTCTTCGGGATTTCTAGAAACATTGGAAACAGCTGGAAACATACCAGTCGATTATTCAATGTTTATTAAAATCCTGTTGTCAAAATCAGAAAATACAAGTTCAACAAAATATGATTTTAACATGTTCGTGCAATACATCTTACAACTACGAGGTATTGTTTCATCAATAGGATGTAGTCTTCTTGGATGTCGCTCATATATATATATATATATATATATATATTCAGCAAATACAGTATCAACTGTATCATTAGACTAATACATAGTTACTGTTTACTTTTATTTAAAATTATGTATATATTTTTTTTATTTATTATGTCATATAGGACTATGTCCCTATAATATATTATTTAAATCATTGTTAAATTATTCTATTGATATCTATATAACATTATCGAGTATAGCGTATACATGTATAGGGTAGAGTCAGGAAATGGGCATGTGTCGAGGTAATTACGCCCACCCCGGATATATCGAAAAATAAACTATTTAGAGATATAAATGTTTTATATATAAAATAAGAGAAATTAATGTGTATTAGAATATAAATTGTATACATATAAAATAATTTACGGCTGAGAAAATTTTATTAAAAAATTGTATTCTATGAAAATAATTTTACCAAAAATGTGTAATTTAAAACTCTCAACAAAATTAACATAATATAAATAATGTAATATTTTTGTATACATATTATAATATAACTATAATAATAAATACATTTCAATGAACATATCGACAACATAATGTACAATGACTATATATTATTATCCTTAAAAAAGTACCTAATATCGAGAAAAGCCCACCCAAAGTCGGGTAATAACGCCATAGTACGTACTATAGTGAAACCTATAATGAACATACCTACGTATAACAATACCGTGTTCAATACAAGAACATATAATGTAATTTATTTGTACTGAATTATAATATATATATATATATGTATGAGTGTGAATATATACATTTAGTTGGATATTAAAATATTTGACGAATTGTTTTCATATACTAATTTCTTTATAAATACTTATGATAAATACGATAAATAATTATGATAAATACGATGATTGGTTAATAATACACGCCCATTACCATATAGTCGAATTGTGTACTTAAAAAAAATAACTTTTCTTTATATATTATTTATTAAAACTATTATATATATATATATATATATATATATATATATATTAAAAGTATTGTATTATACTATATAACTACAATAGAAAATAGCATATTATTTCTTGCAGGGAAAACTATGATATACTATGGTATACACTATAGTGTTATTACCTCATTATTTATTTACCTATACTAGACATACCTCTATACTAATGACCTGAAGCTCGTATAACTTAACAACTCGCCAGGGGTTATTTATTTGTTATGCAACACTAATACATCTATGTTATTTATCTACAGACAATTACTGGCTATGTATTATTGTAATTAAATCTATACGAACTATATATAAATATATATATATATATATATATATATATAATTATATAAAAATCAATAACTGGGCTATCTTGAAATGTTACAGAAGTTAGGATGTATTACGTAAAAGGTAATATATTTAATTGTGCACGCATCCTACTAAAATTATTTTATTTTAAATTCATATTATTTACATTATAATAGCATATAATAATATTTAAAGAAATTATATTTCATTATAATTAAACAAGATTTATTTTAAGTTTTATTTATAATTTGGCAAATAAATTTAAACTAAATGATAAATAAATACAATTATTAGTAACTATAATTTTCCTATGAATTTAATTTAAAATTATTCCGAAATTAAAATATATTTAGTATCCAACATCATAACTAATATATTGTATTCGTGTTTATTATAATACGTTAACTATATTACCCGGTATATATTAGATGTATCCATCAGATATATATTCATGTATTATATATGAATATTCAATACATTTGAGTAGATATACACAAGCTTACACACAATACACAATTTTACACGTATATTAAAATGTATTAAAAACAAAGGTAAATTACTACCATTGTTACTGTAATATAAGTTATCATGTTTACATATATGTACTATGGTACAGAATATAGACAGGTAGGCCTACTTAATTATGTTATAACAAATATTAAATATTGTTTATAATTAGATACTGGCATTGTTCCTCTCGAGTATGTCATCAATATATTAAATAATATATCAATACCCAGTAATAAAGTAATAAGTGATAGTGGGTAGATTATAGTTTGATAATCGTCATGATTTGTACTTAATTAATTGCTTAACTGATCATAATATGATTACAATCATATTACAATCATTGATACGTAACTATGCTTCTATTACCAACTACACTTATAAATCATTGATATTAATACGATTGTAATCAGTGATAGTTAACTGATTACAAATTTAAATCAATGTTCGTAATCGAATTACAATCAAAGATTATAATCAATACATAGCCCAATGATAGTCATCTGATTAGTTGATGGATTGTAATCTTATTATGGAACGAACTTTGATTACTTTACTTACTGGGTATATATATATATATATATATAAACCAGAATATATTTAAAGTAGTAGGATAATATCGGGTAATGACGCCATCGTTTTCTTAAATCGCATAAGTTTTTAAATATTAATTAGTTTTGGATCAAAAATTGATAGACAATATGAATGTAAATAACTATTTAAATAAATATATATTGTATATTTATTGAAAAATATCGATTTGTAGTTATACATTTTGTACTACATCCCTGCATGTCTATAACACATAGTTTGGTAATAGGCATGTATTATTAACCAATCAGCGTTAATTATTTATTAATAAATTAGTAAGATGCATATCGGAAATAATTTTAAAATATTTGAATATCCAATCAAATATAAATAAACACGCATATAAATATATAATATAATTCTGTGAAAATTAACGATATTATATGATATTGTATTTGTACATAACGTACTAATTATATATATATATATATATATATATATATATATATATATATATAAATATATTGTATATAACAATATATCACTAGGAAATCTCATATTATACTGCTTTTATCTACGTTGTATGTACAATTTTGTAATATAAATAACATATTTTATAGAATCCAATAGTATTATAAATATATACATTATGCTTATTCATATATTTATTATATATGTTCTACAACTTTGGAAGATATATATATATAATTATATACACAGATGCATCCATTAAAATCCGTCCCAATATAGCTTATAACTTGTTTTCATTATAGGAGTCACTACAGTACATTATATGGCGTTAATTACCATACTTTTTATTGGCGTCTATAATATATAGCAGTTCCTTTTTTACAACTACTAATATACAGTTATTTTACATTATTTTTTCAATATTTGAATAGAAATGTATTTATAATATATTATTTTAGATATTTTACAAAAATAATTATATTATTTACATTATATTCACTTTTATTAGAATTTTAATTTGCAAATTGTTGGTAACATTATTTTTGTAAAATAGATTTTTTTATAAATATTTTCCCTACTTGAAATAATTTTTCCAAAATTATCTTTACATATTAATAAAAATTAAATTGTGCATATTTTATGTATACACAATTTTTCTCTACAAAGTTTACTTTTCGATATATTTAGGATGGGCGTAATTGTCGATACACGCCCACCACACGCCCATTGCACGCCTTTCCCCTATATAAATGCGTTCATTAGTTAAAATCAGAATTATTTAAAATTTATTTTTTGTAATTAATATTAAACTTCGTACAACATAATATTTTCTGTATGTGTATTTCACAGATTTCTAACCCGATATAACATTATATCTATATATATATATATATATATATATATATATTTCTTGATTTTAATTATATTCCTATATAATTTTTTCTCCTCGTAATCATCAAAGGGTGAAAGACTTGATAAGCTCTGCTTCTTCCTTCACCCAGGCAATTGCCAAATCTGATTTTATTATTATTATTATATATATATAGTTATATAGATATAATTACAGAATATGTGTATATATTTAAATTAGGCTATAGATACTTGAATATCTAGCTCTATATCATTAAGGAACTTATTTTAATTAAACTTATTATCTTATTTTTTGATCAAACTATATTGAATATAAGTATTTATAACATTACTTTATATATAATTTATATATACATTAATTATAGTTTATATTTAGTTTAATTACTTATTTTAAATCCCCATTTCATGTTAATTTAATATTATTTTTTTTAATTTATATAATTATATATATATATATATATATATATATATATATATAATTGAAATATATATCATTTGTATGTATACGTTTATATACTTATTAATCTCATATTAATTACTTTTATATGCGCACATGAAAGATTATATATTGCAAATTTTTTTATATTAAATGTAAACATTCATAACTATATAATACTAATCAATATTTAAATGTATCATTAAATGTATCATTAAATGTAATTTGTGTATAATGTATAATTTAATCTTTATATAGACATCATTACTTTTACTTTTAATGCCGTGACTCATGCATCGTAGGGGGAATCATATCGAGTACAACAACAACAAATCTCTCCAGCCGTTTCTATCCTTAACCTTCTCCAAAAGTTCACCAACCGTCTTACCAGTCCACAGTATTATATTAGCCATCAAGTCTTTCTTTGGTCTGCCTATAACCCTTGTACCTTCAACCCTACCTTGCATAATAGTTTTACTCAAACAATAATGTCGGCATAAGTGTCCATAGTATGACAGTTTCCTTCTTGTAATATATACTATAGTAGTTAGCAATGGTTCGTATTTACCTACCAATATTGTAATGATTTCTTTGACATATGCATTAGTTTTCCTCTGGCGGTAGTTTATTTCTAGTAATATTCTATGAGCTTTATTTTCAAATGCTGATATCTTCTTTTCCTCATTCAACATTAGCGTCCAAGTTTCACACCCGTAAAGTAGTATGGATAGGACTCTGTAGAGGTTGAATTTGATCTTGAAACTTATATTTTTCTAGTCCATATGACATTCAGTCTTATCATTGCAGAAGTAGCAGTTGTTAATCTATTCGCAATTCGTTAGCTGATGATCCACCTGATTTTAAGGTCGTTCCTAGATATCTAAAAGTTTTTAGATCTTCTAGTAACATTACTTCCATGTAAATGTTTGCGTTCTTATCGTCATTTTTTGAATATACCATTTTTTTGCTCTTTTCTTGGCTTATTTCCATTCCGTGAGCTTTTGAAGATTCTACTAATCGGTTTGTTAGCTCTTGTAGTTCTCTATTGCTTCCTGCTATTGAATCGATATCATCAGCAAATCTAAGGTTGCTAATATTTCATCCGCCAATCGAAATTTAGAAGTATGTTCGTGAAGAGTATTTAGCATGATTTGTTCTAGGAAGATGTTGAACAATACCGGCGAAATTAAGCAGCGCTGTCTAACTCCAACAGTTGTATTAAAGAAGCTTCCAGTTATAGTATTGATGAGAACTGCACTGCTTGAATTATCATATAATGATTTTATTATATCGATAATCTCTTGAGATATCCCAAAATTGACCATGCTTTGCCATAAACCCTTGTGCCATAGGTACACTTGCCTATAGTATACTAGATCGAATGCCTTTTTAAAATCAATAAAGTTGTGGTATACATCTTTACGGGTTTCTATGTGCTTTTCCATGAGTATTCTGCAATTATCATATAGTATTTGTTCGATTGTACTTCGTGATTTTAGAAAACCTGCAGACATGCCTGTTCTTCTGCTTGCGGGGTTAGTCGATTTCGAATTATTCGTAGGAATACTCCTATTTTGATCGAATGTGATATCAGGCTTAGCGTTCGGTAATTAGAACATTTTCGTGAGTCAGCTTTTATCGGGATGGGTATAATAAGTGATCCATTAATCCATTGGTCTGGCCACTTTTTTGTTTTCCATATTTTCTGACAGATTGTTGTAAATATTTTGATAATGCTTTCTCCTCCGTGTTTTAAAAGTTCACTTGGAATATTATCAGGACCCGGCGATTTACCATTATTACGAGTTAAAATTGGATTACGGACTTCGGATTCAAGTATTGTAAGTGAATCTTCATTTATATTTATCTTATTTGGTTTTAGTAGGTTATTGTCTGGTCTAATTTTATAATTGTATAAATCTTTACAATATTCAGTCCATGTCTACAACAGTGCTACATTTACGGCGACAGGTTTTTTATATTTGTCTAAGATTATCATTGTTTTTCGCCTTGTTGACTTTGTCAGTATTTTTAATGTTTGGTAAGCTATTTTATTAGCTCTTACTTTTGACATGTCTTCATTTATAATTAGTACATTGAGATTGTATCCAGTTTACTTTCGCGTTCTTCATTAATTTACAAATTATGATATTTATCATTTATCATTTATACATCATTAATAATACAATAATGAATATACAAATTAAATAATACATTTAAATATTGATGTATGAAAAGTTATGTATGTTTAAATTTAATATAGCAAAATTAGCATTACATGTTGTTACAAGTGCGAATATAAGAGTAATTATTAATTATTTATATTTAGACAGAATTAAAATAATATATTATTTTCAACATTTAAAAAGTATAAATAAATGGTGAAGATTATTAATTTAAAATAATATATTAAATATATTTTATTAAATATAGAAAATAACAAATAATCAAACAAAAATATTTAACTAAATTATCCTACTAAATTAACATAATTAATCGATATTATATATATAGTTGTGAATTTAAAATTATTAAATAATGCATGTATTACGATAATCATGTTGTTATAATATATACACATATGTATATACTTAGATATAAATAGTGGTAACAATTTTTAGAAATACAAATTTTAAATCTAGTAGTTATAAAATTATAAACCACATTTATTTTAATTAAAAATGCATTTAATTAAAATGTTTCAACATACATTTTATTTTATAACTATTTAAAGAGTATAATAGATTATTTTTCAGGATGATTTATATATATATATAGTATCCGTGTATATATATATATATATATATATATATATATATACATATAAGAAAGTTCATAAAAATACAGATTTTATTTAATATTATTTATATATTTTATCACTATTACAATCTGGCTTCAACCATGGAAGTATCGATAACTTGACTTCTAGAGCGATGATTGTGCTTCTTTATGCGACTTCCGCATTCATGGCATTTATCTCGTTTCTTTTCTCCCTTACTATCGATCTGTAAATAACGTGAGTGTGGTCAAGTATTACATCATTAATACTGTATTGTATATAGTATGATATTATATATATATTATATATATATATATAATATCATATATTATATTAACTGCCTGTGTGGCCAAGCGTGGCCAGGCCTGTGTGGCAGTGGCTAAGGCGTCAGACACACAAGCAGTAGGACACGTGTTCGAACCTCGTCCGGACCATTAATTAATTTTATAAAATGGGTCTTAAAATATTATTTAGAAGTGATATTATATAATTGTGTATAAATAAATGATCGGCTCTCGTTAAAACCATGGATGCCTTAACATGAGAGAGGCTTCGAAGGGACATTAGAGCCATATATAGTTATAAGTGAAAACTTAATCTAAGTTCCTGGATGGGATGAAAGGACTCCACCAAATAAAAATAACAATAACAATAACAATACATATTATATATATATATATATATATAATTATAGAGTATTATATTAAATACTATATAATATTGCTTGTTTATACTATAGTAAATACATATAGATATTTATTATTTAAAATATTAATATAATATTAGCATATTTCTATTCATTTAAAATGAATGAATTATTATATTGATGGGATTCTTTATCATTCTAAATTACATACAAAATTATTATTTTATTTTTTTTGTTATTAATATTACCTATTATATTATTATTATTTATTATATCACTCAAAATACCATTATCTAAAACTTCTGATATATTCAAACAATCGTATTGATTATAAGTTACCAAAATCTATATTTAAAAATATTCCTAATAGTAATTAAACATAATAAGCAATTTTTAAATTAACTTTATTCAGAATAATTATTTTCTCTCTACATATACGTAACATGTAATAAACAAGATGTGTCTATCATAATGTATAGTTTACTCTAATTGATCTGGTATATATCATAGGATATATCAATAATTCATATTAATCCGAATAGAAGTAGCCTAATCAATTTTATTAATTTGTTTTATAATTATATTAATGAAATGGTAAAACTGTACAAAATATTAAAATTATTCGACATACAATTAACAACATTTATATATATATATATATATATATATATATATATATATTTATATAATCTAAACATAATACTAAAGACAATTAAAAATAAGTTTCTGCATTGAAAGCATATATATTTATAAGTTACGTCAGAAATTACGGACTTGATAAATATCCTCTTAAGTTGTAATGCATTGTTAATTGTAAAGAAATTATTAAATAAGTGATATTGAAACCGTTTTAGAAATTAGTTCCGTAGCAGACGATCTCTTGTGGAATCTATTGTTGTGATTAGATAAATCACTGACTTTGGCATTACATTCCGAGCATTTCGTTTCGAACCGGGTTTCGAATAAACTATTCGATAAAATTGTCTGCAATATTTTGAGATTTAATTATATATTTTAATTTGAAAAATAATGATAATTATAGTTTGACAAAAATGTATCCAATATAGACAGTGTTGGACTATTATTAAATGTAATCTACACTTGAACGTATACTAGAAATGTAAGTAATAATTAAATAGAATTTGCACTTCTACTTTATTGAACATTTAATGGTAGGTCCTATTTGCATAATTTCAGCGGCATTTATTTCAGCATTTTACTTTTAAATCAAATACTACTAGCAATAGTGCCACACTGTAGGACCTACAGGGGGGCACTATAGGTCCACACTTCCACACAATAATGAATATATTCTAACTGAATTAGTTCTATTAGTATTGGAGTCGGTTCCAAACGTAGAGTTGTAGGTTATGCGAGTTTCTGACGACTGTGAGGTATCCGAACTCATAGGCGTGATTTTAACGGGAGATAGTCGCTTCTGAATTTGTAGGTACATTGATACGGATTATGAATAGTAATTAATAAAAGTGATATGTTTGTATTTATTAATATCAATATGTTTATATTTATTAAATTATTTCGTATTATTGTACTACATGTCTACACCGACATATAAATTATAGAGAGTTTCGGGTTTCTAGGCTGTAAAACGGTACCTGGAATATCCTATATCAAATGATATATACATATATATATATATATATATATATATATATAAATATATATATATGTATATATTATATAATTTAATATAACAAATTAAAAATAATTTCATTTTCTATTAATTCGTTACCATTACAAATAATTATAAAATAAATTTTGTAAACCAGCAATATTGGAACTAATTTGTACAAATAAATATACAATTAGGAGATATGATATATCATTGACAAATTATAAAATAAAATTCAAATCGAATTTTAAATATCACAAAGATAAATATTATTTTTCTTTTCGAACGCTGTGTTAACAATATAAAACAGTACCGTTAATTATTGATAGATTACACATATAGTGCATTGTATTTACCGAGAGATCGTATACGATCAATACGAAAGTTTATATTTATTTTAATATAATAACGGTACCCCTATTTACTGTTTCGATAATGCAATTTCAAAAATCATAATTACTGGTTCGATTTTTCGTTTCAAATTTTGTTGATGGCTAACATGCACTAAGATTTCCCTAACAGTAGTGCGGCTTGTAAAACAATCGTAATTAATATAAATGTGTATTTTCAGATAGATATTATTAGAAAATATATATAATAATTCAATGACATTTTTTTTAATGAATTCGTAAAATATTGAATAGTCATTTTGACTTTTAATTATCACATTAGATTGATAGGAAATATTATAATAGTTATACAATTAATGCAATACCTTTATAATAAACGATATATTAATTAATTATATCATCCGATATATGTAATATAATTCGTTAGAATTATTATAACAGTCAAAGTAGGGTCCTAATCTTATTATCAAGTCTAAATCATGTTTACCGCGATACAGTAGGATATATACCTACATCGCCAGGTTCGCGAGTTCACTTTCAATATACTAGTGATGTAAATATTACTGGTCCTACTTTTAATATACTACACGATCTGAGAGTTTTGTATTCGTAACTACCCGAACCCGATCTGATCCCGCTACTTTTTGAAAATATACTGAGACTTTATAAACATTCTACATTTTAGATGGTCCCGGTACTTTTAGATTTCGAAAATGAGACCTTCCGTTAATTTATGTTCATTTATATCCCTATAGTGATACATACTATTACTTAGAAATATAGTATTTTAAATTATTATTCAATTAAATTATATATATATTATTATGGTAATTAATGTAGGTAATTAATATATAATTATACATAGAATATTCTATAGAATATATATATACATATATTCGTTATTAAAATTGTATATATATATAAGTATACAATAATTACCTAAATTAATAATATATATATAATTTAATTGAATAATAATTTAAAATAATATATCACATACTATACAATATATAAATACTATTAATATTATGTATATGGTCAATTATCGTGACTCATGATATATATATATATATATATATATATATATATATATATATATATATATATATTTATATATATATTGCCTAAATTATTGTCTTACCATAATCTCTAATTTTGGTAGATGTTTGATTTCACTTTCTATTAAATCTGGGTCCATTTCATTATCAGAGATTGCACAGATCCACTCTGTAATATTTAATTTGAAATATATGTGTATATAATAACATATATCAAAGTTGACGAGAAAATATCTATAATATTAATTCTATGTATATAGTAATTTGAAATTGTATTGTAAATTTAAAAAAATATTAATTTATTTATTTGAATATTATATAATACCTAATATGTGATATACTAAATTTATTAGCTATATGAAATAAAATATATGAATTTAACGAAGCTGATAGTTTATAGAATATAATAAATAGTAAGCCCTCGTTACATAGCACGTGACATTCATAACACGTGACATTATAGTGACCTCTAGTTATAAGCGGTTTACAGGAGATAGACTGGTTGGATGTTTTCCTGTTGTACGTCCAATCACAAACTGAGTCATCTCTCATATCCAACACTTCCGGAACTATCGTCCGGAGACTGGATAATATAGATGAAAGATTATAAATACTCGCATTACAATTAATACATTATATAATACGTCAATACTTATAGTAAATATTAGAATTAATATCTAAAATGTAATTTAATATTTATGAAATATAAATATCCTATATGATATAATAGATGAATCGTTATATACATATGGTGTCAGTTAGGGATGTAAATGATGCCGAGCTTTTGATGCCAAACCGAGACTATTGGTTTTTGATGCCGAGATGAGACTTTCATTTTCAAAACATAATCGAGCCGAAATGATGCTTTTTGGAAGTTACATTTTAAACATAATTTTTATATATTTATCCATATTTTTATTAATGTTTCCTATTTCATGTGATATAATATTAATTATATGTATCTATAGGTGTCTATTTTGTAATAAATAATTATTTTGTAGTTATATGAAGAATTACATTTGTATGAAAAAGAAGAGTGTATAGATTTTAATGATTGTGTATTACAATGGTGGAAAAATTCATCATACAATTTACTTAGGAAAATCGCTCTCACATACTGCACATACTGCACACACTGCATAATACCGGCTACATCCGTGGCTAGCGAGAGGGTTTTTTCCTCAGTAGAAAATATTATGTCAGATAATAGAAACCGACTTAGTGATGCAAATTTATAAAAAAACATTAAATTTCTTTATATATGTTAACATTTAATATATTTAATATTTAATATGTTAATATTTTTAATTAGATTTCATATATGTCATAATTTTAATATTTAATACCCTATGACTAATAGGTATGATAATATCTTAATTATTTTAATCGCTATTTATATTATCTTATTATTATAACGAACATTCTTTTGATAACTATTTATTATTATTTATTTTAGTTTATACACTTTTTAAATGATAATTAACAAAAGTTGTGTTTATAATAACAAGTAATATGATATAACAAATAAAATATGCTGGTGATATATTAAATAACAAAAAATACTTTAATACTTAAATCATAAGCAATTAAAAATTAATTAGTTTTTAATAATGTCTTGAATGATGATGTTGATGCATAAGTTCTTAAATCAATATCGAGCTTGTTCCACTCGATAGGTGCCGCTATACTAAATTATCTGCTGTTGTGTGCCGATTCTTTTGTTGTGTAGCTTTTAATTTGATGTAGATTATGTGTTCTCTGTACCCTCAGACTTGAATATGGCTTTATTAATTTCGCGAGGTATGTTGGTGTCTTGTGATGATATGCAAAATGTGTAGTTACCAGTAATTTATAAATAATGTGGAAATTAATTGGTAGTAGGTGTTGTTGTCACATCAGTTCAGTTATTATGATCGTCTATTGATATTGGTGGTAATTTATATAATACGCGAATGACGATCGAATTATTTTATTTAATGGCATTAACTGATAAGCAGGTAAATTAATTAAAAGTATGTTACAGATTGTAACTTACATAGTCCAATAAAGATTTGATTTAACAATTTACATGTATTACAATGTATATTTATTCTTATAATTCTAATAATATGCAATTGATAGTTGGCTGATTTGACTTGTTGTTTTTATAAACATATTAAGATTCTTATCAATTAACACTCCTGGTAGTTATTTATGATACTTATCTGATAGTTTGTATTATAATAAAATTAATTTCGTTTGATATACAAAACAATGATTCTGGTAACTGACACTGAAACTATATTGAGCTTATGAAAACTGAGACTAACACTTGAATGATGCCTTTAATAAGTACGAGTTAATAGTAATGCATTTTATAGAGACTGAGACTGCATCGATTATTTTGGTAACCCATTCTGAGACTTAAACGATGCTATTGTTATTTACATTGAGACTGAATCGATGCTTTAGGTATTTAGACTGAGACTGTATCATGCTTTAGGTGACCGAGACTGAGACTGCATCATGCTTTGGGTAACCGAGACTGAGACTGCATCGATGCTTTAGATGTGAGCATCATTTACATCCCTAGTGTCAGTGTGTTTAATCTTCAATATAATTCAATTCGTATCATTTTAATTTATCCTTCTCCTAAAATGGGTTTAATTAACTCTAATAATTAGAGGTTAAAGTTTAACTATATTTTTTAAAATAGGTTCTATACCTACTTTTTATAGTTAATAATTACGTTTGAGTTGGTGTGAAACCCCTTTTACAGATAAGCATTTTTCTTATTTTAAATATTGGATTTAAATATTAAAGTTAAACTTTAACCTCTAATTATTAGAGTTAATGATTACGTTCGAGTTGGTGTGAAACCCCTTTAAGCATGATTATTCGACTTTATTTGATACATTTTCTGATTTAATCGATCATTATTTACGTCATAATTAATATAAATGTATGATTGTAGGTGATTTTAACAATCACTTTGACTCTTCTTCTCAATCAAATTATGTATTTAAACATTTTATTGAATCGCTAGGTTTACATCAACATATACATTTTTCTACCCATGGAGTGGTAACATTTTTGATCTTATATTTACTCTTAGCGAGTTTCTGATTCAATTTATTTCTTCATGCACACGTTCTGATCTTTTAACTGACCACTACTTGATAACATTATATTGAACATGTATTTAGAATAATATTTAATTTATCGAATACTATTCTATCCTGTGATAGTATTAATAAATATTTCTCGATTTCCCTTAACGCACTGACTCATATGACATCATATCATTTTACTCTCTGTCATCCACTATCTATCATCCCCTTGATTCTCTTCCTAGATTTCAATTTAAAATGATCATTAAGAAAACTTGAGTGCAGGATACACCAGTATCCTCTGCATAAATTAATATTCCTGACGGTCAAGATAAGTTAGAAATAATTCCACATAAATTTATTTACTATAAACAACATATAATGCTTGCAGCAATAACTTTAGTAAGATTTGTCTTCTTATTATGTACACTTACTGATACTAGACCTCTCAAGCGCTAATTTGTAACTCCTATAGTTTACTTTAGATAGTTTGAATAGGCTTCTTAGAAACGATCTCCTGTTGAATACACCGAATTACTAAACGCATCTCGCAATCCCATGACTTGCTCATATGTGATTATCGATGGAAAAGTTATACAATCTTCTGATATAGTCCGTAACATCGGAATCATTGTGGATAGTTCTTTATGTTTTGTCTTCATATGAATGTTATATTAAATTCTGCAAACTTACATTTACGTATCGGTCATATTAGATAATATTTCTCTACGCATTTACTAAACAACTTATTAATACTCTGGAATTATCAAGAATAGATTATGTGGATCCCTTTAGTAACATAAATAGCACAGAATAACAAAATTAGACTGGAGTATTGGCTCTGCTATACGACTTATTTATAATGTTAATCGTCGTAAACATACGGATTAAGTGATATACCTATATCTATAGATATGAATTACGTGGCTTTCATTTAGAAAGCGATGAATGTAGCTTTTACTATATTAACTAATTCATTTATATATATATAATATATAATATAAGTTAAATAATTAATATAATTAATTATAGTAAAATGGAAATAAATTAAATGCTAATATTTCAATAAATTAGGCCTTTATTGGTTATAATAGAATATAACTACTCTTGATAAATAACTGATTAATTTGAATTCCTAATTTATATATAAATGATACATCAATTATATAATACAATTAAATTAATAAGTATTTTAGAATATTCTTATAAGCATTCTAACACTAAAATATTCTGGTATTTATTGAGAAAAATATCCATATCACAAATATATTTGTACTTCTTTAATACAAGTTAGTTTATAATTATACTCATGATTTAATAAATGTATTATAGATAAAAAATTGTATATAAGAATACAGCTCAAGAAACTTATTTTACATAGCATTTATAATATATTATGTATCTATAGATAATCTATTGATTTGAGCATATTAAAAATGTGTACTCGTAAGAATTAAATCAACGATATTTAATATAAAAATATATTAATTAATAATAGCATAATTAGCATATATTAAAAGGCAAAGATGGTAGACTAAAGACGTATATATTCTGTTTGGTACTAACTTTTTAGTTCTCAGCACATATATACACAGTACTATCAGCACTATCACCATGATAACGAACACGGCACAAATACATATCATCATGTAGATAATCATCCTTTGATCCGAGGAACCTGCCGTGTCAGAAGAAGCCCCCTTTAGTACGTTTCCCCCGATCTCCAGCGGGGTGGTGCTAGTGGTAGCTGAGGTCAGGTTCACCCCTATCGAGGTGGCGTTACTTAACGACGTCGCCGTGTTCATAGGTAGCCGTTCCTTTGTCACCGAAAGTAAATACGTAGAGTTTGAAGTACTTTCGTTGGTAGGTCTCGTTATATCGTATTGTTTCAAATCTATTATAATATTATATATATATAATATGATATATATATATATAAGATGTAAGATATTTATATATATATATATATATATATATATATATATATATATATATATATATATATATATATATATATATATATATATATAGTTAAATACCATTTATAATAATATTCATATCTTTAATAAAAATAGATTACACTATAAATAAAAGTTATTTGAACTTTTTAAATGAAAAAAACATATAATAGTGAACATATTATGAAATAAGTTACCCATAATTGTATTTTTTACCCTTTTGGTCTAAGATAAATTAACAAAAGTATGTGATCAGGGTAACATTGTATACAATAGCTATAGCTGTATTATACCTACATAAATTCATATGGTTTAATTCTTATATATTCTACTATTACATAATATTGCATAACTTTTTTAATATATATTATAATTATTCCTAACTATTATATCAAATAGTATATATATATATATATATATATATTTATATATACACTAGAAATATATACTATTAAGTATGGGTTTTACTAATGTAGAATTATGTAATACCATTAAATCCTATATTAAGGAATTATTCAATGATAATATTAAAACGAAAGTATAGCAAGTACAATATAATAATACTATTGATGAGCTTAACAGTAAAATTGATTCATTAAAATTACAATTAACTGAAATTAATGATACTCATAAAAGTAATGTTGTTGAAATAAAAAAGTTAAACAAAACTAATTCTACTACCGTATTCGGTTACTTTCCCTGTGCTTCTCCTTTCTCTCTTTGATGTTAGTTATACTATTACACACTCTCTATTTAATAATATTATTATATATAAGTAACATTCTACTTAAAACACATTCAAGAATAGCGATCGCTATTATATGAGATAACATTTGTGAAAATCGTATTGTTTCTGGTATTTATGAAATATTGTGATAACGCTCAATACAAGTTAGTTTGATCATCAATAGGTTAGTGTGTTAACTTGCTAAATATACAGAAATGTAAATGAATTATAAAATATTAGTGTTGATGTAAATATATTTAAATTAATGAGCATTTCCTAAAAGTCAGTTCAAAATATATTATTATCAATAAACTAATATATATATAGTGAACTCTAATTATATAATATTTATCTTATATATATACATATATATATATATATATATATGTAGTATAATATTATTATTAATCTATATAAATATACCCTAGATATTATTCACTTTTATACATTATACACACAATGATACGAACTAATTGTTGTTTTGATAGTTTTGGGGGAAGTTGTTCTAATTAATGGTGTTGGTGTATCTTTTTTAGTTCGCAATCTGATCGTCATAATTGAGGATATCCTATTGTCTGTGGAGGTTCTTATCGGATAGGTCGTCGTCAAGGAAGCAACATGATCTTTGGTTTTAGTAGTAGTCAGTGTAGTAGTAGTAGGTATAGTAATAGTAGTGATTTTGGTTGTAGGAATAGTAGTAGCATGTAGAGTAGTAGTAGTAGGATTAGGAGTAGTTGTAGTAGTTGTAGTAGTAGTATGTAGAGTAGTGGGAGTAGTGGTAGTAGTAGTATAGGTTTGTGTTGTCGGTAGAGTAGTTGTAGTGGTAGTTGTAGTTGTAATAGGGGTAGTAGTAGTAGAAAATGGAGTATTTTTAGTAGTAGTAATTATAGGTCTCGTTAAACCCGCATATTTCCTAGTAGCCCCGGATGGAGTTTGGTGATCACGTGATGTAGATGACGTAATAGGCAGTGTATGACGCGTTATATGTGGAGAGGGCGTCGTCGATTTGCTCGCTTCCGATTGGTCGAAAGGTCGGCTACTCGACGTAGAGGTCAGTGGAGGTCGTAGTCTCGTGGTAGTAGTTATATCTGTAGAGGTCAGTATTGATATCACGCGTTATTATCACCTCGTTACACACGAAACTGTTCTACGCTAACATTAATGGTAATATAGTAATGTATAGTTAACTTATGTTAACATTAATATTGTATATAAATGTAGATTACATTACATATATTTATAATTATATATATACTAGCCGTACCCGACCCGGCGTTGCTCGGTTTTGATTATTTTCCTATATATAATATATTAATTATAGCTATTCCTGATTCTTAATTGCTATATATACAATAAAATAAATGTTAGCTGACATACAAAACAAAGTAGAAAAATATTTCAAAAAATATATTAAAAATACAACACATATTTAAAATATTACAAAATATGTTTTAAAAAAATGTCTAAAACCCAAACCTAAACCCAAACCCAAACCGTACACGATCCGGCGTTGCTAGGTTTTTGATTATTTGCCTATTAATTGTAGCTATTCCTGATTATATTTAGCTAATATTTAATTTTTTTCTTCTAACTAATATTTACTAATTCTAACTGTATCCGATGTAGACCCAGCGTTGTTCATTTTTAAGATTTTTTGTAAAATATTTGGTAAGATTACAAATAATAATTTCAAATATTACAAAAGATATTTTAAAAAAGTGTCTAAAAATATTTTAAAAAATATAAAAAATATTTCAACATAGCCAATACAGCCATACCCGATTTTGATTGTTTGCCTATTTATTTTTTATTAATTATAGCTATTTCTGATTATTCTAAAATGCAAAAAATATTTAAAATATTACAAAATATGTTTTACAAAATTTCGAAAACTCAAACCTAAACCCAAACCGTACCCGACCCGGCATTTCTCGGTTTTTGTTTGTTTGCCTATCTATTATTTATTATTTATTAATTAGGGAAATTTCAGATTCTATATTTCTAGTATATACAATTAAATAAAGTTTATCTAAAATACAAACAAATGTAGACAAATATTGTTTATAATATATAGTGAACAAATATTTCAACAAATATTTTAAAAAATACAACAAATATTTCAAATATTACAAAATATGTTGAAAACCCAATCACAAACCGTACCAACCCGACGTTACTCGGTTTTTTATTATTTGCCTATCAATTATTAATTATAGTTATTCCTAATTATGCATAGCTAATCTTTAATTTTATTTCTAACTAATATTTAATAATTCTAACTGTATCCGATGTAGATCTAGCGTTGTTCTTTTTAAGATTTATTTGTAAAATATTTTGTAAAAATACAAAAAATAATTTAAAATATTATAAAATATATTTTAAAAAAGTGTCTAAAAATACTTTTTTAAATATAAAAAATATTTCAACATATTAGTAGCCATACCCGGCGTTGCTAGGTTTTTGATTGTTTGACTATTTATTTTTTATTAATTATAGCTATTCATGATTATGCTAAAATATATAATTGCTCAAAAATACAAAAAATATTTAAAATATTACAAAATATGTTTTAAAAAAATGTTGAAAACTCAAATCTAAACCCAAATCCAAACAGTACCCGAAATGACATGAAATTTATCGGTTTTTGATTGTTTGCCTATTTATTATTTATTAATTAGAGCTATTCCTGATCCTACATTTCTAGTATATACAATTAAATAAAGTGTATCTAAAATACAAACAAATGTAGAAACATATTTTTTTTAATATTTAAAAAATTAGTGAAAAAATATTTCAAAAAATACAACAGATATTTCAAATATTCCAAAATATGTTGAAAATAAACCCAAACCGTTCCAAATCGGAGTTTCTCGGTTTTATTATTATTTGCCTATCTATCATTTATTAATTATAACTATTCTTGATTTGGAATTTCTTGCCGTACCCAACTATGCTTTACTCATTGTTTTATAATTTGCCTATCTATTATTTATTAATTATGGCTATTCATGATTCTGCTTTTCATATACAATAATATAAATTGTTGCTAAAATTCAAACAAATTTAGACAATAATTAATATCTCAAAAATTAGTGGAAAAATATTTCAAAAATATTTCAAAAATACAACACATATTTCCAATATTACAAAATAATACTTTAAAAATGTCGAAAACCGAAACTGCACCCTGCGTTGGTCGATTTTTGATTGTTTTCCTATATATTATTTATTAAGTATAGCTATTCCTGATTCTGTATTGCTAGTATAACAAATATTTCCAAATATATTTTTTATAAATGTTCAAAAATATTTTAAAAAGTATAATATTTATATCTTATAATATTTATATAATTATTATATAATTATAATATTTTAATTATATCTTAAAATAATAATATTTCAACGATTAGTTGAAAAATATAAAAAATTATTTCAAATAATATTTTTTAAAAATACAAAAAATATAAATAATATTACAAAATATATTTTAAAAAAATTTCAAAAAAAGTCTACACAATATCCAACAAAATGTTTACAAATATTTCAAAAAAATGTTTAAAAATATTTCAAAAGATTGTTTAAAAATATTACTAAAAATGTTTAAAAATATATCAAAAATTTTTTTACAAATATTCAAAAAAATTCTAGCCGTACCCGACCCGGCGTTGCTCGGTTTTGATTATTTTCATATCTATTATTTATTAATTATAGCTGTTCCTAATTATGCATTGCTAAATATTTATATTTAATTTTTTCCTAACTATTATTTATATACAATAAAATAAATATTAGCAGACATACAAACAAATTAATAAACATATTTTAATATTTAAAAAATTAGTGGAAAAATATTCCAAAAAATATATTAAAGAATACAACAAATATTTCTAATATTACAAAATATGTTTTAAAAAAATGTCTAAAACCAAAACTCAAACCATTCCGACCCGCCGTTGCTAGGTTTTTGATTGTTTTCCTAACTATTATTTAATAATTATAACTATTCTTGATTTTAAATTGCTTGCCGTACTCAACCCGACGTTACTCGGTTTTTGATTATTTTCCTATACATTATTAATCATAACTATTCCTGAATATGCTCAAATATATTATAGCAAAAAAATACATTACAATATTTAAAATATTACAAAATATGTTTTAAAAAAATGCTGAAAATTAAAACCTAAACCCAAACCGTACCCGACCCGAAATTTTTCGGTTTTTGATTGTTTGCCTATTTATTATTTATTAATTAGAGATATTCCTGATTCGACATCTCTAGTAGGATATACAATATACCTATATACAATTAAATAAAGTTTACCTAAAATACAAACAAATGTAGAAATATATTTTTTTAATATTTCAAAAATTAGTGAACAAATATTTCAAAAAATATATTAAAAAATACAACAAATATTTCAAATATTACAAAATATGTTGAAAACCCAAACCCAAACCGACGTTGCTCGGTTTTTTATTATTTTCCTATTATCTATTATTTATTAATTATAGCTATTCCTGATTCTGCATTGATATATATACAATAAAATAAATGTTAGCTAAAATACAAACAAATTATAGAAATATTTGTTTAATATTTAACAAATTAATGGAAATATATTAAAAAAATTATAAAATATTTCAATTATTACCAAATATGTTTTAAAAAAATGTCTATAACCCAAACTTAAACATAAATCGTACCCGACCAGGCGTTGCTCGGTTGTTGATTTTTTACATATCTATTTTTTGTTAATCATAATTAATTTTGTAATCATAATATATAATTATAGCTATTCCTGATTCTGCATTGCTAATCTTTAATTTATTCCTAACTATTATTTATTAATTATAACTATATCTTATTCTTCATTTCTATATATACAATAAAATAACTGTAGACAAACAAACAAATGTAGATAAATATTTTAATATTTAAAAAATTAGTGGAAAAATATATTAAAAAATATAACAAATATTATAAAATATGTTTTAAAAAAATGTCGAAAACTCAAACCTTAAACGTCCCTTAAATGTCCCAAACCCAAACTGTACCAGACCCGAAATTTATCGGTTTTTGATTGTTTGCCTATTTATTATTTATTAATTATAATTAGGAATATTTCTATAGAGATATTCCTGATTCTACATTTCTAGTATATACAATTAAATAAAGTTTATCTAAAATATAAACAAATGTAGAAACATATTTTTTTTAATATTTAAAAAATAAGTGCAAAATATTTCAAAAAATACAACAAATATTTAAAATATATTGAAAACCTAAATCCAAACCGTTCCAAATCGGCGTTGCTCGTTTTTTATTATTTGCCTATCAATCATTTATTAATTATAACTATTCCTGATTTGGAATTTCTTGCCGTACCCAACTCTGCTTTACTCGTTGTTTGATAGTTTGCCTATCTATTATTTATTAATTATGGCTATTCAATGAATAGTATTCATGATACTGCCTTTCATATATAATAACATAAATTTGTGCTAACATTCAAACAAATTTAGACAAATAATCGTTTTTAATATCTCAAAAATTAATGGAAAAATATTTCAAAAATATTAAAAAAAAAAAAAAAAAAAATACAACACATATTTCCAATATTACAAAATATTGCTTAATACATGTCGAAAACCCAAACCGCACCCTGCGTTGATCGATTTTTGATTGTTCTATATATTATTTTTTTATTATAGCTATTCCTGATTCTGTATTGCTAGTATATATACTATAGTATATTTTGTTGAATACAACAAATATTTCCAAATATTGCAAAATGTATTTTTTATAAATGTTCTACAAATATTTTAAAAAGTATAATATTTATATCTTATAATATTTCTATCTTATAATATTTATATAATTATTATATAATTATAATATTTTAATTATATCTTAAAATAATAATATTTCAACGATTAGTTGAAAAATATAAAAAATTATTTCAAATAATATCTTTTAAAAATACAAAAAATATAAATAATATTACAAAATATATTTTAAAAAAATTTCAAAAAAATGTCTACAAAATATCCAAAAAAATGTTTACAAATATTTCAAAAAAATGTTTAAAAATATTTAAAAAAATTGTTTAAACATATTACTAAAAATGTTTAAAAAATATCAAAAAATTTTAAAAAATATTCAAAAAAATATTTTAAAATATTTCAAAAAAATGTTTACAAATATCAAAAAAATATTTCAAATATTTCAAAAATATTTCAAATATTTCAAAAAAATTTAAAAATATTTCAAAAAATTTCAAGAATATTTCAAAAAATTTCCAAAATTTCCAAAAATTTCAAAAAAAAATCAAAAAAAATTCAAAAAAATAGTTCGAAAAAATGTAAAAAAAATATTTCAAAAATGCGACGCCGAAGATTTTGGATGACAAAAAATCATTTTAATGGCAAAAAGTCATATTTCAGGTTTTTCTGGGGTACGCGGTAAAAAATTCAAAAAATTTTCCGGACCAAGACCATACTGTTGCAAATTTATTAAGATCGGATATAAAATATTTTCGCGACGTACCCCGGTTCTCGAGTTACCTCACCAGATACACACATATAAATATATATATATATATATATATATATAATTAAATAGACTTTCTTTTATATAATAGATATATATATTTGTAGAAATATATGTGTATGTAAAGTTAACCATATTGGCAAATTACGGAAAATTTTCTTGAGCAATTAAATTCCATCCATTTCCCGTTATCTTGCCAGTTGACAGAAATACACCGCTCGCCCGAATACTGACTCGGGTGGTTATTCTGCCAGTTCGTGTACCCGATCATACCTATGTGTGGGTAGTAGGTAACATGAATACATATTGTATGGCAGTGATGTAGAGTGGGGCACTGTATAGTTCTGATATTGTCAGTACCTTTACGATTTTAAAGTGAAAGTTATAACATAAATGCAGCTGTAATTTCGCTTCAAACAAGATTAAATAAAGTGCAAGTGATAGTATTGATGTAATACATACATAGCTAATGTATCTGCAAGTGTAGTTTAGATTTAATTGTTTCCCAACACTGGTATATCATAAAACTATAATTATTGCTATATTGGAGAAGTGTTGATAATTATTGAAAATATTAATATATTGATTTTATATACTTATAATAAAAACTATACATTATTTGGACAAAAAGTGTCCAAAATGTAAGGTTTTTATTATAATTTAATCAAAGCAATTTATGTATATGTTCAAGAGGACCTATATATTATATTCTATATAGTATTTAAAAACTCTGAATAGGTTATAAAGGTTTATCGAGCAATTCAAATAGCGAAACATAGCTAATTTAAATTGCACATTTGTTATTATAACTTATTTTTTATAAAAATGAAAAAAAACTAATATGTGACTTATATTATATAATTATATAAGCTTTCCGATATTGTATGATGTCAATTCTATTACAGTAGCATTAATATAAATGTATATATATTTCGTTAACGAAATATTAAATTTCTGATAAAGTCCTTTATAATACGAGATAAGAAACAATAAATAATATCTTTATATATTATATTTAATACCCACTGGTCAAGTTTTTATTTAATTTGTGGAATCTATTTCTTTTTATAATTGCTTGGCGTAGGCAAAACATTATCAAAAATACGTTTTATTTTAACGTTCATTTTATCAGGTATAATATTTTAATTTGTAAAATGAAGAACAAAATGATAAAATTTATAAATGCTGCGGTTCTACAAAAGTAGAATTCGGTGACGCTATCACCTATCTTCGCTACGTTACATAGTAATGTATTGTGCAGTTACTATTTATAATGCAAAATACAGGTGACGACCTCTTTTCAACCGGATTCTACTTTTGTA
Source organism: Osedax fenrisi (assembly GCA_964019155.1). Taxonomy (NCBI): domain Eukaryota; kingdom Metazoa; phylum Annelida; class Polychaeta; order Sabellida; family Siboglinidae; genus Osedax; species Osedax fenrisi. The sequence continues at coordinate 78,636,668 of OZ025240.1, read as the reverse complement.
GACACGTAGCTTAATTGACTGACTGCGAAGGGTATGTACGGTGTATACAGTATACCGTATACGGTATACGTGTGGCAAAGCATTATCCTCTATGGAGTTTATATATACATTACATATATGCCCGCTATGGTATATAAGGTGACTAACTGTTATCCGGCCAGGTACCAATGATACGAGTGATGCCTACCCAGATGTGGATACTCAGCAGTGAGGTCAGCTTGACCAGGATGTCCCGGATGTCGTCGTATACCTCATCGTTACCTACCTCTGTGTATGTGTGTATGGGGGTTTATATGGTGGCTAGTGTGTGAGAGAGTGTGTATGTGTGTTGTTATACATATATGTATATATATATATATATATATATATATATATATATATATATATGTGTGTATATGTGAGTGTGTGAGTGAGTGAGTGAGTGAGTGTGTGAGTATGTGAGTGTGTGAATGTGTGTGTGAATGTGTGGGAGTGTATGATGTAATGGTGTGCTAAATAAGTCATCGATGTGAAGTTTACATTTAAACTATATAGAGTTTTAATATAAACTATAGTTTATATTAAAATATTTATTATAATTGTTATCAATATATTTTTAATAATTATAGAAATAATAACAATATTGTATATATATATATATATATATATGTAAATATGTAAACAATGTTTACTAAACATATATGATGATACTATAGCATGTCCGCAGTACCACATACTATGTGTGGCACCTAGTAATACACTCGTATTCTTTATACCATATTATATAGTTACTGTATTATCTATTGCGTTATGTGGTGTATACAAATACATATCTAATTACAAGTAATACATATTGATAAGCTATAGTTTATGAGATACGAACGATAATGGTATTACCCTATTTGCTATACTACCCGTATTTCCCCTAATTACTGTACAACATAAGTACAATCATTAATATATATATATATATATATATATATATATATATATATATATTTTAATTTGAGAATGTAATTTAATATATTAAAGTTTTAATTTAAAACTATAGATATATGATAACGACACAGTATTAAGTGATATTTAATGTACATATAACGGATACAGTATAAGCGAGTTACATATAAAATAAGCAAGTTATTACGCAATAGGCTAGAATAGTTACGTACTAGGCTAGAATAGTTACGTAATATGTTAGAATAGTTACGTAATAAGCTAGAATACTAACGAGAAAGGATACCTCCTACGTGTATACATTGCTCGTTGGCAGCGAACCATGACCTCTTAGTTACGCCCACTGCGTAGCACCTGCCACTCAAAGATGAACTCACGTAACCGTCGTCGAAGTTTTGTATTGACAATTCGCATGCTTTCGAATGTAATATAGTACGTTATGTATGTGAGTAGGTACATCATAAGATAGTTGGTGGTGAATATATTACAAATAATATTATAATGATGAAAATGTTGATTACCGATGATATAAATTACGCTTATGATGATTACGATGGTGATGCTGGTTGGAGTAGTGGTTATGGTGCAAACCTTTAAACCAATGGTTAAACAATTATTTCACTTATTGAGTAATTATACGTGCATTAGGCCGAAAGTAGAAGGCCACGTATTTAAATTTCATGTGAAGTACACTTCTTCATATTTATAATAATCATTATTGTAAAAAATAAATAAAAGTAGTAAATTATTAATTAGTCCGCTACAATTTAAATTTCAACATGGCAAAAATACGATTCATTAACATACAGAGATATAAACAACAATTAAAATATAGTTTCCATAGTTAAACAAAGTAGTTCAATCTTATTATTATATGGTTTCTACTAGTATTATATAATTATATAATTGTTAAACAAAACAAAACAAAATTTGTAAATTATTCTAGGAATAATTTTCATTCCTAGAAATAATAAATACATTAGATCATAAAAAAACTAATATATAATTATTATTAAAATATAATGGTATTAATATATTAAATTATATAAAAAACTTAAATAATGATAACATATTCTTAATAATTATAGGTTACCATAAAGGAAAGCGTTAGTATTATTTTATTTTTTAATCATTTTACTTTAAAAAATGAAAATATAATTCATTATCTTTAAAATTATGTATCTCATTCAAGAGTAACTATAAATGCCATATATATGCATTATAAATATACTCGTGTACAACATATAATACACATTATTATGTAATATTAGTTACACATAAAACTTTATAAGTTTATATCTTTAACTTTTGTTTATATAATTTATAATGTTTATCTTTTAAAAAAATATAGAGTTTATAAATAATATTCAGTTGATGTTAGGTACTTTTAAATATACAAATATATGTCTTTGAATCACTTATAATACAACCACATATTTTTGACCAAACATAGTTTCAATCATTCGTGTATCAAAGCAATATATTTATATTTTCAAAGTACCTATATATTATTTATAAACTTTACATTTTTTTAAATATTTATCTAACGTTTAAAACGTGGGAACCTTCCAAACATAATATATGTTGAGATATAAGGTTCTAAAGTGTTGTGTATAATAAATAATTTTTATAAAATGTATTATATGTTATACGGTATTATACTTATAATTCATAAATAATGCACCTATACTCTTTAATGACATAGTATATATATATATATATATATATATATATATATATATATATATATATATAGTATACATTATATTAAAGATAATGAATTATTTTTTTAATATTTTAAAATAAAATAATTAAATATACAATATATATATATAAATTTAAGGGAAGAATGTTTATGAAATATATATATTTTTTCTAATTACATTTAAAAATATGCATTTATAAAAAATGATCATACATTATATATAGTAAGAGTGAATAGTCATTATTCTAAGTAATTTAATTGTTAGATATATTTATTTTATATTCTAGTTTCTAATGTTTAATTATATTTTATATATATATATATATATATTATTGTTATATTTGTTATATTAATATTATATATATATATATATATATATATATATATATATATATATATATATATATATATATATATAGTATACATTATATTAAAGATAATGAATTATTTTTTTAATATTTTAAAATAAAATAATTTAAAAAAAAAATAAACCGAACACTCAAGTATACCCCACCCACCTCGAAGGAATATAAAATTCATATCATATATTATATTAAGTTATAATAATATATATTAATTTAGAAACTTATTTATATGAAAATATATTATTATTATTCGTATTTTAAAAATAACTAAAAATAAAAATGATTATTTTTTAATAATAACTATAAATATATACATGTTAATCAAATTTTAAAATAGAGTTATTAAAATAATCAATCAACTGAGAAACCGTGAAATAGCTCTCTCACAGTTGATTTATGAGTTATATGTGGTTAGGATTTGAGGTTCCTATACATTTTTACTTAAATCAGTAATGGAGACTAATATTAAAGTATTACAAAGTATACATTAATTTCAAACATATTTAATTATATAATTTCATATAATTATATGTATATATATAATTATATAATTATATATGATGTTTATTGGTTGACTATATAAATATATCTCTAATCCGACCCACATTATGCATTATAATTAAATTTAGTTAGAAAAATACCCTAGCATATTTTTTGAGCAGTTTGTTAAATTCAATTGTCGATGTAGTTAATCATAATTATATGAAAGAGAATTCAAAATATCAGGGACTGATATATAACATATTATTTTAAGTGTATAGGTAGTAGGTTAGGTTAGGGTAGTAGGTATTATTCATGTTGGTTGATAAGTCAATAAAAAGGAATTTCATAATTCCGAATATGGTGATAATTATTATGATGACACAGATGTTGGTAGGTAAATATAATTCAAATTATATAAATATATGTTACCAGACGAGTTATATTAAAATAGTCTTTAAATAATTTAAAATTATATTCCAAATAGAAAATTCATTTAAATAATGAAATAAATAATCCACACTATAATTCAATCTCAATAAAGAAAAAAAATACCTTCCACCGATATATATATATATACTTCTATCTATATATATGAGCGACGACCATGATGTCATACATAACTGACTGTGCTAGCAGCACTATGATGTCACGTGATCAGTACTGACCTATATCGACCTACTGACCTATATCGCAGACGTACGAGAACTCGTCCTGACAGAACTCGTCCGCTAGCTTGTACTGATGGGTAGACAGCAGCACTACGCAGTATTGGTTAGAGTTGTAGTTATTCGGCTGGTTCCTAGCCCATCTGCCGTATTCACCTTCAAAAGGTAGGGTATTAGTTATATATATGTGTGTGAAAGTATATATAGGGTTTATTTCTATCTAATAAATCAGTTATAAATGTATGTTATCATTGATTTGTATTAAATGCATATTAATAATACATACATTATATTAAAGGGATTAATACATGTTACGTTGGATATAAATATATATGTTTTTAATTAACAAATTTAATTTGATAAAATATAGCCTAATACATGTTCAAAAGATAGATCACATCGTAAAGTGTACTGTTATAGAATAATTACGCAAACATACTGAATACATCATGTACGATACCTACCCCATGGATGTGGGATAACTTACCCCCTATGTAGTATACTTGGTCCTTGGAGTACCCCCCGCATGAGGTTGATGAGTCACCTTCACAAGTAGTGTCGCATCCGGTCGCCAGGGAGTTACTGAAGCTGGTCATCGATTGACCGCAGAAACATTTATAGCCGTACTGGGTGGATGTGTTTGCGTGTATGTATGTGTGTTTGCGTGTGGGTGGGTGTGTTTGCATGTTGTTAGGTGTGTTTGCGTGTGTTTAGGTTTACGACTTACACTGTTTAGCGAGTTATTGTTTACAGATATTGATAACAAATTTATCATATAATGTTTTGAGTATTTCTGCCACTGTGGTATCCTGTTTGTATAGGCGGTAATCGACCTGTGTCAGAGATTTTAAAATGCCTATAAATATTTCAATATAGGAAAAATACCGCTCTTGTATATATTGAATACATGTGTCAATTACATTATAAACAATATTTGTCAACAATACTTATTTTTGCATTTACATATGTAAGGATATCCTTATAATGTAAGAATTAAAGTTAAACTAAAGACCAGGCGTAGAGTTATAACAGTATATATATATATATATATATATATATATATATATATTTATATATATACTGTTCTATACAAGTGTACTTGTGTATGCTTTAAAGGCGCGAAGGTGTAACTAAGAAATTGACAATTTTCACATTATTTAATACATTCAATATAAAGTATTTATAATATTACTCATTTAACTTGTATACTTTTAAAATTGTTAACATTTAAATATTACAGCTGTATTAGTATACATTCGCGATACATACGAACACATGTATCTATGTACGCACACATAAAACACATGCACACACATACACCCACACACCCACACACATACACCCACACACAAACTCACAGTGTGAGTCTCACACACCCACACACACCCATACACCCATACACACCCACACACTATCTTAGCTATAGCTATTCAATCTTAAAAAAATACGACCATACTTAAATAGAAATACTAAACTACTGACTCAGATTCTCATACTTTCAAGACTACAATACTTCAACTCACTATTCTCAGGATCTAAAAAACTGAAAATAGACAAACTAGACAACATAATTAACAGCTCAATTAGAAATATATACCGACTACAGAAGATAACTAGCATTACCGACTTATGTAACAAACTAAACTGGATAAACACTTAAGACTCTATCAACTACAAAATACTTATAATACTTAAAAATACTATTACTTATAGGTTATAAGTTATAACTTACACTATAATTTACGAAACAAAATAAAACATAAACCAAACAATAGAATTTTACATAATAACAATTCAGTTAAACTACATCAACCGAAAACCCATTGCATTATATACGAAAGGAAAAAAATTACCTCAACATCATCAATTAGATGGAATAAATTACCATATTCTCTTAGAAATAAAAATCTAATGATTAATAGGTTTTAAAAAGAAATTAAAACAATTTCTTATCGCCCAACAATGATGTTCGTTTCGCATCGTAATATTATCGTGCTAATTATATACATTTACTATGTGTATCTATAATATCTATAATATATAATATCTATAATATGTGATATATATATTGTTCGATACACATTATAGAATTATTATTATTAATGATGTGTTTAAATAAATACTTTCAAAAACAACAATAACAACAACAACAACAACAACAACAACAACACCCACACACACTCACACACCCACCCACACACCCACACACACACTAAAAGTTAAGAAAAAAAACCTAAACTAAGATTAAACAAAGATCCATTTACAAAATTATAAATATTATAAATACTCCAATACATACTAAACTTCCTATATACATCAAAGAATCAATTGATTTTAAATAGAAATAACTTGAAATCATCAAATAATACACTTTTAAAACATAAACAATCGACTAACTACTCATCTCACTGGAATAAACTCCCCATGACGATAACTAACAAAAAACACTTAAATTTTAAAATAAACTACATAGACTTAAACTGAACTAACAAACATTATTAACAGCACTTTAATACACTCTAACACATTTTCATACAATTAATTCTCATTATTATTATCATTATTATTTTATTTTATTTTGTGGATGTCGCCATATATCACTTCCGAACAATTTATTTAAAATTAGATTTTTACGAATAAATAAACATATTTCTACTACAACTACTACTACACATACATACATACATCCATATATATAAGTTACAAATAAGTAAATATTACAAGTAAATAATATTTTCTGATATGCTGATCCTTGTAAGAAAAAATTATAGAGAAGGATTGTCTCGGTTCAAGAACGGGTCCGTACCGGGTGTATACCTCTTCATATGCTACATACTTACATTGTTATGCTTATCAGGACAATGGCGGAGTAGACTATATTACGCCCCCTTATTAGCGTATGGTCAATTAACGATGGTGTACTAACAATTCATAATGGTGTTAATAATGACTACTTATTAGTTGTTGATCTACATCAATTATACTTATATTTAAGAGTGTTATTATATATATATATATATATATATATATATATATATCTGTGTGCCTGTATGGTGCAGTTGGCTAAGACGTCAGACACACCATAGCTTAAGCAGTAGAACACGAGTTCAAGCCCCATCAGGACCATTAAAATAGGTTAACCTAGGTCTTAACATATTATTTAGAAGTGATCTATATAATTGTGTATAAATAAATGATCGAATCTCGTTAAAATTACGGATGCATTAACATGTGAGCCGCTTCGAAGTGATATTAGAGCCATGTATGGTTATAAGTGAAATATATATATATATATATATATATATATATTCCAGTTGTATAAGTAAACAATGAAACTATACCTTGCCCCGTATGCTTATCAAACACACACACACACACTTACATATAATCACAGGCATGCCTACATGTATATACTTGAAATGGACTAAATTACTTTATGACATGTACTGTAATACTCTACACATATGCACTAAACTATTTATTATATTAAGTGTATTTTGTTTGTTTGTTTGTTTGTTTGTTATTACGGAGTCATCATAACTGTATATCTCACTTCCGTACAATTTAATTGAAATTTGATTTGTATGACTAAATAATGTATATACTAATATTACTAATAAACACATACACACATACACATACACACATACACACACATACACCCACATACACCCACACACATACACAAGCGCGCGCGTAGACTTACCTGCGTAGCCGCATAAGCATAGCCTGTCTCATTACAATACGATACACACTTGTGTACTGTCAACTGTTCGAAGTCCGGGGTCAGTGTTAAACTATTCGTGGTCTTGTAGCAGCCCTGGTGAAGGAGGTGGTTCCCATCTGGGGTGGGGTATTGTAATCAGTGTCATGAGTGTTGTTTGCTTATTAAGATATTGTATACTATAAACATTCTCATTTTATATATATATATATATATATATATATATATATACATTTGTATATATATATATATTGATATATATATCTAAATCCAAATTGTTGATATAATATATAGGCATTACAAGCGACTTTTACTTTAAATTTAAATGTATTTGGATTTAGATATATATATAAATATATTATAATATATTATAATATATTATAAATATATATATAGCTCTGCAGAGCTTTCTCTCTGTTGATAGTATGATTGTATACGTACGTCGTACGCGTGTATGTACGTATGTGTGAGAATACGTAAAGTGTAACACGTGACTTGTGACGTATTAGTAATAAGATATATTACCAGAGATTAGTGGTGACACATATGTGTGTACTGATTAATGACTTATAACTTGTTGGTAGTAGATCACACGTACGTCATACGTTAAGGGGATGGCACACGACTCCCGGCGTCACATGCGCACGGCGAACCGGTTGTCTCAGAATAGTATATCTCACTCAGCAAATAAATTACATATATATATTTAAAACATATATGTTTGAACCTATAGGTTCATTTTTTAATTCGCTTATGTTTTAGCACTTCTCTGGCCATTTGAAAAATTGGCAAAAACAATTTGTTTTGCCATGTTAATGACCAAAAAGAATGCTACTATTTCTATATAAATAACATGTTAGATATCGCTAATATTTACAATTTATTTATTTCTATAATTTTTAATATAGATAAATAGAAAAATAGAAAAAAAATATTTTTTTAATTACAAAAAATTATCTATACTAAAAATCAATTTCTTATGTTATAAATATAATATATTGTTTTGAAAATAAATATATTTGAAAAAAAAATTTTTTGTTTAAATTAGAAATTTGTAGTGAAATGTAGTAGTGTTGGTGTAACATATATTAGGCATTGTGTATTATGGATTGTGTAGGGATGGTGATTTTAAATAAATTGTGAAAAAAAATCATTGATCAAAAATTATTATTTATGATTTATATATTAAAAAATTTTCATAAAAATATTCAATAAAATCTGATTTTTTATTATCTCATTTTATTTGTAATACATAAAATATGTGTATATATGTATATGTAAATATATATGTATATAAATATATAATTATAAATAATATAATTCATTTTGAAAATAGAAGTTTGAAAATGTTGTACTTTTGAAAAAAAAACTATAAAAATAGATAATATCCTCAACAATTCTAGGGAAATTAAAAAAAAATTTAAAAATATTTTTATAATAGATTAATATATAAGTAATAATATGGTTAAGAACATTTTGCAATATAATAAATATAAATACTATTAATATGGATTTATATAATCCTATTAATAGCCCATGTTTAATCTGTATCTATACAATGTTAAATTTCAATCTTCCTGGAAAGTAACTATAAAAACAAAATATTAAACACAATTTTTAATTTAATTTAATTTAATCTATAGATATATATATATATATATATATATATATATATATATATATTTGTTGAGATAGCTAACTTTCTATTACAACAGACACATCATAACGGCTAATCTTAACGCATCAACTACAGATTACACGCGAAGTTACGCAATACCGAGTGGACACAAAGGAGTGTACCGGTGAAGTATACTTGTGCTAGAGGGGCAGGACTTGACCACTTGACCACTGGTCAATTATTCCACCTAGCGGTCGGTATGTGTCCGAACTGGTATCGCGTCAACATAGGCTATATAATATATTCTAATATAATATATAATATACAATATAGTCTACCCATGGACACCATATGTGTATACATGGCGTACTATGTCCATAATATTCAAACGTTCTATACACACATTATTGTAGACTTAGAATGTGTATGTGTGTATTATCAACGTTGTATATTATTAAATAAATACGTTCTTTAAATATATGCAGATTTATTGTACACGTTGATATACGGATCTATACATTTGGTAAAATAAATAATAATAAACATATATTCAAACATTTATACTATACATTTTATCAAATATCTATCTATTTTATTATTCACATAATTAAATTCTATATGGTTCAAAACAAATTAATATTATAAATATAATAGTTGTTATGTTCTATATGTTTGAATGCACATACCTAGCGCGAAATAATTATTTTGAGAAAACAGCGTTTGAAGTTTGACAGCATACAAATGTAATATTGAATAGTATATAATAGCATTATCTTATCAATTATAATCATTCAGTATTTGACTCATATTATATAATATAAGAATATATAATGATAATATACTATAATTCTTATCTTTGATAAACATAATTACACTAGAAATAAAATAAAATGTGCATTATATTATTGAAAATATTTAATTATAATTACAAAGTAATAATTCAAGCGTATATTTTCTGCATTCTATTTGGACAGTAATATCACATCACTTTATAAAATAAAATATACTAGATAGGGATATTGATTTCATTATAAATAAAATGATAAGCTAATTTTTTTTTAATAATATCATCAAAAAATACATTTTTATGCCATTTCTAGACTGAATTCATGTATAATTTTTTTACAGATACTAAAAAAACTACAATAAGTATTATTATGGAATAACAAAAAATATGAACAACAATAAATTATCATCACTTTAAAATGTGCGGGATCATACACACACACATATATATATATATATATATATATATATATATATACATCTAAGGGGAGAAGCCGTATTAATATATAACGTATTTGTATATATATATAATATTCTATTCAATATTACATTTTTATGCTGTCAAACTTCAAACGCTGTTTTCTCAAAATAATTATTTCGCACTAGGTATGTGCATTCAAACATATAGAACATAACAACTATTATATTTATAATATTAATTTGTTTTGAACCATATAGAATTTAATTATTTGAATAATAAAATAGATAGATATTTGATAAAATGTATAGTAGTCATTATAAAAAATGATAATTTTTATAGAAATACCATAATTTTATTATAGCTAATTTTTAATTTAGATATATATATAATATAATAAATAATAGTATTACAAATGAATTTGTATTTTCCAATGCATGTATATGTTATGAATACAATAAAACAAATTAGGCCAATAGAATGAATAGATTATCAGTTCTATTTTTGTTAGTGGACTTATAAGTCAAAAACATATATGTTTTTCCTATCTATTTATACACGAAATTGGTAAATGGCGTGTTATGTGCGGGATCCCCTTACATCAACAAATAAACTACTATATAGCCAGGTTTATAGAATGTTCGATGATAATTGTATTTAATATTTATTAATTAATTATATATATCTATTATATAAAAGAAAGTCTATTTAATTATATATATATATATATATATATATATATATTTATATGTGTGTATCTGGTGAGGTAACTCGAGAACCGGGGTACGTCGCGAAAATATTTTATATCCGATCTTAATAAATTTGCAACAGTATGGTCTTGGTCCGGAAAATTTTTTGAATTTTTTACCGCGTACCCCAGAAAAACCTGAAAAATTGACTTTTTGCCATTAAAATGATTTTTTGTCATCCAAAATCTTCGGCGTCGCATTTTTGAAATATTTTTTTTACATTTTTTCGAACTATTTTTTTGAATTTTTTTTGATTTTTTTTTGAAATTTTTGGAAATTTTGGAAATTTTTTGAAATATTCTTGAAATTTTTTGAAATATTTTTGAAATTTTTTTGAAATATTTGAAATATTTTTGAAATATTTGAAATATTTTTTTGATATTTGTAAACATTTTTTTGAAATATTTTAAAATATTTTTTTGAATATTTTTTAAAATTTTTTGATATTTTTTAAACATTTTTAGTAATATGTTTAAACAATTTTTTTAAATATTTTTAAACATTTTTTTGAAATATTTGTAAACATTTTTTTGGATATTTTGTAGACATTTTTTTGAAATTTTTTTTAAATATATTTTGTAATATTATTTATATTTTTTGTATTTTTAAAAGATATTATTTGAAATAATTTTTTATATTTTTCAACTAATCGTTGAAATATTATTATTTTAAGATATAATTAAAATATTATAATTATATAATAATTATATAAATATTATAAGATAGAAATATTATAAGATATAAATATTATACTTTTTAAAATATTTGTAGAACATTTATAAAAAATACATTTTGCAATATTTGGAAATATTTGTTGTATTCAACAAAATATACTATAGTATATATACTAGCAGAATCAGGAATAGCTATAATAAAAAAATAATATATAGAACAATCAAAAATCGATCAACGCAGGGTGCGGTTTGGGTTTTCGACATGTATTAAGCAATATTTTGTAATATTGGAAATATGTGTTGTATTTTTTTTTTTTTTTTTTTTAATATTTTTGAAATATTTTTCCATTAATTTTTGAGATATTAAAAACGATTATTTGTCTAAATTTGTTTGAATGTTAGCACAAATTTATGTTATTATATATGAAAGGCAGTATCATGAATACTATTCATTGAATAGCCATAATTAATAAATAATAGATAGGCAAACTATCAAACAACGAGTAAAGCAGAGTTGGGTACGGCAAGAAATTCCAAATCAGGAATAGTTATAATTAATAAATGATTGATAGGCAAATAATAAAAAACGAGCAACGCCGATTTGGAACGGTTTGGATTTAGGTTTTCAATATATTTTAAATATTTGTTGTATTTTTTGAAATATTTTGCACTTATTTTTTAAATATTAAAAAAAATATGTTTCTACATTTGTTTATATTTTAGATAAACTTTATTTAATTGTATATACTAGAAATGTAGAATCAGGAATATCTCTATAGAAATATTCCTAATTATAATTAATAAATAATAAATAGGCAAACAATCAAAAACCGATAAATTTCGGGTCTGGTACAGTTTGGGTTTGGGACATTTAAGGGACGTTTAAGGTTTGAGTTTTCGACATTTTTTTAAAACATATTTTATAATATTTGTTATATTTTTTAATATATTTTTCCACTAATTTTTTAAATATTAAAATATTTATCTACATTTGTTTGTTTGTCTACAGTTATTTTATTGTATATATAGAAATGAAGAATAAGATATAGTTATAATTAATAAATAATAGTTAGGAATAAATTAAAGATTAGCAATGCAGAATCAGGAATAGCTATAATTATATATTATGATTACAAAATTAATTATGATTAACAAAAAATAGATATGTAAAAAATCAACAACCGAGCAACGCCTGGTCGGGTACGATTTATGTTTAAGTTTGGGTTATAGACATTTTTTTAAAACATATTTGGTAATATTTGAAATATTTTATAATTTTTTTAATATATTTCCATTAATTTGTTAAATATTAAACAAATATTTCTATAATTTGTTTGTATTTTAGCTAACATTTATTTTATTGTATATATATCAATGCAGAATCAGGAATAGCTATAATTAATAAATAATAGATAATAGGAAAATAATAAAAAACCGAGCAACGTCGGTTTGGGTTTGGGTTTTCAACATATTTTGTAATATTTGAAATATTTGTTGTATTTTTTAATATATTTTTTGAAATATTTGTTCACTAATTTTTGAAATATTAAAAAAATATATTTCTACATTTGTTTGTATTTTAGGTAAACTTTATTTAATTGTATATAGGTATATTGTATATCCTACTAGAGATGTCGAATCAGGAATATCTCTAATTAATAAATAATAAATAGGCAAACAATCAAAAACCGAAAAATTTCGGGTCGGGTACGGTTTGGGTTTAGGTTTTAATTTTCAGCATTTTTTTAAAAAATATTTTGTAATATTTTAAATATTGTAATGTATTTTTTTGCTATAATATATTTGAGCATATTCAGGAATAGTTATGATTAATAATGTATAGGAAAATAATCAAAAACCGAGTAACGTCGGGTTGAGTACGGCAAGCAATTTAAAATCAAGAATAGTTATAATTATTAAATAATAGTTAGGAAAACAATCAAAAACCTAGCAACGGCGGGTCGGAATGGTTTGAGTTTTGGTTTTAGACATTTTTTTAAAACATATTTTGTAATATTAGAAATATTTGTTGTATTCTTTAATATATTTTTTGGAATATTTTTCCACTAATTTTTTAAATATTAAAATATGTTTATTAATTTGTTTGTATGTCTGCTAATATTTATTTTATTGTATATAAATAATAGTTAGGAAAAAATTAAATATAAATATTTAGCAATGCATAATTAGGAACAGCTATAATTAATAAATAATAGATATGAAAATAATCAAAACCGAGCAACGCCGGGTCGGGTACGGCTAGAATTTTTTTGAATATTTGTAAAAAAAATTTTGATATATTTTTAAACATTTTTATTAATATTTTTAAACAATCTTTTGAAATATTTTTAAACATTTTTTTGAAATATTTGTAAACATTTTGTTGGATATTGTGTAGACTTTTTTTGAAATTTTTTTAAAATATATTTTGTAATATTATTTATATTTTTTGTATTTTTAAAAAATATTATTTGAAATAATTTTTTATATTTTTCAACTAATCGTTGAAATATTATTATTTTAAGATATAATTAAAATATTATAATTATATAATAATTATATAAATATTATAAGATATAAATATTATACTTTTTAAAATATTTTTGAACATTTATAAAAAATATATTTGGAAATATTTGTTATACTAGCAATACAGAATCAGGAATAGCTATACTTAATAAATAATATATAGGAAAACAATCAAAAATCGACCAACGCAGGGTGCAGTTTCGGTTTTCGACATTTTTAAAGTATTATTTCGTAATATTGGAAATATGTGTTGTATTTTTGAAATATTTTTGAAATATTTTTCCACTAATTTTTGAGATATTAATTATTGTCTAAATTTGTTTGAATTTTAGCAACAATTTATATTATTGTATATGAAAAGCAGAATCATGAATAGCCATAATTAATAAATAATAGATAGGCAAATTATAAAACAATGAGTAAAGCATAGTTGGGTACGGCAAGAAATTCCAAATCAAGAATAGTTATAATTAATAAATGATAGATAGGCAAATAATAAAAAAACCGAGAAACTCCGATTTGGAACGGTTTGGGTTTATTTTCAACATATTTTGGAATATTTGAAATATCTGTTGTATTTTTTGAAATATTTTTTCACTAATTTTTTAAATATTAAAAAAAATATGTTTCTACATTTGTTTGTATTTTAGATACACTTTATTTAATTTCCTATATACTAGAAATGTAGGATCAGGAATAGCTCTAATTAATAAATAATAAATAGGCAAACAATCAAAAACCGATAAATTTCATGTCATTTCGGGTACTGTTTGGATTTGGGTTTAGATTTGAGTTTTCGACATTTTTTTAAAACATATTTTGTAATATTTTAAATATTTTTTGTATTTTTGAGCAATTATATATTTTAGCATAATCATGAATAGCTATAATTAATAAAAAATAAATAGTCAAACAATCAAAAACCTAGCAACGCCGGGTATGGCTACTAATATGTTGAAATATTTTTTATATTTAAAAAAGTATTTTTAGACACTTTTTTAAAATATATTTTATAATATTTTAAATTATTTTTTGTATTTTTACAAAATATTTTACGAATAAATCTTAAAAAGAACAACGCTAGATCTACATCGGATACAGTTAGAATTATTAAATATTAGTTAGAAATAAAATTAAAGATTAGCTATGCATAATTAGGAATAACTATAATTAATAATTGATAGGCAAATAATAAAAAACCGAGTAACGTCGGGTAGGGTACTGCAATCAATTCCAAATCAGTAATAGTTATAATTAATAAATTATAGATAGGCATATAATTAAAAACCGAGCAACGCCGGGTTGGTACGGTTTGTGATTGGGTTTTCAACATATTTTGTAATATTTGAAATTATTATTTGTAATCTTACCAAATATTTTACAAAAAATCTTAAAAATGAACAACCTGGGTCTACATCGGATACCGTTAGAATTAGTAAATATTAGTTAGAAGAAAAAAATTAAATATTAGCTAAATATAATCAGGAATAGCTACAATTAATAGGCAAATAATCAAAAACCTAGCAACGCCGGATCGTGTACGGTTTGGGTTTGGGTTTAGGTTTGGGTTTTAGACATTTTTTTAAAACATATTTTGTAATATTTTAAATATGTGTTGTATTTTTTAATATATTTTTTGAAATATTTTTCTACTTTGTTTTGTATGTCAGCTAACATTTATTTTATTGTATATATAGCAATTAAGAATCAGGAATAGCTATAATTAATATATTATATATAGGAAAATAATCAAAACCGAGCAACGCCGGGTCGGGTACGGCTAGTATATATATATAATCTTGCTTATATGTTAATCCAACTAAGTTTTTAAAATAATGACACACGCGATTAAACATTACAATTGCAATATTATCTACAACTAATCAGAATCCATTTGCGTATCACTACTACCCGATTTTAGAATATCACTAATGCACGAAAGTATATGGTAGATGCAATTGATCGTAGAAACATGCACAATAATCATAAATAAATATGTATTATATTTTCATACAGATATTAAATACATCATTAGTATGACACTTTAATTTTCTATTTTCCATTAAATATCAAGGAATTCAAAATACTTTTATACAAACTTATTTTGTAATTTGTTAATAATATATTCATAAAATCTATTAATTGATTTAATTTTTGTATTATATAAATTATAGAAATAAAATATACTTATAAGTATAAGACATATATGACAATAAAGCTTGTGTTTACCGACAACTTGTGTATATAAATAAATGTAATTTGACTTATAGTTTTTGAGATACGCGGGGTGTCACTACTACACACATGTCACTATTATACACCTCTCCCCTATATATATATACTTCACAAAACATGAATGTGTAATAAGACGTGTTACAAAACATGAATGTGTATATTACATTATTATACTAACAACTACACTATATAAACTATTAAATTATAATTTATTAGTCATTATATATAGATATGTATATATATATATATATATATTCACTTATATTGATAATGATCATTGCAATAGGATATCATATCCTTCTGTATAACCAGCCGTTTTGATCCACTCCGTTTGCAGGTTGAGTTTACCTCCCAGCCAGAACGTGCGGTTGTCCGAAGAGATGGACTCCATGAGTTGACGCTGTTTCGCCGTGTCCTCGACTACGATATGATGTCCTCCCAATATCGAACATAACGTCTGTCCGTCCGACCAGGTCATCGGTACGTTGTGTACGTAGATACAAACGTTGTTGTAGAGTCTCCCCGTACAGATCGGAACTTTTAACATTATATTATATATTAAATAATGTATAAACAGTTTAAAAAATATATATTATTACACATTGATATATATATATATATATATATATATATAAATAATATATTGTATATATATATATATATATATATATATATATACGCAGAAGGTTAGCAATGGGCAGATCTGCAATGGGGGGACTAACAAAAATCTGGAAAGATATAGGAATTACCCTCAGAATAAAGATTAGACTTGTAAAAGCTTTAGTTTTCCTTATAGTCTTATACGGAGCAAAATCTTGGACAATGAGAAAGCTTGAGAGAAAGATGATTGATGCTTTTGAGTTATGGTGTTGGAGACATCTGCTAAGAGTAACATGGATCGACGGAAAGAAAAATTTATGGATCATTGATAATATAAAACTAGAATGGACGCTTGAGTCAAGGATATTCAAGGCATCATTATGTTACTTTGGCCATGTTATAAGAGCAGGCGGAATGGAATATGAATTGATGGTAGGAAGAATGGGGGGTTATAGAAGCAGAGGGAGACCACGGCAAAGATGGCTTTATAGCATAAAGAAAAACGTATATGGAACTATCTTCAATATGATTCGAGTCTCAAGATGTAGGAGGAGTTGGAGAGCTGCTATCATCGATGTCGCCAGGGGTCGGATACGACCAAATGAAAAAAAAAATGTACGAAAATAAAATATCAAAGTAAAAAAATAGAATAATAAATGTGTAGAAAATTTTAAATGTTAAATAACAGATTAATTATTACGTAATTATTAATAATAATAAATTAGATTCAAAAGAATAATATTATAAATGAATGTTATAATCTATTATAATAAAAAATTATAAGGTGAAGTAAGGAGAAGAAAACTATTTATATGTAAATTATATATAACTAAATAACATACAAACTATAAAGTAAATAATTACATTAAAAGCCATACACAAATTAAAAAAAGTAGTTCTGTTTGCATTCTATTCCAGCGGAGGTGTTATCGAGAACACTATAGTGACAACTAACATCTTACAGGAGAATAACATCCATATTTATAAGGTATGACAATTATCACATCTGCATTCAATATATTTGGTTGGGGAGGAAGATAAAAGTGTAGTGATATATTTGGCATATATTATGGGAATTATATTGTAGATATAGAAGAGAACCAAAGCATTAAGAGAAGGTTCAACCTATGAAATTTAGAAGAAAAAAAATGAAAAGGTAAACAGAAAAAATGTATATATATATATATATGTAGATAATAATATTTAATATGTAACAATGAGATAAATGTAAGTGAAGAATATAAATATGCCATATATAACAGATCTTCGAGATTTATAAATGTAGGATAAAATATAATGTTTCAATCGTGATGGTTTCAAATATAGCAAGTTAAATACTTTGGGATTATTCTAGATTCATGTATATATATATATATATATATATATATATATATATATATAAAATATTAAAATATATTAACACCTATTATTTATTTGTAACTTGTATTATTAATTATAGCATATGATTTAATATCTTTAATGAATTTAATTATTTATTAAATTTCATATATTACATTTTATATATTAACAAGTTTATAGTTTACTACTTAACATGGTTTAGTTATGTGTATTATATAGCATATTATATATAACAATGTGGCTTAGTATATATATAACCGTTTGCTGAAATATATTCCACCTTAAACTGCAGTATTATCATCAATAGGTATAACATATTCTCGGTTGTAGATATTACGTGGTAATAGAGATAGTTATAACGTGGTCTAGCTATGGTATCAGCTATATCACACACGAGTACCACCAGTGTTGGTTAGAGTATCACAGTGTCGGTGGATCATACAGGGACCAGCTCACACACACAATACTACTAGGACATTACTACGGACCGCGTAGGATTGTTTTGTTCTCTCCTACCGCTATTGTTTACTATTGTTCTATATTGTTATGTCTAGAAGTATTCTATTCTAGAGGTATTACGTAATCGTTGCGTAATGCACACCTATATTCTATATTATACTATATGTGTATAGTGATATTATAATAGGGAGTTATAATTTCATTATATCTATTTATAATTGTATCATTATATATATATATATATATATATATATATATATATATATATATATATAATACGCACGTTATATATATATAGTATAGATATGATAATTATACATTATAAATAAATACATATATATATATATATATATATATATATATATATATATATATATATATATATATGTTTATAGTTAACTATTTATATTAATAGTTTAAAAATGTTACCTATAATGTTAGCCCAAGATATTATCTAATATATCTATCAATCCCTTATACTATTTAGCTTACTTGCTTAATTTCAAGTGCTGATCTTTTACTCGAGCATCAGTGTGTGACACTCTCGCCAGACATCTCTATCTAGCATGTTGGTTCTTATATCTTGCTTATCTAGGAAGCCAGTGTATTTTCTTAACATATTCATATAGTTTAAACGCGAGCGATCTCTGTTAGCTTTACCTTGTATATGTTACCATACAATTAGCTGGTGTGCTGATAGTTCAGGATGCCGTATACAATTTCCAGCCATTTTCATCCTTCTGGATTTCATTTTAGAAGAAACAAGAGGTAGTTTTATCATACAAATTTGTATTTGTGAAGTGTTCCTGCCAATATATATTTAGGGCTTTACGAAGTATTCATATGTATGTGCCATATCCAGTGATGTCTGCTGTTGAACGTTCACTGAACGTCATTCAGTATCCATGACACAGATCCATTGATTAGTACACCTTCTACAGTTTCTACAAAGAGTCTTCTCGTAAGTGGTAAGTTTATCTTATACTTCCATATAAGTTGCATGCTATAGCACATATACGTAGCACATACACAAATATTTAGTGCATTCCATGATAGAGCCTTTCTCACTTTAATGTCCTTTTCTGACGAATTGATCAAAGAACCAAGATCTTTTTCGACTTATAATGTTTAACCATCAGCTGTTTTTAAGACTATTGATTCAGGTATGTTAAAGGCCATTACTTTGGTCTTTTTTGCATTCAGACTCTATCCTTAGAAGTAACTCCCTGTCTTGACTTACTGTATTATATAATAAGGCTATATCATCAGCAATATCCAAATATGTTAGAATAGTTGGATACAATCTTCGACTTTTGCGCGGGACAATGATAAATCCTAATTCACGTACGTTGATTTCTTTTCTAAGTTGTTAAGCTAGTACAATAATAAATAGGTAAGGTACCATCACGTGATAGATTATCCTCTTGTATAACTCCTGCTACTATATAAAACTCTTCAGATACACCATCTGGTGACTATATTTTCTCTCTAGTATTATAATAATTCTATAGAATAACTCCTATTTATTGGATTAACAAGCTTATCAGGTATTCCATATGATCTAAGCACTTTAGCAACCGTGTCTCTATGTATAGAAACAACCTTATTGAAGTCAATAAATGTAAAGACAGCTGATAAATTCTTATTCGTAATTCCCTCCAGTATCCTTCTTATTTCTATTATATGGTAGCGACTGTTGTTCTCTTTTGTCTGAATCCATTTTGGTTGTGTCTAAGTAGGTGATATAATTATGGACGTATTCGATTGAGTATATATAAAATATGATATCGTACGATTATAAATATTAGCCATTACAGAGGTGAGGCTAATTCTACGGTAGTTATCAGCGTTGGTGAGATCTCTCTATATAGATACGGGGACTATGTTAGAAATATTCCATAGGTCCAGCTGTTTAAATGATACTTGTTTATGATATCAAGCACAATGTTACCAATTGGAACTTATTTGAGTACTTCATGCATTATACTATTTTCTCTATAGCTTTTTCCACATTTATTTATCTTTTATCGTTCTTATTCATCAGGTGTAAATATGTCGTCTTTTATGTGAAAGTTTTCAAAAACTCGAGTTATTTCTTCGTTTTAATATGTCACTTCAGGTGAGTTCGCGAGAATTTTTCTGAAGTGTCCATACCATAGAATAACTATACCCTCTTCACTATTACCATGTAACTGTAATGACTGGGTACCTTTCTTGTCAAATATGTTATTGATCAATTATAACTTTCTAGTTATCTCATACCCATATCAGCTTGCTCAATCACAACATATTTTCCAATTCTTCATCATTATTACCTTATACATTTGGAAAATCTCTATTCTCTTTTGCTTGTATAGATAATTATTACTTTGATATGTGTTTACCAATTGCTTTATGTGTGTGAAGTTATAACTAATCGATAATTAATAATTCGTGGTTCTTGAGAATTCAATTTAATTTTAAGTTTCGGGGCTTGCCTCGTGCATCTTACCTATGTAATATTAATTGATTCCACCAACCGTTCATACCTTTCAAGCATTACTTATTCATCTAGTCGTTAAATATTAAATGTATTCCTTAAACTGCATACCTCTCCTGTAGTTTGTATTTGACCCTTAGATCTCTCCAAACATACTTGGATTTACTCTTCGCAGTCTGCTTTGTTGCTCGGAGACCTAGTTTCACATTCGCTACAACTATCCTGTGGTCTGATCCCAAAGATATAAAAGTGTTATAAGATTCGCAGTTTCTTATGCTTTTCCTCTATTTCTTTCTTACTAATATATAGTCAAGTTGGTATTTCGTCATGTATGGTAACATCCATAACTTTCCTATTTTCTTTTGAAATGGTGACTTAGCTGCTAGTATACTAGCAAGTATACCAGCTATAGCTGGTATTCTTCCATAATTTCTTTGAACCAACTTCTGTTTTCTTTTAGTACCTTATCAACTTCTCTGACAGCCATATTTTATACATTGAAAGTTGCTATTTTTAGATTTTGTCTACAATGTAATAATTTCGCCTTAGCATCTCGGCACGTCTCAATATAACCCCTCCCCGTAGAGTTTAAATGTGCGACGTCATAAAATACTTGTGGGTGTGAGTTGTTTACCTTAGCTGATCTCCTACTGACTCCCGCCGCTGAAAGTATAGAATGTTTTGTTGTTGTGTTCATGCTTTGTATATTCATTGCTAATGAGTGCATGTGCACCCTCACGAGGATCGCAACTCCTCTCGTCAGGTTTATGGTGAGTTTCCTTCTCATTCATCAGATATAATTTTTTCACGTGACCCTGATTGGGTGGCTAACAGGGTTACTATGACTTGAAAAATTGCAACTTGGATATTGTCCAGCAGTGCTTATTGGTTATTCGCAGCTAACCATTATATCTAGTGGTTTATCCCTATCCGCAACCTGGAAATCCGGTGGATAGGAGTCATCACCACATCACCAATCCCTTATAATTTGTAATATATATTGCATTAATTAATACAAATTATACAATTATTAAAATATATGTCTATCAATGAGTAATTAGTATTATTGTTATACTGTTATATCATCATTTATATATATAATACAAATTATTCATTGATACAATTTAATAATATTTATTAGGATTGCTTAATAATTAATAGTTATAAAATCTAAAGAAAGTTGTGGAGGATATATCCACCTCCTTCCTTTATTGTTGTACTTTTTATTTCAGAAATAACAGAATACTAGTACTTATTATTCTTAGCTGTCATGCATGGTCAAGTCTATATAGGGATATATTGTATAGGGCTACTCGATATCCACAAAATAGGATACATCGAATTAGTAATATGTTTATTATAACCGTATGCAATTATTCAATGAACATCTGTAATATCCGTGATTGATCAATATTCTGTCAATATATATGAAACTCTTTCCAATGTTCATTTCGACTCGAGTTGATGATCATCACTTCTATATTTACTTTCAAACATACTCTAAAAACATACTCGCATATCATTTCTAAATAACTTTTTCTATATTATATTGCTATAATAGGTCCTACAAGCCTTAAAATTAAATAAGTATGTGAAGTATATAAAATTATAAAGTAAACTGCTAACTATGTTAATAATTAACATAAACATGTCTTGGATTATTCAAATCTGGTGAGTTTCTTCAATAACATATCAATTTGTATATTATCCTAAATATAGGACAGCATTGGCTGGTTTTTCTGGGGGAAAAGTATGTCCTAACTCTATCCAGAGACAATCGCTGGATAATTCTCAGTAAATAATGTTGCTCTGGAATATATATATATATATATATATATATATATATATGCATAGCAAAAAATAGCCTATAAGCTACATATATGTACAGATTAAAAAAAATCATTGTTATCTCTAATTATTTGCGTTGTAGCCTATATGCTTATACATATATGTTCGAGTAGCTCTGGAAAATATGTTTACAAAACTAGGACAATTTGATGCTATTTGTGTGAATAAATAAGGATCACAGATATTGTTATTATTAAAAAATATGTATAATCAGATATTAAATATTAAAATATTAAATATAGGGAAAATGTTGGTAATACGAACTTGTAATATAATCCACTTACTTACGTTTACTTTTAATCCCATGAATCAGAAATCGTAGGGGAAATTAACGCACTTGACTTTGAAAAACATGTTATCCATCAGTATCGATCATGTATAACATTTACCAAATACTTAACATCTTAGTCTAATCTGAAATGTTTTCTAGCCATTGCTTTTTCGGGCGTACTATAGTATACGTACTCCTTCAACCATGCATTTAATTATATTTTTGCAGAGGCCGTCATGTCTGGATATGTGTTCATACCATTTTAGCTTGCGTTGTTTAAATCGTTTGTAGGAGAGTTTCGTAGTTACATATTATGGAAATAATCTTGTGGTTTTCATATTCGCTAGTCTTTATTTCCTTTACTTTATCCCGAGCAGTTTCCTGTTAGACTTGTTTCGAATTATTGGATTATTTTATACATAACTGAATTGAGCGTACAATGTACGACGTATATGTCTTGCAACTATATGTTAGAATCGATAATACACGTGAATGTATAAATTATACTTTATCTTAAAGTTGATATGTTTACTATTCATATGGTGTATCATAGCCGCTATTGCAAGAACTAATCTTAATTTAATTTCTGTTTCACAAGATCCATATTTTGATATGGTTGCGTCAAGGTAATATAAATTATTCAATTCCTCTAGTTGTTCCCATAAAGAGTGATGTTTGCATATATTGAAGCATCATTACTATAGTCAAGTAATATATTCCCATTTGTGCTGCACTAATCTCCATACCGTATCTAGTAGCACTATTAGACAGTAGATTGGTCAGTTCTTGAAGCTAATCGTTTGTACCTGATAACAGATCAATGTCATCTGCAAACTTTAAATTCCTTGATTGATATTTATACTGTATTTCTGCCATGATTTCCTTAAGAAAGACATTAAAGAGTATTTGTGACAGACGACAACCTTGTGGAACCTCAACTGTAGTTTTGAAAACGTTTACCCTGAGTATTATAGATACGGACTTCACTAGTAGAGTTGTCATATAGTGCTTTGTTCATCTTCTTAAAGTCTATGTAATTATGGAATACATTATTTTGGTTGTTCAGATGTTTATCAATGAGATTTCTGCAATTGAATACCTGCTCCACCGTGCTGTTTCCTTTCCGCTTAACCTCAGTATTAACGACAGTATTTTCTCTATTTGAGGATTCACTGTTTTAAAAATGATCTTAAATAAGATCTTAATAAGATATTGCTTGAATGACAGATTAAACTCAATGTTTGGTAGTTTTTACATTTCTTAACGTCTCCTTTATTAGGAATTGGAATCAATAGTGATTAAGTCCATTGTGCTGGCCATGTTATGCTAGTCCATGATTTTAGGCAGATGACAATGAGAATCTTTACAACAGAATTACCTCCGTGTGTTAACAATGTTATCAATTCCAGTTGATTTATACCTTGAATGCTACCTTCTTTCAGCATATTGATTGCATCTATAACAAGTATCGAGTATTAGTAACTCAGTATCCGACTCCTCATTGAAAAATTGCGGTATTACTCAGTACATTAGTAGCAGGCTTTATCAGATGATTATATAGATCATTACAATATTCTGTCCATCGATTTAGTATCTTTGTTTCATAAGCTAATGGTTTTCCATTATTATCTTCAATGATTAAGGTGCTTCTTGGTGATGTCTTTGTGATGGTTCTCAGTGTTTGTATAGAAAGAAACTATAAGTATTAATATTGATATTCAATTTCGTAGATGAAAGATAATTTCTAATATGAAACAGAATTACTAGATTTTTTATACTTATATTTATTTGTACACCTTGCATATAAATAACTTTGTTTATCTGCATATTATACTCACATATCTGTTATAACTTTTGAAAATTCAATTAGTATCAAATTATCTTAGCATTTTTAAAACCTTATATCATTATTCAAACTTGGTTATTTTATGTATAATATATATTTAAAAAAATAAAATTCTCCATTCGATAATTTATATTTATTCTTGAAATTAATGATTTTATATAGTAAAATATTATTCCTTAAAATATAATTAACCATCATGTCATATATATATATATATATATATATATATATATATATATGTTTTTATGATTATGATTTAAATATGGTTTTATTTATATGATAATTTGTTTTTATATAAAATTCATGAATAAATAATATATGGAGGATTGATTATGGTGGCTATAGAATATCATTTATTGAATAATACAACAGGAAATTGAATAACATAATTGAATAATAAATAAATGATAATACATTAATAAAATATATATTTGTTATATTTCAATATTACAATATAATTATATAATGGATAATTTGATATAAATATATAAATTAATTAATGACATATTTATATTTTCCATTAATAAAGATAAGGGCATCGGAGCAATCTAATCTATCATATTAGAAATTAAACATAATAATAGTACAAAAAAAAACACGAAATTATATAAATAATGATCCCAATAAAGAATGTAAAAATGTTCACCATATGTAAAGTTTTCGCAAAATATAATAATTTATACATATATATAATAATAATTTATAATTATCAGGATATTAAGATAATAACTAAGAAATATAATAACTTCATAATTCTGATTTTGTATATCAATATAAATTAATAATTATGCTAATTATATATTACATTAATTAACGTAATTAATATAAGGCTTAATTTTTATTAAAGCATTTCAAATTACTCCATTTTTGACATTTCAAATCTAGTTGTCATAATTTCTTCATCCGATTCAATGATTTCTGGTATTATACTGAAATAAAGTCATTTTATTACTACCATAAGATTTATATTAGTATAAATTAGAATATAAAAATTTATTAAAATTGTCTATATATATATATATTATTTATATATATATATATATTATATATATATATATATATAATTCTAAATATAATGTATATTCATATAATATAAATGATTATTGCTTGGATGAGAAAGCTAAATAATAAGTTAAGATTTAATGTAATGCACACCAGAAATTACTTATTATTTAAATATTAATTATCAAATTTAATTATCACTTTATATTATAATTTTAATAAATTTATAAAAATTCATAATAAATTAGAATTATTATCAGCCTATATTTTGAATTCAACAGAAATTATAATGTTATGTAAAGCTAAATATAATATATATGTAAACATGAAGTTGTAACAGGTGAGTTATAGTGAGTGTTCTACGGGTTACCCTTCACTATATATTATATATAAACTAGCGAACATTGTGGACATGTGCACATTAGAAAGTATTATTTATTTGATTACTGGTAATATTCAAAACAACAAATAAAGTGTTACAAACTTCTTGTATTACTCAAGTTTATTATTGTAATCTTGTTTGTGATTTTACAGTTATATCAAAGATTTTGCGAAGCAAAGATATAACACTCCCTATGCATGCAACGTAATTTAGTAATAGCCCCAACCGCTGCTAGCAGTAGTATCGAAATCACTGAAATAGATTTAGGTTCGGCTCTGTTTGCATACAACAATGTTTTCATTGCTCTATTAAATTACATGCAATATAAATTAGCTTTTACTCACTAAATATATACTTATAGCATTTAAAACATACATATCATATTTGTTTGTTATATATTAGTAATGAACACTTAGTTTTCATCATATAAATATTAATTTAAAGCATATTATTTAACATTTTAAAAGTGTATAGTTAAATACGAATTTACATTATAAACAACGCATAGTTCCTAAAAGTAACCCGCTATATGTGGCACCAGGGTATTTTGTATACAAATTCGAATTACACGATTTCGCGTAAGTGTTATATCTTTCCTTCGGAAAATCTTTGGTTATATTGTAAAAGTATTATGTACAATTAATTACTATTATAAGAGATATTTAGTTTGCATGTTATTTATAATAATATATTATAGGCAAAGTTTAAATTACAATTTTGTATTCAATATTTAATAACAACATCTTATAACACTACGCCCATTGTTAGCGTCACATTTAGTGATTATTACAAATAATTTATCAATATTATGTACTCATCAATCCCATTGAAAATGTATACTAAATAATGTATAAACAAAGATAAATAAGTAGACAGTCCACATGTCCAGGTGTCCAATAAGCTTACGTACAACCGTCAATCTGTCCTACTACAAAAATCACAACATATTGTAAATATATAACATTATGATTTAATAAGCAGTCATATACCTTTAACCCAAACTATAACTAGGCATATATATTATCACTCATTTTATTATATATATAATCATTTAGTTTATATAGTTTATATCATTTTTAACTTTGTAGAATATAATATCTGAATTTATTCAATGTTATTTATCACCAACAGATATTTTAGATTCATATCTATCATACACATATACATTACATTTATACATTATATGTAGTGTATTATATTATACTTTATATTATACAATGTGAACATATATTATACATATGTTGGGTTCATATACTTAATATTATATGACAAACCTATCGGCAATTGTCTGGGGAATGTTTTCTTCTATCCATTTGATATCTTCTTCAGCTTTTGTTTGAGGATCAGTTCTTTTTGAAGCTTTTGTGTCGTGAAGTTGCCGATTCGAGAGGCCATCTAATAATAATGGGAGTAATAAAGGGAGTATGCACTATTGATAGGGGGTATGCAAGAGTGATGGCAGGCAAGCTAATAATCACTGATGTTATATTCAGCCATTATTTAACAGTGTTATATAGTATAGTATATTTAATATTATGTAATATTTATTATCAGAATTACTAAAAAATATAATGACCTTCACCAAGATTATTCCAAATTATTTGTATTTAATGCTATAACAAACACTATATATATATATATATATATATATATATATAATTTTATTATCACCTAATATAATGTTATATAATATCTTATTATTATTCTGTAAATAATCCTATGTGATAAGGGATTGATAACTAAGTGTATACAGTTAATATTATTGTGTTCACATACCAAATGCATCACTAATTAAGGGCTCTTGATCCAAATCTTCAATATCAGTAGGCATGTAAGAGGCATATCTGTATTCATAGTCAGTTAGTTTTAGTCTATATTCATCTTATAGGCATTAGTTATGTTAGTTTTCATTAAATTAGTTTGATATTTAATGATATTATTGAAAATAAATATAGTGATGCGTTTTCATTATCCCACAAAATAATTAATATTTAAGATAAATAATTCCTTCATTATTAAATTGAAAATTATATAAATGATTAAATATATAATATATAATATTACTTATTTGGTTTTTATTAAGGAATTTTGTGATATATTTTACTGGTAGAATTTTTATTATTACAAGTATATTTGTTGAGAGAATCAATAAATTCAATAAGTTAGAAATAATAGTTGTTAGAATTAACTTAATCATCACATTTTACATAATCGTTACTATTATTTATACTAATTTTTAAGAGTGAATTGTAAGAAATTTAAAAACAATTTTTATATAAAGATGACATGTATTGAATACAAAAAAATAGTGGTAAAAGAATATCTAATTATTTATCCAATTCATACAATATTTGTAACATTGAAGATATTATATCTATCTAAAAATTATCTAATTAAATATTATCAATATAAATAAGGTTTATATAAAATTATAAATATTATTTAAATTAGATATCTAAATGAATTATGCATGAATTAAACTCTATTGAACATTAAATATAATGAAAGATTCACATCATGTATATTATCTTTTCTGGTAATTTAAATAAATATAGAGAATTATTGAATGAAATAAGGATGGTAATCAGTGTGATTTTGTAAAATAATAATTCTTTGTGAATTGAATCTTAAGATTTAATTAATTATGAAACATAATTTATTATCCAAAAAGTGTACTTCTACTAATTTCAGATGCAAATTTTATATAAGATATAAACAATAAAATATTCATAAATAATTTATGATGTGAAAATGATCACATCATATTAAATTACATATATTTTTACCATTTTATAATATACATGATATCATAAAAAAGATTATTCTGATCTATATAAATTTAATTCTGTATATTGTAGATGCCTAAATCACTGTTCACATGAGTTATCCATGTGTACAGTACGGGGGTACATCGTACACATGCCATCACGTATATTGTATGAACTCTGTACACGTTATAATGCATTAATGAATGTACATTGTACGCTTGTATTAACTATACGTTTATGTAAATTAATTGAATTGTATAAATTATATCAAATAATCATAGGTACAGATAATTAATGTATTGCATACAATATTTACTCATATAAACAACCTGAAACACAATACATTTAGCTCGATAATGGATTTCAGTGTTTGAAATCTATTTATTTTGTTCATGATAATTGCACATAGATTGCTAATGTAAATGGCAAATATAAATAATGGTAAAAATAAATATAAAATAAATATATGACAATTATTGCTAGTTATATAACATGTGTAAATATATAAATGGAAAATAAAATGATAAACTTATGTAACTTTGAATAAAAACAGATGCTAAATACTGATAATATAATATTCTATATTGTAAATACCACCTATTGAATTATAATAAAATAATGGAATATGTCAAAATTATTATTTATTTATAAAAAACCATAGAATATAATATAACAATCTAAAATATATTACAATGGTATGACCAGTAATATCAAGGTATTATAATTATGATTACAAGTAACTTTCTACAGAGGTGTTATAAAAAGTGAAATATGTAGTTTAAGGCATGATCTTCTGTTTATTTACAAGTAAATCATATGGAAAATCGTTATTTTTAAAAAGGTGATGATTTTGTTATTTTTAATTTTTAAAAAACAATAATTAGGTATATATTATATCCGGAATTTTGTAATTGTTTACATATTTATATAAATATACATACATACATATAAATATATAATATTTGTATATTAAAATATATTAAATTTGTTCATATAATATGAAAAAATATACAATATATATATATAAATTTAAGGGAAGAATGTTTATGAAATATATATATTTTTTCTAATAACATTTAAAAATATGCATTTATAAAAAATGATCATACATTATATATAGTAAGAGTGAATAGTCATTATTCTAAGTAATTTAATTGTTAGATATATTTATTTTATATTCTAGTTTCTAATGTTTAATTATATTTTATATATATATATATATATATTATTGTTATATTTGTTATATTAATATTATATATATATATATATATATATATATATATATATTGATACAAATTATATAATATTATAATGTTATTAATTGTTATTAATGGACATTATTTTATTTTTTACAAAATGCCACCTATCAAACAAATTAACAACACATACATTAAATTATAACACATATATATTGACAAATTTTAATTCTCCATTTTAATTTTGAAAAGATATTTTATATTATATTTGTAATTAGTAATAGATCTAATATATAGGATAAAAAAAAAGTTATTTTCTTAGTGTTGTTTGATAATTTATTATTTCATAAGCTATATTTCACATTTAAAAATAAATCAAACATCACTTAAAAGATTATTCTTTCATATTGTTCATTTACAATAACATTTTTTTTTTAAATAAATGTATTTGGAGAAAAAAACGAATGTTTCAGCCCCATTAATATTGAAATAGTCGTATATTAGAGATGCTATTTGCAATATAGAAACCTTTGAGACACAAATGAAGGTCTCCATAGAACCATTATAGACAGGAGAATAACAGAGAATAACACATGCCAATAAGCATCTTCTATCCATAATTGTTCCCAGTCCTGTCATGTAGTACGTGATTAGTAAAATACATGCAAGAGGCATGCATTATAATCATAGATGTAGTGAGAAAGTGGATGAGCACTTGAATGTATATGTATATGGCACTACGATAGAGGCGTTGAGGTCAAATCCTACTACTAAATATTGCTACATTTTAAATTATTATTATATATTGATACATATATATTGTTAAGGATCAATTTCAATGTACTCTTCACTGTAAAAGTAAACTTATATTTAAAATACAACATATCAATATTCCTTATAATTTTATGTATTTAAATGTATTTAATTTGAGGATATCATACTATTATATTCATAATCTAAATTCATAAATATAATACTTCTATCTATTTCGACAAAAATCCTACTGGTCATATTTACATATATAATATGATTAATATCGGTGGGGGTAATGTTTAGTGATATGTATTAGTACGATGGTGATTGTAGAGGTGGTATTGGTAGGATATACTAACAGAAATACAGATACTCATGTTCTTCTGTTTATACGACCAGCACATAAATACCAGAGATGCTGCATAGTGATAATAGGGTGGAGTATTAGTTGTGGGGTACGGAGGGATAACAGGTGGGGGGTGCGGAGGGATAACAGTGGGGGGGGTGGCTAACCTAGCACACAGAATATCAGTAGGTTGGTAAAGTGCTGATACAAGCGTAACTTCACAACGTTCTTCCTTACCCTAAGCTGTCGCTGTATCACAACCAGAGATGAGAAGATGTACACCAGTGGTTAAGAGGGCAATAACATACATGTGAGTGTAGAACACACTTGTTGTACACAGTGGTTAATGTTACATGTGTGTGAATTGTATCTACTAACTGCATAGTATTTAGTAGTATAAAGAAGTATTGACTGACTACAGCGTATGTTATTATTAATGTGACTATAATGGACTATGTTTGGTTGTCTTTGTGGGCTATTGGTTTTAAGTAGAATTTATGATAATAAAGGGAATAAGTGAATATCTGTATTTAGCGAGGACATGATAAAGATATAATAAAGTGAACATGTCACAATGTCAACATGTCACTATGTCATCATGTAAAGGATATCCACCAGCAGATGCAGGCATCGAGAACGGCTAAGGGAATTCCGTAGATGAATATCTTGTGGTGGTTGCTGGATCTTGCCTGTGTATAATAGGTACCAGTGTATAATAGGATGTAGATAGGGAGGGTGTGTGGAGGATGGGAAATAAATATGTATTAAAATAATGATATAATAGTGAGAGATTATCTATGTTGACCTAGATAATTATATCTAACTGAGTATTTGTATGTGGCATTCTGGGGTTTGTACTCAGAAAATATACTTTTCAGCTATTTTTGTTATCAATGATTAAGTGCCGGAGAAATATATGAATATTTACATGGTGAAGATAGGAGATTTTTTTTTACTAGATAGAACATTTTTTTTGTATGATAACTTCTGAAATAAATAAGATAATGGCTTCATTTTGTTAAGTCTTATAACTTTATAACTACTAGATAAAACTATATAAAACTCAGAATGTATTTATATTATTTATATTCTTTTCAGATATAGTGAAAAATCTATATTTCTGGAGTAATTATTATTTTACATATTAGTGATATATAGGTCCAATTCTACTGGTCTTATACTTATCACTAACATGTTAAATTGTTATATAGCTCTAAATGTATTGTACAAGATACAAAACAAAATTAGTTATTATTTTGTGTATTTCTAGTTATCGTGCTTTTAAAAACAATACTAAATAAAAAATCTCCTGTGTTACTAAGTAAATATATCCCCTGTTTCACCAGCCTTTACATTCATAAACACCTGGTATATATATTCATTTATAATACTATCAGTTCATGATAATATCACTTATCCGTAAAATAATGGTATGTATTAGAAAATCATTATTATAGTATTCATAATAAATGTTATATCTAATAATATGTATATATATATATATATATATATATATATATATATATATATATATAATATTAATTATCTATATATATATATATATAATTGATTATCTATATATATATATCAACAATAATTAACATTTAGTCCAGACAATAGTCAGTACTTGAAGTCACTGATACAAACACACACACTCACACATATTACCTCAACAGCTCGCATGTATCCCTCAAGACCCGCGAGTACAAAGAAAGAGACCCCCATAAGCACCACTTTGTTCAGCATGGGACCCAAACGAGGCCTAACAATAACATGTAATAAGTGATTGTATTGCATTGCGCGTAGTGTGTACACCATGTATACTGTGAGGTGGATGTCAGGGTTGTTACTCCGCGCATGTATATACTTACTTGGAGATTCCAAAACCCAGACTGACCACCACCACGAGCATTCTTGCTAAAGCTTTCTTTATACAGGATACCATCTCAGCTAATACAAATATCTTGGGATCTGTGCGAGGGAATACAGGAAGGTGTACTGAATAGAGAGATAGTGAGAGAGAGAGAGAGAGAGAGAGAGAGAGAAAGAGAGAGAGAGAAAGAGAGAGAGAGAGATAGAGAGAGCTAACCAGAATCGCCTGAATCATTGACAGTCTTGTAAGCACCAAAGAATATAGCCTTTTCTAACATACCTATGCATGACGTATTAGTGGTTAATAAAACAATTGTGACCCGGTAAGAATGATAGTCACTCAATATGTATACTAGTACTGCCACTAGCCTAGGAATATCACCACTCCAATAAGAATCTGGATACGTTGTATGTCCTTCCAATTACAAGCGCATAACACCAGCCATAGTAGACCAATCAGAATGTACAAAGCAGACATGAATCCATAGAACTGTGGAGGTGTGATAGGAAGAAGTTATTAACAGAGGGGTTACTGGTAGTAGTAGTAGTAGTAGTAGTAGTAGTAGTAGTAGTAGTAGT
Source organism: Osedax fenrisi (assembly GCA_964019155.1). Taxonomy (NCBI): domain Eukaryota; kingdom Metazoa; phylum Annelida; class Polychaeta; order Sabellida; family Siboglinidae; genus Osedax; species Osedax fenrisi. Next base: position 78,602,024 of record OZ025240.1, on the reverse strand, counting down.
AGTAGTAGTAGTAGTAGTAGTAGTAGTAGTAGTAGTAGTAGTAGTAGTAGTAGTAGTAGTAGTAGTAGTAGTAGTAGTAGTAGTAGTAGTAGTAGTAGTAGTAGGTCAGACTGCTATTGTTCACAATACATCACATACTATAATTATAAGGTATTAAAGTTAATACTATTAAACTACAAAAGGTATGTCATATAGTATTAGTTTGAAAAGATTCTAGTAATTATATTCAAGTTCAAGTAAACAAAGTATTTAAAAACAACACAAACATTTAGACAGGTATAATATATTACACATCATAAAATGTATTACATAAGTTTATAAATCCTTTACATTTAGTATTGTAATTTTGACATTATTATAAATATATTACATAATATGGGAACTATTAATTTAAGTGTAATTTTCACTGGCATTACACTCTTGTTCACTATTATAATGTATTTGATAACTGTTACTCTTCAATCACACACACACACACACACCTACACACTCACACACACATACTATAATGTGATCACTTACTGGTAGTAGAGGCCATCCTATAGCGGGCAGGAAGCCAGTTGGGTTTTTCATCCAAATATTGACTGTTTGTTGTAGCAATAACAGTAATATATTGTGTCACAACTAATGCACATCAAACTTATACATACACTAGTGGCACATGTTATTGGCAGACACTAGTGGGGCAGTTGAGACACTTGTATTCACTGCATGTCAAACTGAGACATTATTGTCTCTATATTAACTAGCAACTGGTATAATCAGTGGTAAATAAATGCGCGCATACCTAAACATAGCAATACCGTCATGATTGTGAGCGATATTTATGATTCAGTTCATGGAGCTTAGTATGCGTGCGTTCAACATATAGGTAGGAGACAGACAGATCTGTCTAACGAATAACACGCTACACCACTAGTGTCTTTTCTACCACTAGTGGTGTGGGTTGACAGGTAATAGTGGTACCAGTTGCTAGTTAAAACAGTGTCTACTAGTGACACTATGTTTTACATGCCGTGAATACAAGTGTCTCGACTGTATAACTAATGTCTGATAAAAAACACACCCTAATACAATATCAAGTATGGATATACATTTAAAGTATGTCAATCTGTAAGGATGTGCATTAGTATAGCAATGAAAATGTTAAAACTAATAATATGTTTAAATGATTTTTGTTAGAGAGGAAAGAGTAATAGATAGATATTGAGATAGAGTTAGAGAGATGGGAGATAGATATATATAAAGGGAGAAATATAGAATTATAGAGAGAGAGAGAGTAATTAAACCATTAAATCGATTTTATCATAACTATATTTTTATCATACACATAATCAGTAAAAATGATTCTCTTTTATTGATTATATTATAAACATAACTAATAATACTATATAACACCTCAGTTTCCATTTTTTTAATATTATACAATTATACATCAATTTTAGAATGAATAACATTATGAATTGTGAAGGTGTGATATGTTCTATCAATAATAGTAAATAGAGAGAGGGGTAAATAGAGAACTAACTTGTCGCATCTAGTGGTTTAGTATCCAGAGCGTCAGAATTCGTCATCATCATTCCGATTATGTACAGTCCATCCTCTTTCACCTTGGCTATTTTGTAATCTTTGACCTGTTACGGAACACATCACTGTGTTATAGCGAGCAATAATTGTAGAATGTTACCAACATTATCAGTGTGATGTGTATGGTAATTCAAAGCAGGCTTTTCATCATCGTCATCACTATCATGCTAAAGCATTGTTTATATGTAATGGTTATATATAAATATACATTAATTAGCATATATATTATTAGTAAATATATAATTGAAATAAAAAATAAAATTTAATAATACAGTATAAATATATAAATATTGTCTATTTTATGATATATTCCGAGTTAGAATATCTAATCATTATAATTTTTCCTAATATTATATAATCATTATTACTATATACACATACAGACACACACACATATATATATATATATATATATATATATATATATATATATATATATATATATATATATATATATATATATATATATAGTATATAGATATAGTATATATATAGCATATAGTATATAAATATACATATGGAGTTTAGCTATAAGCTATGGAATTATATATAATTATGATATATTACAAAACCTGAACTGCTCTCTTTACTATATGGTCTTTCTTCGTGGTTTTTGTAGGTTTAGCGGTAGTGGTGGTAGTGGTAGTAGTGGTTGTAGTGGTAGTAGTAGTAGTAGTTTTCTTTGTAGGGGTGGTTTTTATGATTGATTTAGTTGTGGTATCTTTAGAAGTTTTAGGTTCGACAGGAAGTGGTGGACTTTGTGTTCTAATCTTCGACTGCTTAATATTAAATAAGCATAATAATTATATAGAAATCTAACAAGAAATTAATAACTAACCGATATTTGATTTACCATTTCTGTAATTTCATTCTAAAAATGTATTACAAATGAAATATATTAATTATTATATATATAATGTGTCTAAAAGAGATGTATACATTAGGACTATTAATATATAATATTAATTAATTAATAAATAAATATCTAGATTAATTATTATAACAATACATAGTTTGAAATGTGTTATAATGTATAATAATAATACAGAGTTTTAGTGCATAATAAATGTGACCAGTTGCATTATAACTAGTAAATTTTTATACAAATCTGTAAAAATAAAAATATCTGAATATAATATTCTACCAAGGACAGGACATTTGCTAATGCATATTGTATGAAAATTGTATTTTCCACTTACGAGTGATTTATCGTATTGCATCATTGTATAGGAGTAACAATTTTAATTTGATACAAAAATCAATGATTTTAATATTTTTATATTATTAAATTCATAATATAATTTAATACACATATATTATATTGAATGTCGACATAAATAATATAAAAAAACATCATTCAATTCAAACCTAATTAATAAATAAATACGTATTTTTAATAAAATATTTATATAAAATTAAAAATATGAATTCATTTTATTTTACTAAATCATATTATTTTATTAAATCAATATATTTGATTAAAAGATTTAAATCATTGAAATATAATTAAATATACCACTGATGAGTATCAGTTGTAGTACAACAAGTAACCATTGAAGGGAGTGGACGTCGATATTTGTTCATACATTATTTACAATATATTGTAAATATATAAGTTATATATATATAACTTTTTCATGGAATTTTTGGTTTAATTAAAATTTATAATATAGTTCCAATGCAAGGAAATATTTTGCATGTTAGCAATATTGGAAATATTTTCGTTATGCTCGTTAATTAGAAGTATATATTTATATATATAAGTGTATACTAGGTCAGTATTGTATCACTCATAGATGTACGTATCACTCACTGGATGTAGGCGTATACGATATATTTATATTTCAATGGTGAGCTTCGAACTCGCCTCGCTTGAGCCTAGTAACATGTTGTGGACACAATGCTATGTTTAGTTGTAATAGTGAACCTTTATGTATATTTGATGATTCTTAGTACATGTATATACTTCTAAACTCCTAGACCTGTAGATAGGAACATCCGAGGTTTCCTGTAGGTGGCAGTGAATACATACGAGGTTATTTATAGTTATAACTATTGCGCTATACTTACAGTAGAGTTGTAACTATTGCGCTATACTTACGTTAGAGTTGTAACTATTGCGCTATACTTACGTTAGAGTTGTAACTATTGCGCTATACTTACGTTAGAGTTGTAACTATTGCGCTATACTTACGTTAGAGTTGTAACTATTGCGCTATACTTACGTTAGAGTTGTAACTATTGCGCTATACTTACATTAGAGTTGTAACTATTGCGCTATACTTACAGTAGAGTTGTAACTATTGCGCTATACTTCTGTTAGAGTTGTAACTATTGCGCTATACTTACGTTAGAGTTGTAACTATTGCGCTATACTTACGTTAGAGTTGTAACTATTGCGCTATACTTACATTAGAGTATTACTATTGCGCTATACTTACATTAGAGTTGTAACTATTGCGCTATACTTACGTTAGAGTTGTAACTATTGCGCTATACTTACGTTAGAGTTGTAACTATTGCGCTATACTTACAGTAGAGTTGTAACTATTGCGCTATACTTACAGTAGAGTTGTAACTATTGCGCTATACTTACATTAGAGTTGTAACTATTGCGCTATACTTACATTAGAGTTGTAACTATTGCGCTATACTTACAGTAGAGTTGTAACTATTGCGCTATACTTACGTTAGAGTTGTAACTATTGCGCTATACTTACAGTAGAGTTGTAACTATTGCGCTATACTTACGTTAGAGTTGTAACTATTGCGCTATACTTACAGTAGAGTTGTAACTATTGCGCTATACTTACGTTAGAGTTGTAACTATTGCGCTATACTTACATTAGAGTTGTAACTATTGCACTATACTTACAGTAGAGTTGTAACTATTGCGCTATACTTACGTTAGAGTTGTAACTATTGCGCTATACTTACATTAGAGTTGTAACTATTGCGCTATACTTCTGTTAGAGTTGTAACTATTGCGCTATACTTACGTTAGAGTTGTAACTATTGCGCTATACTTACGTTAGAGTTGTAACTATTGCGCTATACTTACGTTAGAGTTGTAACTATTGCGCTATACTTACAGTAGAGTTGTAACTATTGCGCTATACTTCTGTTAGAGTTGTAACTATTGCGCTATACTTACATTAGAGTTGTAACTATTGCGCTATACTTACAGTAGAGTTGTAACTATTGCGCTATACTTCTGTTAGAGTTGTAACTATTGCGCTATACTTACAGTAGAGTTGTAACTATTGCGCTATACTTACAGTAGAGTTGTAACTATTGCGCTATACTTACATTAGAGTTGTAACTATTGCGCTATACTTACGTTAGAGTTGTAACTATTGCGCTATACTTACATTAGAGTTGTAACTATTGCGCTATACTTACGTTAGAGTTGTAACTATTGCACTATACTTACAGTAGAGTTGTAACTATTGCGCTATACTTACAGTAGAGTTGTAACTATTGCGCTATACTTACGCTAGAGTTGTAACTATTGCGCTATACTTACGTTAGAGTTGTAACTATTGCGCTATACTTACATTAGAGTTGTAACTATTGCGCTATACTTACAGTAGAGTTGTAACTATTGCGCTATACTTACAGTAGAGTTGTAACTATTGCGCTATACTTACGTTAGAGTTGTAACTATTGCGCTATACTTACGTTAGAGTTGTAACTATTGCGCTATACTTACGTTAGAGTTGTAACTATTGCGCTATACTTACATTAGAGTTGTAACTATTGCGCTATACTTACGTTAGAGTTGTAACTATTGCGCTATACTTACGTTAGAGTTGTAACTATTGCGCTATACTTACAGTAGAGTTGTAACTATTGCGCTATACTTACAGTAGAGTTGTAACTATTGCGCTATACTTACGTTAGAGTTGTAACTATTGCGCTATACTTACGTTAGAGTTGTAACTATTGCGCTATACTTACGTTAGAGTTGTAACTATTGCGCTATACTTACGTTAGAGTTGTAACTATTGCGCTATACTTACGTTAGAGTTGTAACTATTGCGCTATACTTACGTTAGAGTTGTAACTATTGCGCTATACTTACATTAGAGTTGTAACTATTGCGCTATACTTACAGTAGAGTTGTAACTATTGCGCTATACTTACGTTAGAGTTGTAACTATTGCGCTATACTTACGTTAGAGTTGTAACTATTGCGCTATACTTACATTAGAGTTGTAACTATTGCACTATACTTACATTAGAGTTGTAACTATTGCGCTATACTTACGTTAGAGTTGTAACTATTGCGCTATACTTACAGTAGAGTTGTAACTATTGCGCTATACTTACAGTAGAGTTGTAACTATTGCGCTATACTTACGCTAGAGTTGTAACTATTGCGCTATACTTACGTTAGAGTTGTAACTATTGCGCTATACTTACAGTAGAGTTGTAACTATTGCGCTATACTTCTGTTAGAGTTGTAACTATTGCGCTATACTTACGTTAGAGTTGTAACTATTGCGCTATACTTACATTTGAGTTGTAACTATTGCGCTATACTTCTGTTAGAGTTGTAACTATTGCGCTATACTTACGTTAGAGTTGTAACTATTGCGCTATACTTACATTAGAGTTGTAACTATTGCACTATACTTCTGTTAGAGTTGTAACTATTGCGCTATACTTACATTAGAGTTGTAACTATTGCGCTATACTTACGTTAGAGTTGTAACTATTGCGCTATACTTACGTTAGAGTTGTAACTATTGCGCTATACTTCTGTTAGAGTTGTAACTATTGCGCTATACTTACAGTAGAGTTGTAACTATTGCACTATACTTACATTAGAGTTGTAACTATTGCGCTATACTTACGTTAGAGTTGTAACTATTGCGCTATACTTACATTAGAGTTGTAACTATTGCGCTATACTTACAGTAGAGTTGTAACTATTGCGCTATACTTACGTTAGAGTTGTAACTATTGCGCTATACTTACATTAGAGTTGTAACTATTGCGCTATACTTACGTTAGAGTTGTAACTATTGCGCTATACTTACATTAGAGTTGTAACTATTGCGCTATACTTACGTTAGAGTTGTAACTATTGCGCTATACTTACAGTAGAGTTGTAACTATTGCGCTATACTTACATTAGAGTTGTAACTATTGCACTATACTTACAGTAGAGTTGTAACTATTGCGCTATACTTACGTTAGAGTTGTAACTATTGCGCTATACTTACATTAGAGTTGTAACTATTGCGCTATACTTCTGTTAGAGTTGTAACTATTGCGCTATACTTACGTTAGAGTTGTAACTATTGCGCTATACTTACAGTAGAGTTGTAACTATTGCGCTATACTTACGTTAGAGTTGTAACTATTGCGCTATACTTCTGTTAGAGTTGTAACTATTGCGCTATACTTACGTTAGAGTTGTAACTATTGCGCTATACTTACAGTAGAGTTGTAACTATTGCGCTATACTTACGTTAGAGTTGTAACTATTGCGCTATACTTACAGTAGAGTTGTAACTATTGCGCTATACTTACAGTAGAGTTGTAACTATTGCGCTATACTTACGCTAGAGTTGTAACTATTGCGCTATACTTACGTTAGAGTTGTAACTATTGCGCTATACTTACATTAGAGTTGTAACTATTGCGCTATACTTACAGTAGAGTTGTAACTATTGCGCTATACTTACAGTAGAGTTGTAACTATTGCGCTATACTTACAGTAGAGTTGTAACTATTGCGCTATACTTACGTTAGAGTTGTAACTATTGCGCTATACTTACAGTAGAGTTGTAACTATTGCGCTATACTTACGTTAGAGTTGTAACTATTGCGCTATACTTACGTTAGAGTTGTAACTATTGCGCTATACTTACGTTAGAGTTGTAACTATTGCGCTATACTTACGTTAGAGTTGTAACTATTGCGCTATACTTACGTTAGAGTTGTAACTATTGCGCTATACTTACGTTAGAGTTGTAACTATTGCGCTATACTTACATTAGAGTTGTAACTATTGCGCTATACTTACAGTAGAGTTGTAACTATTGCGCTATACTTACGTTAGAGTTGTAACTATTGCGCTATACTTACGTTAGAGTTGTAACTATTGCGCTATACTTACATTAGAGTTGTAACTATTGCACTATACTTACATTAGAGTTGTAACTATTGCGCTATACTTACGTTAGAGTTGTAACTATTGCGCTATACTTACAGTAGAGTTGTAACTATTGCGCTATACTTACAGTAGAGTTGTAACTATTGCGCTATACTTACGCTAGAGTTGTAACTATTGCGCTATACTTACGTTAGAGTTGTAACTATTGCGCTATACTTACGTTAGAGTTGTAACTATTGCGCTATACTTACAGTAGAGTTGTAACTATTGCGCTATACTTCTGTTAGAGTTGTAACTATTGCGCTATACTTACGTTAGAGTTGTAACTATTGCGCTATACTTACATTTGAGTTGTAACTATTGCGCTATACTTCTGTTAGAGTTGTAACTATTGCGCTATACTTACGTTAGAGTTGTAACTATTGCGCTATACTTACATTAGAGTTGTAACTATTGCACTATACTTCTGTTAGAGTTGTAACTATTGCGCTATACTTACATTAGAGTTGTAACTATTGCGCTATACTTACGTTAGAGTTGTAACTATTGCGCTATACTTACGTTAGAGTTGTAACTATTGCGCTATACTTACGTTAGAGTTGTAACTATTGCGCTATACTTACATTAGAGTTGTAACTATTGCGCTATACTTACGTTAGAGTTGTAACTATTGCGCTATACTTACATTAGAGTTGTAACTATTGCGCTATACTTACGTTAGAGTTGTAACTATTGCGCTATACTTACAGTAGAGTTGTAACTATTGCGCTATACTTACATTAGAGTTGTAACTATTGCGCTATACTTACGTTAGAGTTGTAACTATTGCGCTATACTTACGTTAGAGTTGTAACTATTGCGCTATACTTACGTTAGAGTTGTAACTATTGCGCTATACTTCTGTTAGAGTTGTAACTATTGCGCTATACTTACGTTAGAGTTGTAACTATTGCGCTATACTTCTGTTAGAGTTGTAACTATTGCGCTATACTTACGTTAGAGTTGTAACTATTGCGCTATACTTACGTTAGAGTTGTAACTATTGCGCTATACTTACAGTAGAGTTGTAACTATTGCGCTATACTTACGTTAGAGTTGTAACTATTGCGCTATACTTACGTTAGAGTTGTAACTATTGCGCTATACTTACAGTAGAGTTGTAACTATTGCGCTATACTTACGTTAGAGTTGTAACTATTGCGCTATACTTACAGTAGAGTTGTAACTATTGCGCTATACTTACGTTAGAGTTGTAACTATTGCGCTATACTTACATTAGAGTTGTAACTATTGCGCTATACTTACGTTAGAGTTGTAACTATTGCGCTATACTTACGTTAGAGTTGTAACTATTGCGCTATACTTACGTTAGAGTTGTAACTATTGCGCTATACTTACATTAGAGTTGTAACTATTGCGCTATACTTACGTTAGAGTTGTAACTATTGCACTATACTTACAGTAGAGTTGTAACTATTGCGCTATACTTACGTTAGAGTTGTAACTATTGCGCTATACTTACGTTAGAGTTGTAACTATTGCGCTATACTTACGTTAGAGTTGTAACTATTGCGCTATACTTACGTTAGAGTTGTAACTATTGCGCTATACTTACGTTAGAGTTGTAACTATTGCGCTATACTTACATTAGAGTTGTAACTATTGCGCTATACTTACATTAGAGTTGTAACTATTGCGCTATACTTACGTTAGAGTTGTAACTATTGCGCTATACTTACAGTAGAGTTGTAACTATTGCGCTATACTTACGTTAGAGTTGTAACTATTGCGCTATACTTACAGTAGAGTTGTAACTATTGCGCTATACTTACGTTAGAGTTGTAACTATTGCGCTATACTTACAGTAGAGTTGTAACTATTGCACTATACTTACGTTAGAGTTGTAACTATTGCGCTATACTTCTGTTAGAGTTGTAACTATTGCGCTATACTTACATTAGAGTTGTAACTATTGCGCTATACTTACATTAGAGTTGTAACTATTGCGCTATACTTACGTTAGAGTTGTAACTATTGCGCTATACTTACAGTAGAGTTGTAACTATTGCGCTATACTTACGTTAGAGTTGTAACTATTGCGCTATACTTACGTTAGAGTTGTAACTATTGCGCTATACTTACATTAGAGTTGTAACTATTGCGCTATACTTACATTAGAGTTGTAACTATTGCGCTATACTTACGTTAGAGTTGTAACTATTGCGCTATACTTCTGTTAGAGTTGTAACTATTGCGCTATACTTCTGTTAGAGTTGTAACTATTGCGCTATACTTACAGTAGAGTTGTAACTATTGCGCTATACTTACGTTAGAGTTGTAACTATTGCGCTATACTTCTGTTAGAGTTGTAACTATTGCGCTATACTTCTGTTAGAGTTGTAACTATTGCGCTATACTTACGTTAGAGTTGTAACTATTGCGCTATACTTACATTAGAGTTGTAACTATTGCGCTATACTTACAGTAGAGTTGTAACTATTGCGCTATACTTCTGTTAGAGTTGTAACTATTGCGCTATACTTACAGTAGAGTTGTAACTATTGCGCTATACTTACAGTAGAGTTGTAACTATTGCGCTATACTTACATTAGAGTTGTAACTATTGCGCTATACTTACGTTAGAGTTGTAACTATTGCGCTATACTTACATTAGAGTTGTAACTATTGCGCTATACTTACGTTAGAGTTGTAACTATTGCACTATACTTACAGTAGAGTTGTAACTATTGCGCTATACTTACGTTAGAGTTGTAACTATTGCACTATACTTACGTTAGAGTTGTAACTATTGCGCTATACTTACAGTAGAGTTGTAACTATTGCGCTATACTTACATTAGAGTTGTAACTATTGCGCTATACTTACGTTAGAGTTGTAACTATTGCGCTATACTTACGTTAGAGTTGTAACTATTGCGCTATACTTACAGTAGAGTTGTAACTATTGCGCTATACTTACGCTAGAGTTGTAACTATTGCGCTATACTTACGTTAGAGTTGTAACTATTGCGCTATACTTACATTAGAGTTGTAACTATTGCGCTATACTTACAGTAGAGTTGTAAATATTGCGCTATACTTACGTTAGAGTTGTAACTATTGCGCTATACTTACATTAGAGTTGTAACTATTGCGCTATACTTACAGTAGAGTTGTAACTATTGCGCTATACTTACAGTAGAGTTGTAACTATTGCGCTATACTTACGTTAGAGTTGTAACTATTGCGCTATACTTACGTTAGAGTTGTAACTATTGCGCTATACTTACGTTAGAGTTGTAACTATTGCGCTATACTTACGTTAGAGTTGTAACTATTGCGCTATACTTACGTTAGAGTTGTAACTATTGCGCTATACTTACATTAGAGTTGTAACTATTGCGCTATACTTACAGTAGAGTTGTAACTATTGCGCTATACTTACGTTAGAGTTGTAACTATTGCGCTATACTTACAGTAGAGTTGTAACTATTGCACTATACTTACGTTAGAGTTGTAACTATTGCGCTATACTTCTGTTAGAGTTGTAACTATTGCGCTATACTTACGTTAGAGTTGTAACTATTGCGCTATACTTACGTTAGAGTTGTAACTATTGCGCTATACTTACATTAGAGTTGTAACTATTGCGCTATACTTACATTAGAGTTGTAACTATTGCGCTATACTTACGTTAGAGTTGTAACTATTGCGCTATACTTCTGTTAGAGTTGTAACTATTGCGCTATACTTCTGTTAGAGTTGTAACTATTGCGCTATACTTACAGTAGAGTTGTAACTATTGCGCTATACTTCTGTTAGAGTTGTAACTATTGCGCTATACTTACGTTAGAGTTGTAACTATTGCGCTATACTTACATTAGAGTTGTAACTATTGCGCTATACTTACAGTAGAGTTGTAACTATTGCGCTATACTTCTGTTAGAGTTGTAACTATTGCGCTATACTTACAGTAGAGTTGTAACTATTGCGCTATACTTACAGTAGAGTTGTAACTATTGCGCTATACTTACGTTAGAGTTGTAACTATTGCGCTATACTTACGTTAGAGTTGTAACTATTGCGCTATACTTACGTTAGAGTTGTAACTATTGCGCTATACTTACATTAGAGTTGTAACTATTGCGCTATACTTACGTTAGAGTTGTAACTATTGCGCTATACTTACATTAGAGTTGTAACTATTGCGCTATACTTACGTTAGAGTTGTAACTATTGCACTATACTTACAGTAGAGTTGTAACTATTGCGCTATACTTACAGTAGAGTTGTAACTATTGCGCTATACTTACGCTAGAGTTGTAACTATTGCGCTATACTTACGTTAGAGTTGTAACTATTGCGCTATACTTACATTAGAGTTGTAACTATTGCGCTATACTTACAGTAGAGTTGTAACTATTGCGCTATACTTACGTTAGAGTTGTAACTATTGCGCTATACTTACATTAGAGTTGTAACTATTGCGCTATACTTACAGTAGAGTTGTAACTATTGCGCTATACTTACAGTAGAGTTGTAACTATTGCGCTATACTTACGTTAGAGTTGTAACTATTGCGCTATACTTACGTTAGAGTTGTAACTATTGCGCTATACTTACATTAGAGTTGTAACTATTGCGCTATACTTACATTAGAGTTGTAACTATTGCGCTATACTTACGTTAGAGTTGTAACTATTGCGCTATACTTACAGTAGAGTTGTAACTATTGCGCTATACTTACGTTAGAGTTGTAACTATTGCGCTATACTTACATTAGAGTTGTAACTATTGCGCTATACTTACGTTAGAGTTGTAACTATTGCGCTATACTTCTGTTAGAGTTGTAACTATTGCGCTATACTTACAGTAGAGTTGTAACTATTGCGCTATACTTACAGTAGAGTTGTAACTATTGCGCTATACTTACAGTAGAGTTGTAACTATTGCGCTATACTTACAGTAGAGTTGTAACTATTGCGCTATACTTACGTTAGAGTTGTAACTATTGCGCTATACTTACGTTAGAGTTGTAACTATTGCGCTATACTTCTGTTAGAGTTGTAACTATTGCGCTATACTTACGTTAGAGTTGTAACTATTGCGCTATACTTACATTAGAGTTGTAACTATTGCGCTATACTTACGTTAGAGTTGTAACTATTGCGATATACTTACGTTAGAGTTGTAACTATTGCGCTATACTTACAGTAGAGTTGTAACTATTGCGCTATACTTACGTTAGAGTTGTAACTATTGCGCTATACTTACATTAGAGTTGTAACTATTGCGCTATACTTACGTTAGAGTTGTAACTATTGCACTATACTTACAGTAGAGTTGTAACTATTGCGCTATACTTACAGTAGAGTTGTAACTATTGCGCTATACTTACGCTAGAGTTGTAACTATTGCGCTATACTTACGTTAGAGTTGTAACTATTGCGCTATACTTACAGTAGAGTTGTAACTATTGCGCTATACTTCTGTTAGAGTTGTAACTATTGCGCTATACTTACGTTAGAGTTGTAACTATTGCGCTATACTTACATTAGAGTTGTAACTATTGCGCTATACTTCTGTTAGAGTTGTAACTATTGCGCTATACTTACATTTGAGTTGTAACTATTGCGCTATACTTACAGTAGAGTTGTAACTATTGCGCTATACTTACGTTAGAGTTGTAACTATTGCGCTATACTTACATTAGAGTTGTAACTATTGCGCTATACTTACGTTAGAGTTGTAACTATTGCGCTATACTTACATTAGAGTTGTAACTATTGCACTATACTTACAGTAGAGTTGTAACTATTGCGCTATACTTACGCTAGAGTTGTAACTATTGCGCTATACTTACGTTAGAGTTGTAACTATTGCGCTATACTTACATTAGAGTTGTAACTATTGCGCTATACTTACGTTAGAGTTGTAACTATTGCGCTATACTTACATTAGAGTTGTAACTATTGCACTATACTTACAGTAGAGTTGTAACTATTGCGCTATACTTACATTAGAGTTGTAACTATTGCGCTATACTTACGTTAGAGTTGTAACTATTGCGCTATACTTACATTAGAGTTGTAACTATTGCGCTATACTTACGTTAGAGTTGTAACTATTGCGCTATACTTACAGTAGAGTTGTAACTATTTCGCTATACTTACATTAGAGTTGTAACTATTGCACTATACTTACATTAGAGTTGTAACTATTGCGCTATACTTACGTTAGAGTTGTAACTATTGCGCTATACTTACATTTGAGTTGTAACTATTGCGCTATACTTACAGTAGAGTTGTAACTATTGCGCTATACTTACAGTAGAGTTGTAACTATTGCGCTATACTTACGTTAGAGTTGTAACTATTGCGCTATACTTACGTTAGAGTTGTAACTATTGCGCTATACTTACATTAGAGTTGTAACTATTGCGCTATACTTACAGTAGAGTTGTAACTATTGCGCTATACTTACATTAGAGTTGTAACTATTGCACTATACTTACAGTAGAGTTGTAACTATTGCGCTATACTTACAGTAGAGTTGTAACTATTGCGCTATACTTACAGTAGAGTTGTAACTATTGTGCTATACTTCTGTTAGAGTTGTAACTATTGCGCTATACTTCTGTTAGAGTTGTAACTATTGCGCTATACTTCTGTTAGAGTTGTAACTATTGCGCTATACTTACAGTAGAGTTGTAACTATTGCGCTATACTTACATTAGAGTTGTAACTATTGCGCTATACTTCTGTTAGAGTTGTAACTATTGCGCTATACTTACGTTAGAGTTGTAACTATTGCGCTATACTTACAGTAGAGTTGTAACTATTGCGCTATACTTACATTAGAGTTGTAACTATTGCGCTATACTTACATTAGAGTTGTAACTATTGCGCTATACTTACGTTAGAGTTGTAACTATTGCGCTATACTTACGTTAGAGTTGTAACTATTGCGCTATACTTACGTTAGAGTTGTAACTATTGCGCTATACTTACATTAGAGTTGTAACTATTGCGCTATACTTACAGTAGAGTTGTAACTATTGCGCTATACTTACATTAGAGTTGTAACTATTGCACTATACTTACAGTAGAGTTGTAACTATTGCGCTATACTTACAGTAGAGTTGTAACTATTGCGCTATACTTACAGTAGAGTTGTAACTATTGTGCTATACTTCTGTTAGAGTTGTAACTATTGCGCTATACTTACGTTAGAGTTGTAACTATTGCGCTATACTTACATTAGAGTTGTAACTATTGCGCTATACTTCTGTTAGAGTTGTAACTATTGCGCTATACTTACATTAGAGTTGTAACTATTGCGCTATACTTACGTTAGAGTTGTAACTATTGCGCTATACTTACGTTAGAGTTGTAACTATTGCGCTATACTTACGTTAGAGTTGTAACTATTGCGCTATACTTACATTAGAGTTGTAACTATTGCGCTATACTTACGTTAGAGTTGTAACTATTGCGCTATACTTACATTAGAGTTGTAACTATTGCACTATACTTACAGTAGAGTTGTAACTATTGCGCTATACTTACGCTAGAGTTGTAACTATTGCGCTATACTTACAGTAGAGTTGTAACTATTGCGCTATACTTACGTTAGAGTTGTAACTATTGCGCTATACTTACATTAGAGTTGTAACTATTGCGCTATACTTACGTTAGAGTTGTAACTATTGCGCTATACTTACATTAGAGTTGTAACTATTGCACTATACTTACAGTAGAGTTGTAACTATTGCGCTATACTTACATTAGAGTTGTAACTATTGCGCTATACTTACGTTAGAGTTGTAACTATTGCGCTATACTTACATTAGAGTTGTAACTATTGCGCTATACTTACGTTAGAGTTGTAACTATTGCGCTATACTTACAGTAGAGTTGTAACTATTGCGCTATACTTACATTAGAGTTGTAACTATTGCACTATACTTACATTAGAGTTGTAACTATTGCGCTATACTTACGTTAGAGTTGTAACTATTGCGCTATACTTACATTTGAGTTGTAACTATTGCGCTATACTTACAGTAGAGTTGTAACTATTGCGCTATACTTACAGTAGAGTTGTAACTATTGCGCTATACTTACGTTAGAGTTGTAACTATTGCGCTATACTTACGTTAGAGTTGTAACTATTGCGCTATACTTACATTAGAGTTGTAACTATTGCGCTATACTTACAGTAGAGTTGTAACTATTGCGCTATACTTACATTAGAGTTGTAACTATTGCACTATACTTACAGTAGAGTTGTAACTATTGCGCTATACTTACAGTAGAGTTGTAACTATTGCGCTATACTTACAGTAGAGTTGTAACTATTGTGCTATACTTCTGTTAGAGTTGTAACTATTGCGCTATACTTCTGTTAGAGTTGTAACTATTGCGCTATACTTCTGTTAGAGTTGTAACTATTGCGCTATACTTCTGTTAGAGTTGTAACTATTGCGCTATACTTACGTTAGAGTTGTAACTATTGCGCTATACTTCTGTTAGAGTTGTAACTATTGCGCTATACTTACGTTAGAGTTGTAACTATTGCGCTATACTTACGTTAGAGTTGTAACTATTGCGCTATACTTACGTTAGAGTTGTAACTATTGCGCTATACTTACATTAGAGTTGTAACTATTGCGCTATACTTACAGTAGAGTTGTAACTATTGTGCTATACTTACGTTAGAGTTGTAACTATTGCGCTATACTTACGTTAGAGTTGTAACTATTGCGCTATACTTACGTTAGAGTTGTAACTATTGCGCTATACTTCTGTTAGAGTTGTAACTATTGCGCTATACTTACATTAGAGTTGTAACTATTGCGCTATACTTACGTTATAGTTATAACTATTGCGCTATACTTACAGTAGAGTTGTAACTATTGCGCTATACTTACATTAGAGTTGTAACTATTGCGCTATACTTACATTAGAGTTGTAACTATTGCGCTATACTTACAGTAGAGTTGTAACTATTGCGCTATACTTACGTTAGAGTTGTAACTATTGCGCTATACTTACGTTAGAGTTGTAACTATTGCGCTATACTTACGTTAGAGTTGTAACTATTGCGCTATACTTCTGTTAGAGTTGTAACTATTGCGCTATACTTACGTTAGAGTTGTAACTATTGCGCTATACTTACGTTAGAGTTGTAACTATTGCGCTATACTTCTGTTAGAGTTGTAACTATTGCGCTATACTTACATTAGAGTTGTAACTATTGCGCTATACTTACGTTAGAGTTGTAACTATTGCGCTATACTTACAGTAGAGTTGTAACTATTGCGCTATACTTACGTTAGAGTTGTAACTATTGCGCTATACTTACGTTAGAGTTGTAACTATTGCGCTATACTTACGTTAGAGTTGTAACTATTGCGCTATACTTACGTTAGAGTTGTAACATCTCTGTTCGTACACCACCCAGGTGAAGGAAAACGAAAATTCTGCTGTTTCACCACAGTTTACTGTTGGTGGATGATGTGATAAAAGTTACTATAAATAGTAAGCGATCAGTTTTACATGATCGTGTTACAGGGGTTATTAATCATCTGTTCATTGTATACAAATGTGGTTTGTTAGTTTCTAATTTGAAAGATTTCTAAAAAGAATAAATATAAATATAATAAGTAATTAAAAAATGTATACATTAATACATTGATGTTCATTTGTAATATTATAGTGTTACTATTATTAGATTAACTTTCAAGGTATTATTTTATAATAAATGAACAACGTTAATCAATACAAAAGGTAACTGATATAATCAGTAAAAATAACAATTATATTTTATTATTTTATTATAAAGTTGATAAATGAAAATATTTCATTTCTGTATAAAATGTTGATCATTTAATTACACAAACAACATAATGTCAACGGGTATTGTTACAATGGATAATTGAACATAGTTATACAATAATATATGTATTAATAATGTGAGCAATATAATTTGTTTCCAGAATTAAGTTATATATTCTATTTAAAAATTCTATTCTCATATAATACCATAAATATAAATCAACTATAAATAATATTAAAATATGTTATAATATGAAAGGGTTTAAGAAATGACAAAGAAGATGACTAACCTTTGATTGCGATCAGGGCATCTGCATACAAAGATCGAAATATGTAGTTATTTGAGTTACTTGCATCCTTATGAATAAATTACAATTGGTTACTTACTATATTCATTAAAGTTGCTTAGATAAGCATTCAATAGATATGATATGCTTATAAATATCACATAACTAATTCATAGTAATTATATAGGAGATATTTTAAAATTTAAATGAACTTAGATCTCAGATTTAGATAATTCTTATGTTATTGTTTTATCTATATATATATATATATGCAAAGAGTTTACGAAGCAAAGATATAACACTCTTTATCTAAGTAATTTTAGTAATAATGAACACCAATTACTACTAGCAGTAGTATCACCTATAATATACAGTAAAGTCTGATACATTTTATGCAATAATGTATTCATTTATCTACTAAATGACATGCATTATAAGTTATCTTTTACTCACCCCCTAGATATCTATAGAATTTAAATCTAAAATATCCTATTGATTTATTATATATTAGTATTGAACATTTAGTTTCATCATATAAATAATTATTTAAAACCATTTTGATTACATTTTAAAAGTGTATAATTTCATATGAATTAACATTAAATATAACACGGTTATCTGAAATAATTACCGATTTAGGATATGATGTTTTGTGTATAAAATCTTATTACACGATTTCACGTAATTGTTATATCTTTGCTTAGAAAAATCTTTCTATATAACATATATATATAACAACAGTGAAGTAAACATCGATAGAAAGGTGTGCTCATTGAAGTAAATATATAATAACCATCATGTTTATCATCAGGGATGAGGTCAAATACATATGTGTTTGTAGTTAAATACACTGATTTGGTGTATCTGTATTTGATTGATGTATTTGTATTTGATCAAATACACCATCAATATATTTTATATCATAATATATAAAATTATTAAATAGACAAAATATTTAATAAAGAATTTTTTTAAAGTTAGTAAATTTATGAATGTAAACAATCCAGAGTTTATTAACATTTATTAAATATTATATATGAAATATATAGGACGATTATATATCGATATAGTATATAGATGTACTATATAGATATATAATCGTCCTATATATTTCATATATAATATAATAGATCTATATATGTCCTATATATGTCCTATAGGACGATTACAAAGTAATATGGGATGGCTCATACAGTAATATTGGATAACTTTATGTAATAGTTAAATATCATTATTTATAGTGATAATATTATTAATAAACATGTGTAGTTTAATTGGTATATTTTAAATGATACTTTTATATAATTTTGTCTAAACACATAATATCAGAGTCTCTGATTCAGAGATATATGATATATATTTATATATAATATATTCATACCCAATACTTAAATATTTTAAGAGTATACTATTCTTCAATATTTAACATTAATATTTGGTAATATAAATATTCGTAATTGCATGTGTATAATTGCGTATATGTTATTCAATACATTTTTATTCAATATCTATTTCTGTTAATTGTATTTTAAATAATATATTATATTATGAAAGTAAGTCACTAAATTTGAGTATACTATCGTGTTATTTATTGAAATTGCTTATATAAATTATACGTGTATTTATCTTTATAAATAAACAATATTTTGTATAACTAACATTTTTCAAATATTGCATTTATCAAAAATAAATAAATATATTATTTAAAGTCATCATAAATTACTTTACAAATCGTCTCAGATTACTTTGCTATTAATCTTATACAAAATAAATATAAATGTATTATATTCATATTTTAAGATGTAATCGGTTACAGGTCATAAATGCATCAAAATAAGCCTGTATATTCATATCAGTGACAAATTAAAAGTTATATCTAATAATAGATATACGTTGATATTATCATAGATAGAATTAAATACACACATTTGAGGTATACAGTATGCTTACCATGCATATGTAGGTATGTTCTATATGTGTATATGTATGTTATATATATATATATATATATATATATATATATATATATATATATATATATATATATGACATACAATGCAAATATTATACTATAGTATACCTGGTTTTAAAATAGCGTGAAGGTCTATATACCTAAATTAAGTGAGTATATATATATATATATATATATATATATTAATTTATATATATAATATAACGTAGGCAGCATAAGTACATTTAGTTTGTACTCAATTTTAAATTAAATAAAAATCGTGTACTAAGCACAATATTTTATAAGCTCACTTCGGGATATAATGAAGCTAAAAAAAACACAATAATAAATAAAACCAAATAAATCAAACAACCTCCAACATATCAATCCGGAAATATATATATATATATAATATATTAAATATTGTATATATAACAAATATGTTGTGCCTAGCTTCATGCGGTTCAAGTACATATATATAGTATTTCATATATATTATGATTAAATATTATTATAATATATATATATATATATATATATATAAATATTTATATATATAGAATACGACTATTACAAATTCCTCATGGATACATATAGAAAATATATCATTAACTATAATATATATTTATTATTTCATTTTAATTGGTTTTAATTAATTTGAATTGATTTTTATTAATTCATTTCATTTGAACTTAATTATACAATTATGTTATCTAGTATAATTCTTCACTGATATGAATATAGGCGCAGCGTAATTTACCCTCAAGCTTCATATTTAGATCCTGCGATCAAGTTATGAGTCATCAATTATGATTCATAACCGCATGATCGCAGGATCTAAATATGAAGCGTGAGGGTTATGACTCATAACCATTATGACCCTCCCCCATTTAATCAATTACTGATAAATAAAAAAGTCAATATATTGATAAAGTATAATACAGTATTATTAATACTGTATACAGTATATCTACTATGCACATTTATTAATTAAGTGTATTACTATAAATTAAGTATATTACTATAAATAAAGTATTTAACTATCGCTTATAGAGTCTATAATTCTATAAGTTATAGTCTTCACAAGTTACTCGAAGTAACTTACTTAAATATGCATCCCTTATTCATTCGTTCTATTTTTAAACTAATTTTATCCCAGATATAACTTAACTTAAACTATAAGTTATAGTCAACAAACGCTCTTATTTAAATAATCACGTATATGGTCTAGATAAGGCGTATTTAAATAATATCCATACTACGGTAGTATCCTACTATATATGTAATAATCTAATTATTATATCATAATTATTAAAATATTTTTTATTAAATAATATATTTTAAATTATATATTTATTTACCTTTTTTAAATCTGCTGCATTTATAATGAAATGGCCCTTTTCTCCGTATACTGATGATGAATTTACTATATTAAGTATGGATAAAAAAAGTACTAAAATTAAGCTTAGAAACATACTTATATTTATTATAAGTTATAATATTAAAGTATACATAGAGATAAGTATATAGAAATGTGTCAACGGATGTTTTTATATATCAAAGAAATGAGATTTATATTTATCCAACAAATTACAAAACCTATATCCATAGATTTAAATTACCAGCTGGTACAACCAATACATCCTATAACCTCGAGGTTATAATTTCTGAAGGAAGGCTTCACAAAATCTTTGATCATACAATCATAGAACCAAGTAATATATTCCCAAGTGGATATATTCACTATATATGAATACGCGTCACTTTTACAACGCTAAAGTTTACCATTTAGATAAATACATACAAATAGATTCTATAGGACTTGTTTTTCAAGAGAAATCGGTATAAAAAGAAATATTATAAAACATTCCAAATATCTTAGATAAATACATAATTATTAAATAAATTCATATTTGTTATATAATATATTTTTAATTGAATAAAATGGTGTTAAGAAATATTTAACATACTAAAAAAGCGTTAAAATAAGTAATAATAAAATTAAGCGTTAAAATATGTCAATATAAAATAAAATATACTCAATAATATTTAGTAAATATATAGTTACTCAATTTATCGTTATCTACTAACACTTTATTAATGACATTTGTCTAGAAATACCATAAGAAGATTGCAATCTCAATAAGGATTGCAATATCCATAATAAAGAGAATTACATATTTTGTAATCTAAATGCATAACTTATAATTATATATTACTTTATAATATTTTATAACTTATATATTAACCGTATATATTAGATATTATTTCCATTTACATTAGTTTTAATTACTAAAACCTATAGGCCGTGATGGGCAGGATCGCTACCTGGTAAGAAAAAGAGGATCAGGTAATGAATGGAGGACCGTTATCGGGAAAAGGATCGCATAAGAGAATACATAGAGGATCGGTGGCTATCACTGCCTATATGTAAAAATGATTACTTTATTTTATAATAATAATTATTATGTTGTTAATAAAACTAAGATGATAGATTGTAGATAATAATTAATGTGGGTACTTATTGGGTAAAAAATGTTCATAGATAAAAACCAGGATAGAACTATATCAGTTATTATACTAATTATTTTCTAATATATAAATAAAATTAGGATTTATATTTTTATAAATATAATTAAAAAATATTGTATTAATGTATTAAATTTGTATTTAATAAAATATAGCAATCCGTTACTTTGTATCTTTTGTATAGAAAAACAAAATAGTTCAGTTCCTTGAATATTATTATCTACAAATAAATTTGAATGGATCTATATATTTCCTATCTATTGAGATGACAATTGAAATATAATATAGATTTCACTATATTCAAGTATCTCTTCAAATTTAAATATTATATATATATATAGTATGAAGTAATATAATGTATCTAATGTTGTGTTTGATATGAATATTAAGGGGTTATGATATATATATATATATATATATATATATGTTATATAATGCTATTATATTACGTAATTAAGGTAGACAAGACGAGTTGAGTGTTCTAGGTTTCTTTATTTGAGTTATTAAATGTAGGTTTTATAAATTCGTCGACAGTTTCAATTCGCGGTTGAATGGTAAAAACATATGTTTGTATTTGACCTAGATCAGTATTGCTATATCTCGATAATGTAATATATTTAAAAATGATTGTAGACCTGATGTATGTATCCTAAGATTGCGGACCATTACATGAAGCATACATTTAATATAAAATATTCAAACAAATAATATTCTTTTTAATAAGAATTAGATTTTTTCTATTTTTTATACCATTATAAAGTGCGTTTCGATTAAATCAAAATAAACATTTATATTGTAATATAATTATAACATTTAATTCGATTAAATAATACTTTATATGTGATGGTTGGCCAATGTCCATCTTAGGACACATAAATAAAGTCCGCAGGCATGTTGAAGAAAAATCACATGACTACCAATATAGGTAAACTATAATTCAATGGGATACAATCTACATAGATACAACTACGATACAATAATTTCTCGACATATCCACAATCATTTAGGGATGTGTCTAAAATTAAGATTTAGTCCATATTTAATATACGATAATTTAGGGATAATTTAGGGATGTGTCTAAAATTAAGATTTAGTCCATATTTAATATACGATAATTTAATGTAGTAATTCCGAATTCCCAGAAACTTATCTCTCCTTATCGAGCAGTTCACAGAATTGTCACCTTGAATTTAACCCGTTGGCATACATTATCCATGAAGCAGTATCCGTATCGGAGGTAGTGAACCCGGTGACATCCCGCAGGTCTCACAGTTTGACGTTATTAAATTGGGACATTATATACATAACAATATACTATTACGCCATACTCAATATAATATTTGTCTATATACGATTTATACCCAGACTTATACAGCTTATTTATTAACACAATACTGATCTCTACATAATAATATAAACTCATTTATAGACTATTTAATATTTAAAATAAATAATTTTAACAACTACAATTTATGGAAGATATTATCATTAAATAAATTAATTAGCTATCATTTTATTTAAAAATATGACATAATTCATTATATAAACATATATAAATCAAATTTAATAAGCTCGCCCAAAACTTTCATAAAGAAATTTATAGAAGTGCCTAAACCAATTAGGTAATAAGTAACATAGAATATCAAATATGTGATTATAAAATAACTGGTGTAATAAAATTAAATGGATTATTAAATATTTCTACAACTTTAAAAGGTTGCAACGGACACCAAGTAATTTTAATTCAACATGTATATATTCAAATAATTTAATTTTGATATTAACTAATGCTAATTGTATATATTATTTATACATTTCAGCTATCATATTATATTATTACAATATTTAATATATTATATTATTATAATTATAATATAGAGGGTATAACCAGGGTACTGCATTAATATTATAAATAAACATAATATTATGCCAAAAATATATAAATTAAATATTCGCATAATTTTATAAAATAATAAAATAAATTATAATAATTTGAGAATACTATATAAGAGTAAATATATATTTATAAGTTGTAATAATTATATTGACAATTATTTTAATAACTATATTGTTATATTAGTAGCAGAGTGTACATTATAGTGAAGATAATGGCATATAACAATCTCACAACAGAGGTGTTATACCAATAATTTTAATGTGAAGGTATTAAGTCATAGAGTGCTAAAATGTTAAAACATATTTACAAAGGTCTTATAATTTATTCATAACTTCAATAACTAGTATAAAATACCTACATACGTATAATACAAGATCATGTAATTATATATATATCAATTAATGAATGACAATTTTACTTATTTTTTTGTAATTTTATTAAAAAAGCGGTATACGTGTATTTCTACTATCGTTGTTTACTGTGAGTGGCCTCCTTGCGGGCTGCGTCCTGTACCAGCTGTATGTCACACTCGTCTGCCGGCAGCTGAACGTAGCGTACCACTGAACCTCGGATGAAACAATTCTTCACCGACATCTGTACGAGATCGTAGCGTTATACTTCAATGCGAATGCTTTTAGTTTATGGTTTAATGTCATATTATTAATCGGGATAATGTAGCAAATATATATATATATATATATATGTATGTCAATTAATTTTTTAATATATTTATTATCATATGTAGTATTACTTAAAATAAAATAATAATATTTTATATATTACTATTTATATTTTTATATAAAATTTGATTTGATAAATTAATTTATCGTTTATTATATAACTTATTAATAAAAGTATTTAGTATGATAATTTGATTTTACTATATTATCATAGAAGTAAGTTGAAAGATACTGTACATTTTATTGTAAATTTATAATATATGAAATGTAATCTTTTAAATTATGTTTTAACCAGTAATATAACTTAACAACAACATATATATATTATATTTATTCAATATATATAGATATACAATTTATTTACTCTTCTTATATATATATATATATTGTTATAAGTATATGATGTATTGTACTGATTCTATACTATTTATAACTGTTTATTATTCGTATATATAAATTCTACAATATACATATATAACTGTTTATTATTCATATTATATAAATTCTACAGTATCTATATATCTAATAATTTTCTATAAATATACTGGTATCTATATATATTATTTATACACATTCGATATATATTTATATTCTCATGTATTCATATATATATGTCATTTATTTGTAACATATCAATAAAATTTAATTTAAAACTTTAATTTTCTAATTTAATTTAAAACTTGATTTATACAAAATAATTATTTTGACCAAGTACGCTCACTATAATTATTATAACATTTAGTAATATTGTTTTATTTGATTTAATTTTGTTTGCATTATATCTATAACATAAATAATTATTTTACTAAATTTGTGTTGATATTTTGTAAATTTTATATATAAATATGCATAACTATTATATTAGATTATTAAAAAAAAAAAAAATAACTAGAGAAACAAGTATCAGATTAATTGCTATACAACTAAAAAAAATTAAATAATTTTAATAAATATTACTTAGTGTATCGATTTTTGAAAAGTAGTCCTTTTTTGTATCTTTTACATGTAAACGAAAAACCCGTGCCCGTGCCCTTAACAACAATAAAATACACACTATAAAATAATAGTTGATATATATATATATTTATTAATTTATTTTGGTGGAGTCATTTCACTCAATACAGTAAATTAGTAATAACCATATGGCTCTAATATCTATTTGAAGCCGTTCTCACATTAAGGCATCCATGTTTTTATTGAGAGCCATATTATATTATAAGTATTATTATATAAATATGCATATAATAAAATATACAATATATAATAAAACTTTAGGAGTAAAGTGCCATTCACATGTAAAATTATCACAGAAAAATAAAATATAAATTAAATTCCGTATCCATTATTAGCATGATATATTTTATACGATTCATATGAGAAAATCGTCGATATAAAGAAAGTGGATAAGCAATTTAATGTAGTGTATGGCACTATCCGCTACGGGCGCTGCAGTCGAAACCCACTATCTGTCCCACTACTTTTTATTTATAATAATATTTATTTATACATATATATAATGATAATTACTACAAATCTTAATGTACTATCTATACTAAAAATAAAATTATATATTTAAAATACATCATATCAACATTCCTCGTAATTTTGTGTATTTAAATTGAAGATATAATACTATTTTATTGATATTTATAATCTAAATCCATTGATATAGATAGAAGTCACTTTAATCTATTTTGACGAAAAGCATACTTTTTTAATATTTTACATATATAATATGACTAATATCCAATCAAAATCACTGATACCATTTTGTTAATTTATCGATAAAAGTGTCATTCACGTATCTATCTTTTACATGCATTGCGTGCGTCAATTGCTTATCAACTTTCTTTATATCGATGGAGAAAATATGTTGTGATATTGATGCGGAAATACTACTGTTTAAACAAGGGTTGATTTGGTTTTTTCAATTGGTTTTTTAAAATGGATTTTTTCAACAGTTTTTATGTTTTTTTTAAATTAATTTGACTAAAAAATTTTAAATTATATGTTATAATTGCTTACATTATATGTTATATCAGGGATTGGGTAGAACACTCGTATCTAAATAAAATTACATGTCTATAATACAATGATTATATGATTACAAATTTAATTACTCCACCATTAGTCTGAATATTCTAATTATGAATTTTGTATATATTGAAGTGTTAAAAGATATCGTTTTTATTGTAATAAATTATTACTAATAACTTATTTATATGTAATATCCGATTATTACTAAATGTAATCATTTTACTAAATAATGTAAAGTACTATTTTAGAATATTGTAAATTATCCTAACATAATATGATCTATTTATTATAACATTTTATAATATAAAATTTATTATTTTTTAATAACAAATATATTATTATAATATTATATAAATTTTATGAATATGAATTAAAAATATAATATCAAATGTAATCACATTTGATATTATATTTGTTTGAAATGATATCTACTTATTTAAATCAATTATTGAAGTATTATATCATCAAACCCCTTTGCATTAAATTTAGATAATAATCTAATTTATTATATGTTAATAATATAATATTATTTAATAAATAATATGACATACTTGATATTTAATATTTAATAAAATAATACAATTTAGTTAGTTTTTGTTATGAAAGAATTATGATCTGTACTTGTTTTTATTGAAAAAATAATAAAACCGATAGAAACCATAAAAACCGGGTTTTTTGGTTTTTACAAAAGAACCATCAACCCTGGTTTAAATTATAATATACATCTGTAATATATATTATAAACTTATGAAATATATAATACGCATAAATATGCATAAAGATTTATATAATTTTGTAAGATTTCAGAGTATATTCAAGTGAAAAATTATACTCAATTCATTAATGCGCAATTAATTAAGATTCAATAGATAGTAACAACAAATATAATAATAACATAGCATCATTTTATTATAAATAATATAGTCAATTTTTAACATCAATTATCTCAGAATATTTGTTTTTCTTATGAAAATTATTTCTCAGTCAATAATTAACAAAACTTAGTAAAATATTCACAGTATGTTTAATATTATATGTATATTGTATTTACTGAAAATGTTATTGATTATATAGAGATTTGATAATAAAATTATAAAAATAAATATTAAAATTGTATCAATATTTTTTACTTTTTTTAAAATGCTTTTTTTATTATGTTCAAAACTAATATTCTCATTATTTATAAATTCTGAAAAATAATTAACATAATATATCTTAATATTATGCAATTTAAATTATGTACAAATCTTTATTATTTTATGAGAAATAGAATTTTCAAAAAAAATAATTCATATCTAATTTCATTGAAATATAAATACAGTGATCCGCCTTAAACAAAATAGAAGATGTTCTACGATGATAATTATTATAAAATTTAGAAAATCTCACGAATAAATATATACAAATATTATAGTAATATATAATTGTACCAACATTATTATAAAATTTAGAGAATAAAACAATAACTATATTCATAATGTGATTAGTATGAGGTAAACATCTATTTACATACATTTTAATCAGCTGATATCCGTCTATAAAAAATCACTTTTTTAAAATAATAAAAAATTTTGTTTAAATGTGGCTTAATGTCTATACATCATTGTGCATAGTTACATGTAACTATGCAGATTAAAATTATTAATTTTTAAATATTTACTTGATATAGAGAAAACAAAGATTTAAGATTTTATATTATGTAATTAAATCTTATTAATTATTTATCATCTATTAGATGAGTGGGATATTCCTTATAGTGATAATAATGGCATAGTTAATAACTCAATAATAAAATTGTATAGAATTTAAATATATTATTGATATAACATCTACTTGTAGAACAACGATCATGTGATCAGTATTTTAAAGAGCTTAAAATTAAACAATATCATGCTACATTGACATTTTTTTTAGAATATAGGTATGTATTTCATGCCAAGATATCGGCCTTTAATTAGATATTTTAAAGGTATATAACTATTATAATAAACATTGATACCCTATTATTCCAGTATATATATAATTGAAAAATAGTATATGTTTACGCCGGTAATTAGTGATCTCGTGCGGAGTGTTTTAATTTAGTTTGGTGATTTCGTGCTCTGTGAATTCTACTATTTATAAATAATTATTTAAAGCGCACGAGATCACTGGTATACCATCTTTTATTGCTGTTACATACTGTTATATCTGGTTCCTACTGACCATGTGCGGATATCTCTCTGGATCCGTTACGTTGATGTCATTCAGTTTGATGTTCAAGAACTGGTCCACCGAATGCAATGTTCCGCAGATACTGATCGGGGATGAATTATAAATATTGTGAATAATCAAATAAGTACAATATTTAATAATAAACTTTTAAGTAACTTTATACGTCACATCTAAAGTAAGTTTATCAAGTAATACAATATACATTAATATCTATAATAACTGTATATTAAACTAATGCATCATTTGTATATGTAACTTGAATTATTTAATATAAAATTAGTATTAATGATATACAAAAGTTATTAATTAAAACAATATCTTATCTATATATTATATATACATTGTCTCCGAAGATTTTTCAAATGAAAGATATAACACTCACATGAAATAATGTAATTCAATTTTGTATACAAAATATCTAGATCGCTTTCTATATTGGGTTAATTTTAAGAACTATGTGTTGTTTATAATGTAAATTCGTATACTATACACTTTTAAAATGTAAAATAATATGTCTTAATTTAAATGATGAAAACAAAATGTTCATTGCTAATATATGACAAAGTAATAGGATATGCAGGTTTTAAATGTTATACATATCTATGTGGGGAGTAAAAGCTAATTTATATTGCATGTAATTTATAGAGCAATGACAACATTGTTGTATGGAAACCTCACAGAATCTAAATCTATTTCAGTGATTCGATACAACTGCTAGAAGTGGGAGGTGGTATTTATTAATTACGTTATATGTGTTATATCTTTGCCATCTATTTATATTACCATAAAAAACCAATTAAATATATATATATAATATTAAAATTTTCATTTATAATTAGATAAACTATTAGTAATACTTATTAATTAAATAATTTAATTTAAATTAATAATAAATATTATAAATACTTATGAACAAAATTAAAATATACTATAATATTTATATGTGAATTTAATATAATCAAGGACAGGATATCTGCTCCCTATCTATGTAAGTTACTTTTTTTAACTATGAGCTATATACTTTTCAGTGGTATATGTAATCATATTTCAATGATTTTAATATTTTATTCAAATATATCAATGATATTTATTTATCAGTCAAATAAAATTCATTCATATTTTCAAATTATATTTCTATATAAATATTATATTAAAAATACTAATTTATTTAAAAACTAGGTTAAAATTAAACGATTTTTTTTATATTATTTATATCAATATTTCAAATAATATAATGTATATTAAATTATATTATGAATTAAATATAATAATATGGGAATAATTGATTTAAAAACGAGTGTTCATATTTATTTTTGAATCATATTCAAATTTGTGCTCATGGGCACATATGCAATATGATACAGTATTCATGTGGGAAATAAAAGTTTCACTAAATATTCGTTACCAGACGTTCTTTCCTTGTTATAATTATTATATTATTATAATAAGCAGTTGTGCATATATAAGTACCGCCCACCTTGAATTCTGCCATTATTATAATAACAATTCGCGGCCTGCTTCGAGATAATTCTAATTATATAGTGTATATAATAAATTAAATATTATAAAGAAAAATGTATTCATGATTATACATTATTAAGGATTGTATACTTATTATATGTATTATTATAATAATTATATTATAATAATATAATTATTGAAATTATTATTATAAATTATAATTTATAATACACAATTTATGTAAAATATCGCTCACCTTAAATCATTTTTAAGCTCTACAACGACGTCTTTTCCAATTAGAGATTTGAAAAAGGAATAGAAGAGCTATTGGGTTTAGAATATTATAATCAGAGTTATTTTTAAATGTATTATATTATAATATTATATATAATATTATATTATAAAAGAGATCACTGATTATTTATCAAATTTATTATATTAAATATATTATTTTAAATATGAAAAAAATATTTTACAAATAATAATTAAATTATATATAAAATCATTAATTAAAATATAAATACCATATAAATACAATATAAATTATAAGAATATAATACATTATATAATGATACATTTATAATTAATATTTAAACCATTGTGTATCTGTATTTGAATAAGTATTTAATAAATTTCAAATCTTAGGGAAATAAAAAGTGTAAATTTAAATTTAATAATAATATATACAAATCCCAATAAACAATAAATATAGATAGAGCTCAATATAATATCCACAACCACAAAGTCTAAAACATAAAATATATTATAGGTTATAGCAAAGCCTCCTATAACTTCGGTTATAGGAGGTTTTGCTATAACCTCCTATAATAGGAGGTCTTGGCATAATCGAACCTAAAATATTGAATTTATATTAAACACTAGTATTATCAAACCACACGAAGTCATAGGAGGTATTGCTATAACCTTGTTGGAGTTTATAGGAGGTTTTGGTATTATAATATATCAATAATAATTGTTTTGATTATAAAAGTTTTGATATATCAATAATAATACATTTTATTATATTATATGGGTTATATTGCTATACAGCTTATATTTGTATATAATTTAAATTTCATAGGTATAGAATTCTCCTATTGATATATTTACATATTTATAATAGGAATTTGATTAGTTAATTAAGGTTATTAATGTTACCTATATAAATCGTATACTTCGACTAAAATATAAATATACCAACTTTATTTTATATTTTAGTATGCATACTAAATCCATGGTAAATATATATATTCTCAACTTAAGATAATTACTACTTAGAAATTATAAAATAGACATTCTATAACCTCGGAGATTATAGGAGGTATTTCTTATAACTAGCTAACAATTGTTAGCAATTAATATATATATATATATATATATATATATATATATATTATATAAAGCATATGCGCTATGCTAGCTAGCATAGGGGATTACAATAATACATTACATATAGAAAATAAATAGGTAGGTAGGACATATTAGATGTATCTGCCTTGAAAAAACAAAATAATGGTTTTAGTTCTCATAGTTGGTATATCAATCGACTAATAGTGTACCTTCTATATGTTGGGCAAAGCCATCATATTAAAAGTATTTGGTATTTATACATATGTGTATTATATATTGTATATATATATATATAGTGTACAAACAATACCTCATATATTATCGAGGTTATAGCAAGACCTCCTATAACCTATAACCGGAGGTTATAAGAGGTGATGGTTATAGGAGGTATTGCTATTATCATTAATTTTTACCAGAAAAATCTTTTCTAATATTAATTTTTTATATTGGAATTGGCAATTATTGGATATTATAATTCTGAGTAATATTCTATTTGAATTCTCAGGTGTTTGTGTTTATAATGGGAGTTACTAAAAACCAGTAGTAGCCCAGTAGTAGCCCAGTAGTAGCCCAGTAGTAGCCCAGTTGTGATCTATATAGATATTATGCCGGTAGTTATCTATTAAACCAGTAGTAGCCCAGTAATAGCCCAGTAGTAGCCCAGTAATAGCCCAGTAGTAGCCCAGTAGTAGCCCAGTAGTGATCTATATAGGTATTATACCGGTATTTGATCTGGCCTGGTCTTTGATTAAATAAATGAAGTATATTGACGTTCATTCTACATAAATGCATGATATGCAACAATGCATTATATATAGGAATATATGGGATATTAAATGTATCTAATATATCTAATATATTAGATAATTAAGCATTATATAAAAATACCGGTATTTGATCTGTCCTGGTCTTTGATTAAATAAATGAAGTAGATTGAAGTTCATTCTACATCAATGCATGATATTCAACAATGCATTATATATGGGAATCTATAGATTTTGTATATAGGGGGATATATATATATATTAGCATTATCATTTATATGTTAGAGTTTTACTTTATATAGGTACCTACTAGGTACTACCTAGGTATCGTAGTATAGGTAGCCTAGTATATGTAGGTACCTATTAGTACTGGCCTAATACCTATATATATAATATACTATGTTATATGAATTGTGGTATCTATAATCAGCTACTACTGGGCTACTACTGGGCTACTACTGGATTACTACTGGGCTACTACTGGGCTACTACTGGGCTACTACTGGGCTATTACTGGGCTACTACTGGTTTAATAGATAACTACCGGCATAATATCTATATAGATCACAACTGGGCTACTACTGGGCTACTACTGGGCTACTACTGGGCTACTACTGGGCTATTACTGGGCTACTACTGGGATACTACTGGTTTAATAGATAACTACCGGCATAATACCTATATAGATCACTACTGGGCTACTACTGGGCTACTACTGGGCTATTACTGGGCTACTACTGGGCTATTACTGGGCTATTACTGGGCTACTACTGGGCTACTACTGGGATATACTGGGCTACTACTGGTTTAATAGATAACTACCGGCATAATACCTATATAGATCACTACTGGGCTACTACTGGGCTACTACTGGGCTACTACTGGGCTATTACTGGGCTACTACTGGTTTAATACCTATATATATATTATTACTTGTTACAAAACTAAGAAAATGTACAAAGTCTTTAAAACATCCATGATTTACTATAAAATAAATAAAAAAAATTATAAATAATTTTATAAATAAATAATTTGCAAATAATTGGTATTTATAATTAAATGCATATTATAAATTACATTATAAATAAATATGAATACATATTATACTTAATATTAATCATTTTATTTAATATAATATATATATATATAATATATATAATATATATATATATATATATATATATATATAATATACTATGTTATGTGAATTGTGGTATCTATAATCAGCTACTACTGGATTACTACTGGATTGCTACTGGATTACTACTGGGCTACTACTGGGCTACTACTGGTTTTTAGTAACTCCCGTTTATAATTCTTTAAATTTAAGATTCATTTGTTTAAAAAATATATATAATTATATATGAAATAAAGATGAAATTATCATCTTATATTTTCAATGAAAATAAAAGCAAAGTTGATAATTGTAAATTTTCTTCTTGGTATGGCCAATTCAAATCGGTATCTATTAAAAGGTATTTTAGATATATATTAAATACAAAAATAAATTAATATTTTCAAAATAATTTTAAAATAAGGGTGTGTTTACACTATAAATCGTCATGCATTTTGTCGTACTTATACGACGCAGTGAAAATATGGTCGTAGATTCTAATATAAGAACATTTTATTTACCGAGTAAATATGCCCTAAGTTTAAATGAGTATATGATATATTCAAGTAAATATTATGCTTTTAGTAATATAATAATCATTATAATAATGATTATTATAATGTTAAATTAAATCATTTAATAAATGTATACTAAGTAGTGTAGTTACTAAGTTAGTATAATTATTATACTACTACTAAGTATAATTATTATAATAATATTTTAATATCGAATAACGCCACCTATAGTTGAACTATATGAAATTCATAATGAATGCTTGCCTCTAATTCAATTAGAGTCTAATTAGTATATCCAATTATAGTCTATATCCAATTAGTCTCTGAATTAGATTGATTTAAAGGCAAGCATTCATTATGAATTTCATATAGTTCAACTATAGGTGCCGTTATTCGATATTAAAGTATACCTTATTATGTTACTAAAAGCCTAATATTTACTTGAATAAACTTAATTTATATAAAATAATTCATTATAAAAATACATGGAAGCGTGCATCTTCAGATAAGCTGAACTATGCTCATTGAAGTAAATATATAAATTTTATATTTTGACTATTAAGCTGGTTCATTTTTTTGTTTACAGATATTTCCTATTAAGCTATTACCCCTGGCTATTACTTAATGATTGGAGTATTTATGTTACAATGGTATAATTTTGTTTATTTTATAGGCAGTATAATACTGAGTATTCGATCTGTGTTTTTAAAAATTCTATAAATATTACATTATAAAAAATAATTTTTAAATAAATCTAACTAAAGGTGCCTTCACAAAAAAGTAGCCGGATTATCCGGCGGATATTTCATCACGGATATCCGCGAGAATGATTTTAGCCGGATTTTATTGATTTTCGGTGTGAAGACGAAAATATCCGCCAGATTATCTGCCGGATTTAATTGGAACTCGTTCTAAAAATATGCACTATACGTGAACTTCCAACTTGCGTTAGTGCGGCGGGCGTTGGAGCTCGCCGCGCGCTATTTGAATTTAGAACAAACATGTATTAATATATGACAGTAGCTAATTACGTAATCTAGAAAATGATTATATAATGGGTAGT
Organism: Osedax fenrisi; assembly: GCA_964019155.1. Classification (NCBI taxonomy): domain Eukaryota; kingdom Metazoa; phylum Annelida; class Polychaeta; order Sabellida; family Siboglinidae; genus Osedax; species Osedax fenrisi. The sequence continues at coordinate 78,566,610 of OZ025240.1, read as the reverse complement.
CAATTACACAAGTTGTTGTTACCATTGTATGATTCATACCTACATAGAAATATGTGCACTTATTAACTACCTTAGGTCATACATATATGTGTTTGTGTTTGTATATATGTATGTATTTATATATGTATGTTATATGTGTGTATATATGTAGGTAGGTATGTATACATAGGTAGTTAGGTATACCTATAGGTATACCTAACAACCTACATATACAAACTATAGTTATATGTGTATATATATATATATATATATATATATATATTTATATATATATATATAATTAATATATATATATTAATTATATATATTAATTATATATATAACTACTTGGTTATATATGATTTATTATACATAACATATTAGCATATAGTATATATATATATATATATATATATATATATATATATATATATATATATTATGTAGTACATAACTACATACATAAATATAATATAAACAAATACATGCACTAAGATAGTTAATAAGTTCACCTTTTTATATGTAGGTATGAATCATACAATGGTAATCAAAGGTAATCATCGAAAATATCCGTCAACTGTTCTAAATAAATAAAATCCGGCTATAATAATTCTCGCGGATATCCGCGAGAAATATCTGCCAGATAATCCGGCTACTTTTTTGGTGTGAAGGCACCTTAACAAACCAAATTAATGATGATACACTATTATAATATATTATATAATTTTTTATAAATATAATAAAAATGTAGACATTTATTTTTAGTTTTTTTATAATAAAATATGAAATATATTTTTAAAAATTGTGATAGATCTAAATAATTAAAAAAAAACCTATTATTAATGTAGTCGATTAAACATTTTTTTTTTAATAATTTGTATGCTTTTTTTTCAAATTTAAAATTTCTAATATTTATACATTAAAATAGTAAATAAATAACCATTTTGTATACTATAAATTAATGTTGCTGTTATTCATTTATTTTAATATTACACTCATATATTATGCATATATATTTAAGGGGACGAGTGCCACTCGTTTTATCATAACAAAAATTTTATTCTATTTATTTTTTTATGAGAAAATATGTTTAATTGATTAATTTTACATATATACATCTAAAAACTGTGATATAAATCATCATATAAGTATCTACAAAATGATGTTTTATAGACCCTATTTTTCACAATATTATTCAAAATAGTTAAAATTATAAGAATATATATTATATGATAAAATTGTGAATACTCGATCGATTGAAACAATTTGAAAACCATTAGCAACTGTCATATTATGTTGTTTATTTGTAATTTTAATTTATGAATATGTGAATACATAGACGACGCTAAATGTCATGCATTAGCCAATGAATATTCAAGATTTTATACCTGTATTTTGATAGCGTCATTCATTTCACAATTTATTATTATCATAGAGATTTGTATATATATAATATATATATATATATATATATATATATATATATATATATATATATATATATATATATATATATATATATATATAAATTAGTGTATACATATTTATAATGAGAATAAATATGTACTCTTATATAAATGTGTTTTTTATTGCTATATTATCGGTTATTACATAGTATATCACACAATATAAATGAAAATCACCATCAATTTACCATAAAAATAACTATTTACTTTGAACTCGATTATTTCAGTACTTTATTTTCTCATTCATACCAACTTTAAAAACACTAAGGCTTTTTTTCCCTTCATTGTATTTCAATTGTATTCAAATCTTAACCATTATAAAGATAATTAATTATATTTATATAAAACAGTGAAACTTTATAATTTTAGTTATAAAGAAAATATATTATACAAATAAATTAACATACAAAATTAAAAAATAATAAGTTTTATAAAACATAAATATTTTATGATTGGTAATTGAAATAAAAAATGCTTCACTGTTTACAAATAGAATAGAATAAACTCTACACAATAAAACAAATTAAATGTATAACTATATTGTATACAAAGTCTTAGGGTTTTTAAAACACGTACCAATTCCCTATATCCTACATGTTAAAATATATGTATAGACCGAGTGGCGCTCGTCCCCTTAAGTTTATATTTTTTCATAAATAAAGTATTTTAATTAAAATTAAAATAATTTTTTTTTTTCCAAAATTTATGGAAAATCGGAAAAAAACATTAGATAACTTTTTTCTAATAGAAAAATATATTATTCAAACTATAGTTACAAAAATAACTTAAAATAATTATTATTATTATTTCAAACAATTATTATTGAGATTAATCAAAATTTCATATATCTCATATCTCGTCTATGTTAAAATTATATTCAAAGTTAAACTATAATGTGCTACAATAATTATTTTATTGAATTTTGTTTTGTTTTATTCAATTAATTATGGTATCTAGTTCAAACAAAATGCTAATTATCAATATTTATAAAGAAAATACCAATATGAACTGGCTTACTGTGAGTCATTATTATTGATTAGTCACAGGTTGATTATATACGACAATATTATATATAGTCAATATAATAGTATGCATTGTCACAACTAATGTGATGTATTGATTAATATTTATGATAATATTAGATATATAATAAATGCCATATTTTTGTTTAGATTTACTTTACTAACTACAATTTTAAGGCATCTTTAAATATTTTAAAATTCATTGGTTGGGTTTAATAATTATATATATATATATATTATATAATATATATATATATATATACTTACTTCAAAGATTTTTCTAAGGAAATATATAACACTCACACGAAATCGTATAGTTATATTTTGTATACAAAAACCAACAGCACCACCTATATAGGGTCAATTTTTGGAACTATGTGTTATTTATAATGTAAATTTATATCAAACTATGCACTTTTAAAATGAAAAATAATATGCTTTAAATTATTATTTTTATTATGAAAACAAAGTGTTCATTGCTAATATATAACAAAGCAATAGAATATGTTGGCTTTAAATGCTAAAAATATCTATGTGGCGAGTAAAAGATAATTTATATTGCATGTAATTTAATAGAGCAATGAAAACATTGTAGTATGCAAATCACAGCAAACCTAAATCGATCTCTGCTGCTAGTAACGGGATGTATGAATAATAATCACGTTTCTTAGATAAGGAGTGTTATATCTTTGCTTCGCAAAAGCTTTTCTTACATTATATATGTATACTTACTTCAATTTATTTACAGTAACTGTAAAAAGTTTTAATTTCTTTAATTTTTTATTTTCGTATTTTTCTTTTTTTATTTCTTTAACATATGTCATCGTTAGCAAATATTTATACTTTTTACTTTCGATGATATATTACAACTATATATTTGCTTAAATAAATCATAAATCAATGATCATACCTTTCTAACGATGCACGCCTGCCTACTTATTTTGAATATACATGCGACATTATTACACTACATTCCTATACAGTTATACCAAAGACAGCTTTCTATATCAGCAATGTTAACTTTTGGTATTCTGAACTAGATACTAATAAGTAGTACATTTAATTATATTTCAATGATTTCAATCTTTGAATCAAAGTAATTAAAGATATTTATTTTGAAAAATAAAAATGTATTAATTTTGTTAATTTGTATTTCTATATAATTATTTTATAAAAATAGGAATTTATTTATAAATTCGGTTTGAATTAAAAGATGTTTTTCTATTTTATTTATGTCATTATTTTAAATAAAATAATGTGTATTCAATCATAGTATGTATAACATACAATATATATTTTTTAATATAATCATATTGAAGTTTAGATACATTTATATAAAAGCGAATTTTTGCATTTACTATGCAATACCATAAAATCACTCACACAAATTTCAAAAGAGTATACACAAATTTCATAAAATATGCATTTGTAGAAATCAAGTCCTTCATATCAATACTTATTATAATAGTTATTTTGGTGGAGTAATTTCATCCCAATCAGGAATCTAGATGAAGTTTTACTTATAAAAATGGCTCTAATGTCTATTCGAAACCGCTCTCATATTAAGGCCATGATTTTAATGAGCCGATAATTATTGTATACATAATTATATAAGATCATTTCTAAATATTATTTTAAAACTATAAGTATTCATTTATTAATGACAGTAATTCAATATCATTCAGTTTATCACCATCACTGTAGTATTGCCGTTGCTATGCCTGCAGTTCCATTTGAAAATAAATGTACTCAATATTATCAGATTTAACATTATTTCAATAAAGTCATATATAATATTGATTATAAAATTAAAAAATAAAGTTAAAATATCTACGACGATAACAAAAATGAAATAATGATTATACTTAATGGGTAATGAGTAATGGTAGGATAATAATAATGAGCGATAATTTCATAAGAGTGTTTATACCCAAGTTGATTACTGGTATCATTATTAATCGATATAACTATATGTAATAGTTTATATAAAAATCATGTATACATTGATGTTTTGTGTGAATATCGACTGCTAATATCATTCATTTTATAAACTTAATTAGCATTAATGTTTGCCATGTGTTAACGTTTGATCTTCAACTTACAGCTGGGTTTCATGCACGATACAATGTTGATACATGTGATTACTTATTGATAATAATTGCTGTAAATTATCATAACATCTGATATGTCGCTAGAAAGATCATAAATGTAAATAAATAAGTTCAATATATTTGATATTAATATATGCCAGGATTATCGGTATGTATATTTATTTTTGTAAACTTAAAAATATAGTTTATATGTATAATTTACATTTTTAACATACACTTGATATCAAAATATAATTGTTATTTCCGATAAATATATCATATATATGTAGTCATCATCTTATATAGGTAGTATATCGCATTCAATATTTGTAATTGGTGTTACTTATCTTTCTTTCGGAGAATATTGTATATGATATATCCATATTTATATATTTGTAACGGTGAAATAGTATAATAAGTAATATGAACTAGAAATTTTAACTTATAATACATGGTGTCACTACCAGTCCAATTTAAAAGTTATCATATATTTTTATTATTGCTAAACATTAAAATTAAAAATTTAACTTTGTATAATGTTCAACATTAGTTCACATTACTCTGTATATAATAATTCATAATTTGGTATGAAGAAGCGAGGATAGATATTGAACTAAAGCTTATGATCATCCGTTGACAAACAAAAATATGAGTATAGTAATAAAAACAAATTAACTATGAAGATTATATTTAAATTGTAATGGTAAAATATAATTAATATGAAACTTTAAAATAAAAAATAATGCTTATAAATAAATTTAAAATTTATAACAAAACCTAGGGATGGGTAAGATAATAAATTGTATAAGTCTGAAATAAAATAAGATGAGCATGACCCAATACACTACAATCATAGCTACACTTGCAATAATAATAACATATTTTCAATGTTAACCCATGCAACTAAAAAAAGCCGAGTTATATCCATTAAGTCAAACCCTCTCATTGATTGAATACAAGACTATATATATTCTTATCATTAATTCAAATTTAAAATCATTAAATTGTATTGAAGCACAATATTAAATTTAAATAACCATATTTAGTATATGATGTATTGAAGTAATTAAAGTATAATGTAATTAATGTATACATTTTACTCTACTATATATATATATACATACTTATAATATAAATACACTATAATAATGATCGGTGACCTTGCTAATCAATACCTACATGGCTACCTATCACGTAGTAAGGTCGTGGAGATACCCCCAGACATACTGTCCTACATGAAATGTGACACGATCATACTCCCAGCGGCCTGTGATAAACATCTCGACGGCACCGTGAAAGATGACGATTCCGATGACGAGGTTACTATACTCTCTACTTTGTGTATATTAACAACTACCCTATCGTAGCTCAGTTGACTAAGGCGTCGGATACATAGGCAGTAGGACGCGGGTTCGAGCCCAGTACGGACCGATAAAATAGGACTTAAAATATTATTTAGAAGTGATCTTATATAATCATGTATAACATAATGATCGGCTCTCGTTAACACCATGGATGCTTTAACATGAGAGCGGCTACGAAGGGACAATATAGCCATTATGTTTATTATAAATGAAATTTCATCTAAGTTCCTGTATGCGTATAAGGACTCCATACAATATAATAACAATATCATTAACAATGTATATATTATATTCTATGATTTTAATGTAGGTATTGTTGTTTACCTAATAATGTAAACATACTTTGGTTGCGTCAGATATTCACAATCTGTTCTCTAATCGTTAATAGGTAGATTGGGGCAAACAGGAAGACACCATTCCTAAGCCATGTTTCAAGGTATTCGATGGTCAAATTCAAGATTCCATTAATTCACTAGGTGGTAAAGTGTTTATAAAGTTAAATTGGAGTTCCACTCAGGTTAGCAGCTAATTAGCCTAATTAACCTAATTAGCCTGATTAACCTAATTAGCCTACTTAAAGGTGATTATAAGATCAGACTACTTTTATTCCTAAATCTATATATAAATGATGTGTATTTATTACAAAAATGTAATTTCCTCAACATCCAATTAGTATCCAAATATTATATTATGCCTATTTAATTATACAAATAAAGTTTGATAAACAAAAGATATATGGCATTGTCTAGTTATAGATTTTATTAAATAGTTCAATTTATATTTATATAAATTTATACATAAACTTAATTATTTATATAAATTGAATATAGGTACTTATATATAATGTTTTCTAATTTATTAATATAATTTTTCTATAGAGGTACTAGTTTTGCTTGGTTATTGATTTTTATATATTTATAAGTATAAATATATATATATATATATATAGAGTGGTGTGGATATTACAGTTATTTTTTATTTTTTATATAAGTATGTATATAGAGAGAATAAGTTATTATCTATTATAACTGGCATTATCTGATAATTTATTTTGTAAATCAAGTAAATATATATATATATATAATAATAATATTTATTTATTGAAACCACGTATATATATATATATATGTATATATATAACTCATAAGGGTATACAAATAAAAAATATATGGAATATTAGGATTGAATTTTTCGACCTCTTCATCATCGTATTGAGCCAAATTAAATAAAATATAATAAACGCAAACTAATAATATACAATAAATAAAATATTAAAAATAAAATAAAATAACTATAACATTCAACGTATCGGACTTCTCATAATAATCATATTGGCATTTCCTCGGGACATTGCTACAGAAAGTTTTTGATAAATCCAGTTTTTGGATTTATATCTATTTTCCATATGCTTATCTAATATATATAATATTAACTTATAAAATTGTAAAAATAATGTTGTTATTCATTAATTACTATGATGCAAAAGATTATTATTTATAGAAATAAAATAAAATTGGTAAATATTAATATCTACATTTAATAAATTATTCATTATTATATATTCTTAAAAATTAAAATAATATATTAATATATTGTCACTAAATGAAATTTCTATACCTACAAATACAATTTAAACAATCTAAACTAATATGCCCTATCAATGCGACTACATGCTATTACCTCACAAACACACTAACAGACTACCTCAAATTTGGGGTACAATCAATATGAACCTAGTGATTATGTAGATTACCATGGCCTCCTTTAGCTTTGAAGCTAAAGGAGGCCATGAGATTACATGTGTGTAATTACCCTATTAGCAATGTATGCATTGTACTGCTAGCCTGTAAGTATGACTGGGGTGTGTGGTGACACTGTGGGATACCCGATCTATGGTGCTTATTTATTACACTTTAGGCTTGTAACAATTCATATACTAGCAAGGCTTTATAATTCAAGGCTTCCATAAATTCTGAGAAATCATAGTCACAAATCCATAAAAATACTAAAATCCTAAAACTTCTGCTACCTTTTAATCCAAAAATGTAGCGTTTCGAAGCTTCAAATGCAAATCGAAACTTTTAAATTATAGAAAACATTTTACATCCTAAGTTCAAAGTTTAGCATTAATCTTAAAAAATTATTGATTTCTAAATTAATAATAAATAAATTTATATAATATATATTTAAATAAAGCTTACTTCAAAAAAGAATTAATTAAATATAATTAATTTATTTGTATTATGTACAGGGTAACAATTATGTTTCGATCTTATTTTAATTACTCGACACGACTCAAAATATCTATCAGGCCTCGATGTCATCAATTATTAAATAGACATGTCTTCAATTTCAAAATCTACTCTGCATTTACTAGGACTCGAGATTTGGAATAGAGAACTCAAATTTGTAGACCTAGTACATATATATATATATATATATATATATATATACATATTATATAAACAAATGAAGTTGTAAATCACCAATGTCATAAACAGATGCATATATTGATATCATCTCACTCGTCCATACAATATCGGCATAATAACGGGCAACAACAACAGAAAATATTCAATATTATTTTGAAATCCCTTAGGAGGAAATATCATACTACTATTATAAATTAGAAAACTAACAGAAAATAAACAACAAATTCTTCTAATAAATATTATAATGATGATTATGATGATGATGATGATGATGATGATGATGATGATGATGATGATGATGATAACGTAAGTGTATAACGCAGGACGCCGGCTGGATACTGCACCACTCGATACCGCAGTGTTCCAGTGTAACCGATGTCTACCTGCTGTTGAAGGCGTCGGACAACATCTGCAAAGACTACACCGAACCGTTAGTACACCACTAGGGGGCAAGTCTACACGAGTTGCGCGTACATCGTGGCTACCTGGGGTGTATACGTAAGGGATACTAGCGATCTCATGCGGATTGGTGATCTTGTGCGCGATGTTGATTTAAATAATAATTATAAATAGTAGAATTTAAGCTGCACACGAAATCACCAAATCAAATTAAAACACTCCGTACGAGATTACTGGTTACTTACATAAGCACACATGTTTTCCTACGCTTGCTACTACTATCTTTCCTCACGGATATTTACTACCGTTCAGCAAAATCTCAATGTCACACTTAAGATTTATGACACGCTAATTCTAGATAGAAAACCCCTTGAACCATTTAGAAATCTACTCGTAATAATTATTATTATTCACAAGTTTATTATAACTATGATATTCATCGTTATAAATTTTAATATTTTCAGCGAGCTATTTAATTTAAATTTTAAGATCCGCCGGGGTAACATTCGTCGTGTTATACGCCCTGTATAAAATTAATTTAAAATGAATCATTTACAGAACATTTGCTGTAATCAGATTTTTAGGTGTTCACACCAATTCCGTTTTTGTTACGTTTTCGTTACGTGAAATCCGTACAGAAAATGAAAAAATTAAATTCAAAAATAATATTTTCAAAATAAACATATATACATATAAAAATAAAATATAATTAATTAATATAAATATAATAGTTAATACCGGTTAATCTAATGACTTATTCGATAGTATTAATATCATTTTATTATATAGATATTATATTGATAATAAAATAAGTAAAATAATCTATATAATACTATTACATAATAAGTTAATATAATTACATATTTATAAATTTATAATTGTTGTTATAAAATTATAAAATTATAAATATAATTATATATATTAGTTAATAATAGTTACACTCATGAATTATTCGATAATATTTATATTATTTTATTATCTAGATATTATATAATTATTAAAATTAGTAAAAAATATCTAATTATATCAAAAATATATCGTTAATCCAATGACATTTATTATAAATATATATTTTTTTTATAAATTTATAATATTATAATATAATGTAATGTATTAGTAAATATTATACACACACACACACACACACACACACACACACATACACACACACGTACAATGTACGTCGTACATATATATGTATATATATATATATATGATATATATATATATATATATACATATAAACTACTATATTATAGTAATACTCATATATATATACCTAGATACCTATATACCTATCTCATAATTACTTATGGTGATCACTTGTTCGATGTGTTGGCTAATATTATTATTAAAAAAAAAATATTTAAATATCTTTAAAAAATTGTTATATAATATATTATGCATATGGCCATTATTATGGTCAAATTCCTAGAAAGTCTTCTGACTATTTTATTTGTCCATTTATTGTTTTTCTTTTATAATGATTACAATAATAAAATGTATCTTATCTTATCTTATCTTATATATATTTATATATATATATATATATATATATATATATTACTATAATATGTTAGTATACTAATAGTGTATATACTCAATAATAATAGTGTATATATGTATATATATAATCAAAGTTTCAATACTATTAGAAATAAATATTATATTTACAACTATGAAAATATATAACGCCACCTATTATTAATAAAAAGGTTTATTCAGCTACGTGAATTATTTTTCTGTACAGAAAAATAGGATCATTCCCATTTCACTTTCTGTACAGAAAACGATTATAGAAAAATAGGAATATGACTCATTACAGAAAATGTTCTGTAAATGATTCATGAAAATGCATTTTCTGTACGGATTTCACGTAACTGTAAATTTTATAAAGATTCATTAAAGGGAATAAAAGCTATAGGGTTTTTGATATAGCATAAATATGGACAAAAATACCTGATATATAAGCTTCTAAAGTATTATTTTTATTGTATGTGTACATTATAAAAATAGGTCTTAAGTTAATATAAAAAAATATAAATTAATTTATAAAATACTGATGTACGGAAAATAATTTATTTAAAAAATGTTAAATTCATTTTACTTATTGCCCTAATTTATAATCACATTCTTGATATATACATATTGCTTTAGCTTAATTATTTGTTGTCACTAAATATTATATATTATGCTAAATAAATTTAAATAATAATAATAATAATAAAATAGTAAAATGATTGTTATGTATTATAAGTAATCACTTAATTTAATAATTAATAAATTTTAATTTTTAATTATATTTATTTAAATTTTATTTTCATAATGTGATTAACGTATATAATAAATATCATTCCTTTTGTAGTTACAAATATTGCTGCGATTCAATACACATCGACGATACAAGTAACAAGAACGAGGAGGAAACAATAGAAGAGAATAATAGGGAAGATGAGATAGCACAGCTTTGTAGAAACACTAAAACTGATTACGAACTGGTACTAAAGAAATGGAAACCTATGAACACCGGAAACGAATTTAGATGTTTCGTGAGAAATAATGAATTAATCGGTTTGTAAATGTATCATATAATGTATTATATAGGTACTATATTATTATAATAAACTCAATGTTAAACATAGGAATATAAATATAATTATATATACATATATATATATCTACATATTCACATAATTGATAATTTCTTAATATTTCATTTAAATGACTTCATTAAAATACCGTATTGACAATATATATTTAATAAAACTCCCGCTATATATATAAATCTATAATTTACTAATTAAAAATAATATTAAATAATTTATTATTTTGTTTATTAAATATGTATGTTATGTTATAATTATAATTAGTATGTTTTTCAATAGCTAAACATCTACTACTAAAGAGAATACATCAATATTATTAGTAATAATTAAACAATATATATATCAAATTCACAATAAAGTTAGTATAAGTTAATGTGAAACTGAGTTATGTACTAGTTGCTAATAAAATGTTATTCTCATTCAGTTTCTCATACGATTGTGCCTACCCTCTAATCAGAATAATAACTACACATCATATGGGCAATATTATGATAAATGGATAGATAGATAATATTATTTAAACACTATTTAATTAAACAATTGTTATAGTGTTGAAAGCATTAATAGAGGAATATATACATACTAGTACAGAAAGCAAGGAGGTAGATCTTCAGTTTATGTTTGAAGATAGTAGTAGTAGTAGTAGTAGTAGTAGTGGAGGTATTTATGGTTTTAAAGGAGGGAGGGATTGGCTTCAGGGGTGGCTAACGCAAATAGGGTAACGTATCTTCCCAAGGTTTTTCCGATGAAAGGAGGGTCAGTGAATTATTTGTTGATTGTAGGTTTCAAGGTACATTGATCAATACATTGATAAGGTAGTCAGGTTGTTAGTCAGTAATGATGGATATAGAATTTATAGTAATTTAAGTTTAGGACACTTTTAGTGATAATGGCTAGTTAAATCGCTTAAGTAAGACCAATGCTTATATTATTGTAATAAAAGTTATGAACCATGCGATTGTATCATTGCAGTGTTCAGTATTTAGTAAGATAACTAGAATGAAAACCCGATAGTGTAATATATTTTTATAAGATTGTTACGAAAATATATTATTTTATTAGTTCATCAAATTACGATTTACATTATTTTATTATTTATAATATTATAAATCATAAAATTATTATTTTTTAATATATATATATATATATATGTAATATGTTTAATTATTTACGATACAGGAATATCACAAAGACATAAAGAAAGTTATCATAAATATATCAAAGAAGATAAAGTTCAAATATTGCAGGATATTTATCAGTTTTACGCGAAACACGTAAACAAGAAATTCCCAGATTCTAGTTGTTAGTAGAAATTTAATTTGTTCTTTTCAATAATTATATTATTACTATTATAAATAACTTATTATATAATTATATTAATTATAATTAATCTACTATTTTACAGATATATTTGATATCATCAGACCCAAAAAGGTTATTAATACATTTAATATGTATACTTTTAATACATTCATTTAATAGAAAAATATCCTATATTGCCCCGTTTGTTTTAATTTCGAATTCAGAGTTCAAATTTAAAATATTTTATATTTTTTGCTATATCATTTAAAATTATAATAATAACTAATTAATATATATCTTATAATATATACTATCATTTCATTATTCGTATTAGTTTATCATGTACACCATTGTGTCAAATACTAAAAACATTATTTTAAATTTGACCTCATAAATCATACTTAAAACAAACTTGGCCCACATACAATATGGATACATTTAATATAGCACACATTTATATACAAATTTACACACACATTTAATAAAAATGTTGTTTTTAATTACTACAAATTACATTTATTATTTAGAAATCTCTATTGAATAAGATTAAGATTTTAAGAGTGCATTAGATTATATTTATTAATCTACCCATGTGTAGCAAACCTATAATTAATTCATAAATAAGTTAGATATAATTATATATTAAAGTATAATTCTACATTTCTGCAATTGTTACATTCATAGTATTACATAATAATAGGATACATTTAAATAGAATTCAATAAATAATAGCAATAATGCTAATAATACTTATTTAAAACCTAGCTAGGTTAGTACCAGCTAGTATACTATAGTAGCGTATTTTAATGAAATATATGTAGGACAAATAGAGTTCATAAAGGAAATAAACCTGTTCAATTTTAACAGTATCTTTATTTATTTCATACATTATTTGAATATATATCAAATAAATGAAATTTTGTTTATTCACAATATAAATCAAACCCCGATATACATACACACATACATATATATATATATATCATCTATGTAAAGAAAGTGGATAAACAATTGAATGTAGTGTATGGTACTTGGCAATAGAGAATCGGCAGTCGAAACCTACTACAATTTTAATTATTATTATTTATTATATTGATCAATTTTAATGTATTATCTGTACTAAAAATAATAGATATATATAATACAACATATCAACTTTCTTCATAATTTTGACATTTAAATGCATTTTAATTGAAGATATACATATATAATCTAAATCCATAGATATAGGTCATTACTTCTAGTGTACTTCTATCTAATTCTATGAAAATTCTATTATTTTAATATTCAACATATATAATATGACTAATATCCAATCAAAATCACTTATGTCATTTTATTATTTTATATAGAAAAGTTCTATTTGCATACCTATGTTTGACATACATTGTGTGTGTCAATTGCCTATCCATTATTTTATATCTATTATATATTTACATATATATATATATATATATATATATAGTATAAAGTTATATATATAGTTAATATATATAAAGTTTATATTTACAATTAAAACATAAAATTCAATTTACCCCATATAATTATTTTGCAATTATGTCTGAATATAAAATGTATTCCGTAATACTTCAAATCGATTAACATTTTCAGTTAAGATCAAATATACATCATTACATTTAAAACAGTTTTTAATTATATTAAATTCACTAATATTTGATAATAAATGTAAACATAAATAAAAGTATTCTCTGTGATATATTAATAATAGTTGTCTACATACTATAATAGTTATGTTGTTATCGAAGGAAAATGTAAAGTATAACGATACATCAATTAGAAACATTAGTTATTTATAGCGCATACTTATTTTAAATTCTCTCTGTGTACAAATCTATTTATAGAACAAATATTGTCTGTACTCTCATTAATCATTTCCCTTCAATATTTTACAGCAATATCTTTATTGATTTAAATCAGCTGCAATATATATGAATGGTAGAATACACAAGTATAGCATATCATTTCTATTTCTATTATAAAATAGTGTGAATGAGAGTATACTGCGAATATATCTATTTTATATGCCAGCAGTCTGAAGATACTGCATAAACATCACACGATTGCATTATGAATCATCACGTATTATTACATGTTATACACAATGAGCGAGTATGTGTTAATCTTATCTCTTACTTACGTTTACGCAGGAGAACATTTACATCATTGATTTCTCTCCGTTCATGTGCCACATCGACCCGTTGTTCTTCAGTTGGGATGAACTCATACACGCCGATATCCCATCAGTTAGTAGTCACTAGCAATCCTATATGCTAGATTATCTTTATTATTATAATCGATACGAGATCAATGTAATATGATGGGTCTGACATTCTTATATTTCAAATATCTTACCTTACCAGGTCGAGCTTGCTCGGCATAAAATATCTAAACATTTGATATATTCAAGTTACTATCTCATATATAAATATAGTTTATTGAATAATGTGATTTCGTTATTTTTTCTTTTAAGATTTGTTTCCAATGTTATTTTTATAATTAACATTGCTTTAAGATCTTGGTCTTATCAGGTTATTTCCAGTGTAAATATTAATTAATATTTATTATTATTGATCATGTTAACTGCCTACCTAGGAGACTAGACTTAGGTTTATAGACAAGGAGATAGGGGTACAACCCATGATACCTCCATTACCCCAAGACTTCATAGATTTATCCACTGGGGCGGATCCTTTCAAACTAATCGACTTTCTTAAAATGGTTAATATTGTATTGTTGAACTTTGATTTGTAATACCAAACTTTACAGTATTTATTATACTTCTATTATTTAAGCCATAATATGTTTATACTTTATAAAATCTTGATATTATTATATACCATATTATTTTATTTATAATTTCACTTTTTCTCAAAGGAAATTCAAAATGAAAATGTTGAGGATGAAGATGAATGATTTCACTTTGAATCACAATCGTTATTGTATTAAATGTATGTGTATGTCATTGATTGTACTGCAGGGTATACATTATACACACATCAATGTTATTGTACTTTATTGCACTATATTGATATGTCATGACATTCTATTCATCTCTTATTTTTTAAATAAACAATGTGCAACTTTATTTATATGAATAAATAATCTCATTGTATAATATCTGTAAACTAATATTGTGTTATAAATAAATAAAAATAATATTGTTTACTACATTGTTAGTTAGTATATTATATTAACTTTGTATATTATTTAGTATATTATAATAATGCATGAAGAGAGGTAGATTTAACAATGCAACAGCTATTATAAGAGATTAACTGCTGTTGTTTATTTTAATTTCTCATATAAAGTATGTCATTTATATACAAAAGCATATCACATTAGATACATAATGATATCATAAAGGGGATATCCCACTAGAACTTTCCGGAGATATTATATTTCTGCTACTTTATCCCAATACAGTATTATTTGTCACCAGATAGTATTGTTCGAAATCGTATGTTTGGTTTTTAATCAACCAATCAAATTTGTTATTGTTTTAATTTGAAATAAAAATGAAGTAAGCATCAATACATCTACTATTATGTCGGTGCTGTTCCACAAAAGTAGAATTAGGTTTTGAGGTGGTCATCACCTATACTCTACTTTACAAAGTTGTATTGCGCAGCTACTTTATATAACCATATTAATGATATAGTTACTATTAAATGTATAGACTGTAATAAACATAATATATAGAATAATTTATTATTTAAACATATTTTATTAGATCAAATTACAATAAATTAATATTAATTAAAAATGTTGGCTAATAATTAATTAAAATAATGTACATGCTATTTCAGATAAATATTATAGTTATGTTTACAAATTAGATACATCAAGAAACATATTATAAATAATGGATATAATTTAAAATTTCTTATTTATCTTTTTTTTAATACCAATTAATTTATATTAATTTGGATGATTTTATTGACACAAGCAACAATAATTGTATTATACAGTATTAACAAAGATTTAACACTCCCTATGCATGCAACGTAATTTAGTAATATCCCCTGCCGCTGCTAGCAGTAGTATCGAAATCACTGAAATAGATTTAGGTTCGGCTCTGTTTGCATACAACAATGTTTTCATTGCTCTATTAAATTACATGCAATATAAATTAGCTTTTACTTACAAAAAATATACTTATAGCATTTAAAACATACATATCATATTTGTTTGTTATATATTAGTAATGAACACTTAGTTTTCATCATATAAATATTAATTTAAAGCATAATATTTAACATTTTAAAAGTGTATAGTTAAATACGAATTTACATTATAAACAACACATAGTTCCTAAAAGTAACCCGCTATAGGTGGCACTGGGGTATTTTGTATACAAATTCGAATTACGCGTAAGTGTTATATCTTTCCTTCGGAAAATCTTTGGTATTAATCTAAAAATAAAAACCTTAGAAATGTAGAATCTTATTTTTATTATTAAAATATTACTTAGTTATCAGAAAATATTTGAGATTTTTTAAATGTTAAAATATTTAAAATAAATTGTTATTTAAAGGGATGCACATTTAAAGTGATAATAATTTATTTTTTGTATATATTTTTGTATTACATAATAATACTTATTGTAGTGTTTTTTAGTATCTGTAAAAAATTAGACATGAATTCAGACTAGAAATGGCATAAAAATGTGTTTTTTCACGATAAGATAATGATATTATATGCTATTCAATATTACATTGTTATATTGTCAAACTTCAAACGCTGTTTTCTCAGAATAATTATTTCGCGCTAGGTATGTGCATTCAAAAATATAGAACATAAAAACTATTATAATTATAATATTATTATTTTTTGCTTTATATAGAATTTAATTATGTGAATAGTAAAATAGAGAGATAATTAATAAAATGTATAGAATTCATTGTATAAAATGATAATTTCTATGGAAATACCATCATTTTAGTATTGCTAATTTTTAATTTAGATATATATATAATATAATAAATAATAATATTAAAAATAACTTTCTATTTTCCTATGCATGTATATGTTATGAATACATTACAAAAAATATTAGGTCAATTGAATGAATAGAATATCAGTTCTATTTTTGTTAGTGGACCAATATTTTTCCTATCTATTTATACACGAAATTGACAAATTGCGTGTTATGTGCGGGATCCCCTTAATTTTATGTATAATATTAATTATATTAATTTATTAAGATAATTGTTGATGTGTAACTTGTAATCTATTATACAAACAGATAACGGGGTTGTACATGAACAGAACAAAACCTTTGTTCTCTATGATTGTACACATTTAGATTTTAATTAAAATATATAAAATCATTAAATAAGTCAAGTTATATTTCCTTACATATAGAATGTATTTTATTATAAAGTAAGTCTTATTATATATTTATGCTTCAAAGGAACATTGATTAAAGTATATAAATCTTTATTAAGTTTAAGGGGATATTACTACCAGTGATTCAGGTTTCTTGATATACGTTGCAGTGGTTATCTGGACATGTTGCATGTATTTCTCGGAATAGTAAAATACTTGTCTTATTATTGTAAACCTAGTGTATAAGTAGTGTATGTACTAAACTGAATTCTTCGAAACAACACTCTCACTGTAGGTAATGCAGTTTGCCTGGGTTCAGTGGAACAGTCACACGTGTTAGAAAGTGGGGAGGGGTCAAGGGTTCAATCACAGGTAATCATTCTCTCATGACTCTTATGTTTATAAAGAACTTATAATAAGAACATTAAATCTAAATACAAAAATATTACATTTTACTATTGCACTGGGCACCTCACATTTATTTAACATACATAAGACTATAACTTCTTGAGGGGTCCATTTATATTCATGTGTGGTTCAATACATACATATAAATAAGAATAAGGTAAGCCAGACGCCATCTATAGGTATCCCCCTTAAAGAACATTGAACACGAATCATCACATTACATCATCATGGTCTGCATGGTATTTGAACACAATAATAACATACATCAGTACATATTAAGCCATACCTAGCCACACATAAACAATGGTGTCACCACACACATCAAATACCTTGTAGTTTGCATGTTAAGTTCTGAAAATTCACAGAAATATGCTGAAATCTATAAAGCCTATTGGCCTGGCTGAGAATGATTCCACAACATGCAGAACTTATGTAGAAATCAAATATGAAACGATATTAAAAGAGTACAATATAGCAACAAGTGAAATGAAACTGCTATAAGGAAGCCAATATTGTCCTCTAATTGGTAAATTAAAACCCTTAGAATACCTATCAGTGATATAACACAATGCAGATGATGCCTATATAATCACAGAAAGAAGAATGAGTATAGCTGTATACGATACAATGAAGAACTAGTACACCAGCTGCCATGTGGATAGCTATGCATGGTAAATCATATTGACACAGGCAAGACAATTCAAGACAATAACGAAACTACCTTGATAACTTACACCCTTATTTCTGTTACATCTAGTAGAATATCAACATTATTTATTTAATATAAATTAAACGTTATAAATAAATTATATAAATTAAACGTTATAAATAAATTATATAAATTAAATGTTATCTATACAATGTAAACATTTGTATCTATATTGAACATACTCGCGAACGTGTGGCAAGAGAATGAATCAGATACACCTGCTGCAATAACTGATAGAATGCAATAAATATAATAGAATGGTAAAGTTTTTGGAACAAATTAACAGTATACATATTTCATAGTATATATCGCTCGCTAATATATATTTATATAATATACAAATATACACACACGAATATATAATATTCATACATATACACGTATAACAACTCGTACAAATATCACAAAACAATACGCTGCGCTGATTGGTCAGGATAGTAACCAACATAGTTACCACCACTAGCCTTCTTTAGAGTGTACTGGCGCGGTAGGGGCGAGAGAGAGAGAGAGAGAAGAGTGAGAGAAAGGGACGAGAGAGAGGGAGATAGATAGAGTGGGAGAGAGAGAGAGGTGGGAGTGGGAGGAAGAGAGAGGGGGGGAAGAGTGAGAGAAAGGGAGATAGATAGAAGGGGAGTGGGAGAGAGAGAGAGAGGGGAAGAGACAGTTAATAAGTGCCGCTCTTCTCAGATACAGAGAGAGAGGTGGGAGTGGGAGAGAGAGAGAGGAGGGGGGAAGAGACAGTTAATAAGTGCCGCTCTTCTCAGATACAGAGAGAGAGGTGGGAGTGGGAGAGAGAGAGAGGAGGGGGGAAGAGATAGTTAATAAGTGCCGCTCTTCTCGGGGGTCTGTTTGTGAGCGATGTACATGAAGCCTATCGAGCTAAGCGCGGATATCAGGAAGATCACGTCGAACCAACGATGGTAGAAGTTGAACTGCAGCTCTCCTAGCACCTCCGTTATGATAGATCTACGGGGACGCGATGGAGTGATGGAATGACAGTGTATGTATGTATGAATGAATGAAATCAGTTTATTGACTAAATCTAAGGACGATCAATGAATGCGATAAGTAGCTTATATGTAATTAATATAAATGTGAGAAGTTTAAATATATTTAAAGTATATGTTAAATGTAGTATGCAGAAATCATATAGTTAATGAAAAGTATAATATAGGTCGTAGTTTGATTATAGTAACTGACCTATATTCGAATGGCATATTCATCCTTATCAGAAGCACTGAAGACACGAAATACATTCCCTGTGTGTATATGTGTGTATATGTATGTGAGTGTATTAATATAAGTCGATTTAAACTTATATTTAATAATAATTAGTACATATCTATACATTCAAATTAATTATTATAATAATTAATAATAATGATATACTAATAATAATAAATAGCATGTGTGTTGCCGTGAATAGGGTGACCTACATTGAGAGCTGCTAACCATGATCTCTGCAAGACACAACACGATGATGTTTGAGGATTTGTTGCTAGCGATGGCATAGAAGAACTGAAATGTTAAGTAGGGTAGAATAGGACTCTTTATTCGTAATAGAATAATGCTATTTATATATTAATTAATTAAAATTATTACGAAATGAAACATGACCTACTTATTAGAAGTCAAATTTTATTAATTTATAATATTTAAATTATATTATTAAAATAAAGAATTATATTTATATTGTAAATATTGATTTATTTTTCGGGTAGATTTAAAATATGTTAATAATGGGAAACTTAGAAATAATTGTAAATGTAAAATTTTAGCTATCAGTGCAGTAAAGATATTAACTGATGAGATATTTATGATTTTTAAATACATTATCCTTATTAATATAATTTCAATATTTGTAGTAAATGTATACGCACACATATATTAGTTAGTATCACTGTACCTTTGTTAGTGTTAGCAAGAGACCTCTTATTGATGTAATGATCATGATACCTATGAGCCAGAATGAGATATGCTGCGACCAGAATCGTATCTGAAATCAGACGATCGAGAAAACGAAATCAATTAATTTAATTTCAATAACAAAATGATATAAATCATAGCGCCCATAGTTTCACTACTCTACACTTGTAGATATTCTATATGTTATGCTATACAATTGTTAATGTATCTATCATCAATACGAACATCAAACTCAATTCCGATATACTTAACGGTGATTTCGATACCTCTAGTGATCGGGTCAACTTTTCCGACTCGATCGAACACGATGTTAATGGTAGCCTAGCGGTAATAGAGAGATATATATAGTGAGAGAGAGAGAGATATAGAGAGAGAGATAGAGATAGAGAGAGAGAGATAGAGTGTGGTGCAACATACCATGAATATCTTGATGGTGCAGTAGATCGAAAAGAAATAGCCCAGCATGTTGAAATATTTACCTTTAAATGTTTTCGAATATTTGATCCTCTCCTAAATATGAAGTAGGTAAGATAAAGTGTTATGATTGTAAGTATTAATCGGTAACACTTACAAATAACATATCTATAACTTCAATGTCCTAATAAAATAGTGAATTACTATTATCGTACATTCATGATTATTTAATTAGAAACTATTAAATAATATCATATATACCAATATTAATCAATATATGATACATCAAAGTTCATATCCTATCAAGTACAAAATAACAATAATAAAGATTTTACTAATGAAAGATATAACACTTATATGAAATCATGTAATTCGATTTTGTAAATAAAAAAAAAAACTTAAATCTATTTCTGTGATTTCGATACTACTATTAATCATGTTGCGTAGATAGGGAGTGTTATATATTTGCTTAACACAATCTTTCATAAAAATATACACATTGGATACGACTACATTGAATACTAGCTAAGAGCTAAGCTAAGTTGAAGCTAAGCCAACCAAGGTTAACCTGTTCATTGTGAAGGTCAACGGACTCGAGGAACAACTGCTGACTGAGCTCTTCGAGTGCGTCGCAGTCTTGCTTCAGTATCGGTAGGTCTCCCATCTTCTCTACGATGTGTTGCGGTCATTAAGCAAGCGATCGTGATGAATTGTGCGCTCCGATAATATCAATAACATGAAATCATCATCATTTAAGTTTAGGAAAGCAATGACAAATTTGATTTAATAATTATATTAACTAACATATACTATATATATATAAATATATATAGTATATATTATCTATATATATTTATCAGTAATGATACTTTTAAGGTCACTCGCAACGGATACGAATTTCGGAAAGAAAAAAATGTGTATAATTTATTTATATTTTAATTTATTTATAATGATCTTGATTAAATTTATGTTGATACTTTAAATTCATATATGAAATGTGACTTATAAAAATAAACTTTTAAAGCAATATTAAATGAATATATTAACACATTAATGGTAGGGTTACTATGTATCACGTTGATTGTAACGTATAGGAAAAAATAGCAAAAATATTCAAAATGAATCACTCATAATAATTAAGTTTAATTAAAATAATTATAAAACAATCTTATTAAAAACATAAAGCTTTAAAATACTTTAAAGATTTTAATTAATATTTAATCTAAATAATATTTAATTTTATTCTTTTTCATAATTAATTATAATATTTGTCAATAAATTAATTATGAACTTACTAAATATATATAAATTTATAATCATACCTACAAAGAAATATTCAAATATATTATTTAATTATATGTTATATATAAACTGTGATAATTGTAAGTAAAAAGGTTCAAAATTGAATTGATTGTTACATTTATTGTAGATGTATAAAATGAAAAGTAATTATTTTGAATAAATTAAATTTAAAAGTTTTTTAATAATTGTTATATAATTATAAAATAAAAGTATAAAAAGATAAATTTATAGATATACAATTTATTACAAGTTAAATATGTGCACTACCTTCAGAATATTCACTCCATTTAGAATTAATTTATTCCTATTCTTCGTAGTTATATATATTAAAACATAAAAAAAACATACTTTTATTAATTTATATTTTATACATAAAATACATTTTTTTTTGAAAAATATTAAAAATCTATATATGTATACATAGAAATTTCTCCTTTTATGCCTAAATCACCGAAGTAAATCTATGGTGCATGTTCCCTTAACAGTGATACCCGAGAGTAGTATAAAGACTCACTTGTTCTATTACATATATATATATATATATATATATATAGGTATTAACTTGAGGAGATGGGACTGGCGAAGTTTTTCACGATGCCCCAGAAAGTGTTGTTTCGATGAGAATTGTAGTCAGCCTGTTGGAATGCTTCCCTTTCTAGTATCGCTATTCTGTTATGGGCAGGGTGTGTACAGTGTTAACAGGCTAGCTGCTACTTGTATTCATTGTAATTCTATATTAATAATATTAAGACATGTTAACTGTTGCATAACTATCTATAAATACAATATATGGTGTATATATATATATATATATATATATATATTATTATTATGTATTATTATTAATTGATAATGAAATGTTACGCTGCTGGCTAAAACCTTTTCTTCTTCACCAGTATCATCTCCATGGTCTGCATGAGCCGTTTCTCTAGCATCATAACATCGGAGTCGCTGATGGTTCTAAAGGGGCGATGACGAGGGGTAATGGTGGTAGTGGTGATGGGAGTAGTAGTGGTGGAGGTGGAGTAGTGGTAGTGGTGGAGGAGGGGTTATTAGTATCTCAAGAAGTAAGCCGTACTCGAGTAGTAGTGATTGTGGTGGTAGTGTTGGTAGTGGTAGTGGTGATTGTGGTGGTAGTAGTGATAGTGGTGGTAGTGGTAGTAGTGGTGGTAGTGGAGTTAGCCCTACCTCAAGAAGTAGGCCATACTGGAGTAGGGGTAGTTGACAGCCCCAAAGCCTGACAACACAGCCATTAGAGTTACCCCTATCACACCGATACGACCGATACACTGCTCGATGGAGAACACACCTGCCGTACGCATGAATGTTTATATGTGACTGGTGTCTAAGGGTGTGTTTTTCGTCATCCAGCTACGCACAACGCGCGACATCGAATTTTACAAAGTGTTTTTCGTCAACCATTCGTCGAACTATATATCATCATATAATTATTGGTAAATATATGCGCGCATACCTAAAAATAGCAATACCGTTATGATTGTGACGTATTTTATGACTCATCTCATGGGCGGAGCTTCAAATGCGTGCGACGCCGTTCGTTCTAGAATTCAAATTCAATGAAGAACTGCGCGGATAGGAATAAAAGGTGTATCGGCGAAGTTAGCTGTTCGGCGAACGCTGTCCGATATCTCGTACAAGTTTACATGTAGTGAATAGGGCTTTGTAAAATTCGATGTCGCGCGTTGTGCGTAGCTGGATGACGAAAAAC
Organism: Osedax fenrisi; assembly: GCA_964019155.1. NCBI lineage: Eukaryota > Metazoa > Annelida > Polychaeta > Sabellida > Siboglinidae > Osedax > Osedax fenrisi. Next base: position 78,542,113 of record OZ025240.1, on the reverse strand, counting down.
ACACCCTAAGGGTGGGTCTAGCGCCCTCTTTTAATCATTATGTAATAGATGATAATAGTAGATTACAATGGGTCAAACTTTCAGACTTTAATATTTAATATTTAAAACAATAAATTTATAATAGTGTTACGATATTAATAATTATTAAGACTCTTACAAACAATTAGAACTTATTATAGAACTTGTTATATTATAGAATGTGTGTACAAATATATTATGCTATTACACTATGACTGAATATAAACAAGGTGAAATGTTATTATTATATGAAGCGTGGAAATCAATCTTGTACTCTAGTTACATGTTCAGTTTAAATGAACCCTCTGTTTATACACTCATTCATAGCGTTATAACATTGTGTCTAATAGTAACGCTTGAAATTTGCATCGAATTGCTAATTATAGCTTCAAATATCATCGATAAATATGTATATTGAGAGTGAAATCTGTATTTCAGTATAAGAAACAAAAGCTCTCGTAGCAATGAGAGTAGAGAGTCATAGATACCACATCATGTGATCCACGTATATAAAGATTTTCATAAGACATCGATGTACAAAAATTATTACATAATTACAAAGTCATAATGTGGGTGTCATGATTATGATAACGCCACGATGTGTATTTGTTAATATACTGGCAATATGAGAACATCGTATACAACAATAATGTCAATGTCATCACAGGGGTCATCATCTATATTACTCATGGTCAGGCCTCTCTAAATTTGTATATTTAGGATATATATTCACATATTCTAGAAATTTTCACATTATTTTTAGTACTAAATTTATCCCATTTTTCTTGATGAGATAATTGAAATGGCTAATATAATTATCTGTACGTAAAGGATATTAAAAAGTTTAAAATATTTACATTTATTTTTAGTAATATTTAATATCATATTCTCTTCTTTTCCATAATTATTACAGAATTTACACAAAACCAATATAATTTAAACATTCTCTAAGGATTTTACCTTTCACTAAATTGTAGTTAGTATTTTATTGCATGTGTTATAAGAAAATGATATTCCTGTATTTTTTAAAATTATATAAACTAAATAAAATAAAATTAAGTATTTACAAATTTTTGTAATAATAAACTTTGGTAAATAAACTAAAAAATGGATACTTTCCTAAAATATACTAATAAAGTTTATTTTCATTCTAATTGATATATTCTATAATATTTATCCCATCGATTCAATATATATATATATATATATATATATATATATATATATATATATATATATATATATATATCAGTAAATTAAAGTATGAAAATTAAATAATTGAATTGTTATTAGTTAAATATATATTACGCACGAATTTGAATAATTGTACAATTCTAAAAGGCGTGATCTCGATGACTAATCGAGTTAATAATAGAACAAGCGCCCCCTAACACACACACACACACACAGAGAGAGAGAGAGAAAGAGAGAGTTACCGTGTTTTGGACTGACTATAGGGAACTGGTCGCCTGTCTTCCAGAAGAGATAGAGCACTAGGAACATGGCTAACAGGGTAGCGGGGATCTTTGCTTGAGAGACTGGGTGGTGGGAGGGAATGCGAGGGTATTATTGGACGGTAATGCTATAAATAAACGTGCGGTATTTAATATTGCTCGTTTTAAACTGTTTTTTTTATCCGTTTTTTTTCTATACCGATATTATAATAATAATTTATTATATATATTATTTTATTAATAATGCATAAATAATACTTAATCGTAATTACGGTAATCATAATTATATATAAGTTATAGTAATGGTAAGTGATGGTATATCAATATCGCCGATATATTATCGTCATTATTTTTTATCTAATATCACTATTTATTGTGGATATTATTATAGTATAAGTAGTTGTTGGATGGTATTTGCAATAGTTTGCTATTGGGACAACTGCTATATGACGTACACTGTTGAGAGGGTGTCCACGCTGCCATTATAAGTGTACACGATGTACCCTAACGAGGGCGCGGTGTGACTAACTCGTGTAACGGTAAGTATACGTATCATAGGAAATAGCTTAATATGCTTATATCGATAAATAAGTATTTAAAGCGAATCGGTGATATTAAGAATATGTTATGTAAGAAGGCGAGCTGGGTGAATCATCATCGATGCTTTATTAGATTACATCCATTCTCAATTATTTTGTATTTTGTCAAGACTATAAAGTAATTTCTAAACAATACGCTATCGCATTCGCAAACAACTTATAAACGATTACAGTGTTATTGACATCGGTGACATATACTCCCACTAGGGGGAAGGCAGTACTAACATATTTTGATGTTATTGACGACGAAGTAGGAGATGTACAGCGGTAGCACGGCTATCAGCAGCACGAGTATGAGGTAGAGCACGATCAGCCAATGGATGAAGCGAGAACTGTAAACGGGCGTGTGTTTGAAGGCCGCGCTGGTATCGTATTAAGAATACTCTCTCGTATCGATCGCATAGGTTTATTTACTTCACTAGCACTCGATGAGTATAGCATTTTTCTACACTGCATTTAAAATAGTTTATTTTATGATGATTTTTCGATATTTGTAATGTTATTTTTTCATCCCATTTAGGAACTTAAACGAAGTTGTCACTATAACTAACACTATAACTAACATTATAACTAAATGGCTTTAATGTCCTTTCAAAGACACTCTCATTTTAAGCCATCCATGGTTTAAACGAGGCTAGATCATTTTTTTATACACAATCATATAAGATAACTTCTGAATATTATTTTAAGACCTTTATTGTAATAGTGATGACAGGACTTGAATCCGCGTCCTTCTACCTACTATACTATGTGTCTGATATCTAGCCAACTGAGCCACACAGGCAGTTTTATTATCAAAATATATATATTTTTACAATAAATTATATACAAATATAATCTTTAAATAGTTTCCTACGTTTATATAATTTTTAAATAAATTAGTCCTTACATTATTGAAGTGTATATTATTTTATGAAATTATAGAGAATATTTACGCGTATAATATAACTTATAAATAAAATCAGGTTATTCTATTACATTTCACAGGTGATTAAACACTCAATTCATGGGATAATATCGGATATGTCTGATACGACTACGTCTCAAACTCATCTATTTAGGTAATCCTTTTTATGTTGACTAATCCTATTTGATCAACATCATACATCTCACGTGTATATAAATACACACACGAAAACGTAAATAAAAAGAGTTTTAAATTAATGTTCACAAAGTATGTGCAACGTAAGAACCTCGGATGCAATATGCCGGATATTTCGAATATAATCAGTTCGAACATGGTGCAGGAAAGCGAAAACACCAAAGAAAATAAGGTTAACACGGTCCAATCTGTTATCTATAAATTTTCGAATAATAAATGGTTATTCATATTCAATATATATATATGTATCTGTGTAATAAAATTGAAGATATATAAACAAATATTTAACAAAATCTCATGATTAGTAAATAAATAACATACCTCATAATCCCTGAATAGCATTTTCATGAAAAACACCCATCCTCCTGAAAAGAATATGCACTGCGAAAAGTTAATGATAAAGATTACAAACTTTTATAGACAAATTGTATAATTAAATTAAATTATTCAGCAATAAATAAGTATCTTTTGAAATATAAATTGAAATTATTCAACAAATATTGAATTTAATAAAATTATTTACAAAATCAAATATATTATAATATTTAATATTATTATGATAATACCATGGTTAATATAAAATATTTTCGAACTCAACATTTATTTAGGATTGACATGTTCACTAGCGATAAATACATCGCAAGCAAACTAATCAATAATCTGGTTAACTATATTACTATTTTTCAAGCATATATCAAGATACTACTTATATATATATCAATATGAATATATACATAAACGTGCCGATCTCTAATATCACAATATGTAGCATTATAATTTAAAGTGAATATTATTATATAATATATTCACAGATAACGAACAAATGTCATTCTATATATAGATCACATGTTATCCTCTCTAAATCGTAATTATATACACATTAATTGTGTATTGATGAAAGTTGAAATTGTATTCAGTGTGTATTGATGTATTTAATTTATCATATGAGCCATTTCGTGATTAAATGATTACAACAAACTAAAGGCATACTAGTCTATATTAAAGTATCCCATTATAGTATTAGACTAATACCAAAGATTTTGCGAAGCAAAGATATAACACTCCCTATGCATGCAACGTAATTTAGTAATATCCCCTGCCGCTGCTAGCAGTAGTATCGAAATCACTGAAATAGATTTAGTTTCGGCTCTGTTTGCATACAACAATGTTTTCATTGCTCTATTAAATTATATGCAATATAAATTAACTTTTACTTACTAAATATATACTTATAGCATTTAAAACATAAATATCATATTTATTTCTTATATATTAGTAATGAACACTTAGTTTTCATCATATAAATTTTAATTTAAAGTATATTATTTAACATTTTAAAAGGTTATAGTTAAATACGAATTTACATTATAAACAACGCATAGTTCCTAAAAGTAACCCGCTATAGGTGGCACCAGGGTATTTTGTATACAAATTCGAATTACACGATTTCGCGTAAGTGTTATATCTTTCCTTCGGAAAATCTTTGCTAATACTATTAGTATAACACCACTCTTTACTTGATTATACTTTTAATATTATTAATATTCATAAATACAAATATGCAAGTTTTATATACAATATATTTTCAAAGAATAATACGGGTTACGATCAAAAAGGACGAGTTGAGGGTTAAAGGTTACATTTTAAATGCGAAATAAATTTGTATAGGCCCACTTTGGGATGTAATGCAGCTAAACAAAACCAAACAGGATATAACTAAACCAATTAAACTAAATAACTCACAAATATCTATACAAAATATATATATATATATATATATATACTATTAACTCGTATTTCAAATGTAACCTTTAACCCTCAACTCGTCCTTTGTGATCGTCTCCCGAATAATACTATATATTAAATTATTGTTGTTTACAATATATATTCGGATAATATTTCGATATAATAAGCACTCTCTATATATTAACTAGTATTGTTAACAAATGATTGCCTTTAGTCATAGCAAAGATTTTGCGAAGCAAAGATATAACACTCCCTATGCATGCACTGTAATTTAGTTATAGCCCCAACCGCTGCTAGCAGTAGTATCGAAATCACTGAAATAGATTTAGGTTCGGCTCTGTTTGCATACAACAATGTTTTCATTGCTCTATTAAATTACATGCAATATAAATTAGCTTTTACTCACTAAATATATACTTATAGCATTTAAAACATACATATCATATTTGTTTGTTATATATTAGTAATGAACACTTAGTTTTCATCATATAAATATTAATTTAAAGCATATTATTTAACATTTTAAAAGTGTATAGTTAAATACGAATTTACATTATAAACAACGCATAGTTCCTAAAAGTAACCCGCTATAGGTGGCACCAGGGTATTTTGTATACAAATTCGAATTACACGATTTCGCGTAAGTGTTATATCTTTCCTTCGGAAAATCTTTGGTCATAGTCTATGACTTATAGAGATGTAAAAATTAAACTCCACCTTTGTCAATCAAATGAAAAATAGAGTGTTGCAAAATGAATGTATCACGGCTAAAGAAAACAATATTGAATAACACTGCATAGACTCTATGATATAGGGTTCTAATAATATAGAAATAATATCGGAATGTAGAGTAAATGCACACCACAACTAATAATGGATATGTATAAAAAGTATTATACTTAGTATAATTATTATACTATTATAATAATATATAAAAAGTGTTTATATAAAATCACTTATACAATATAAAAAAGCAACTTTTAAGAACACGATCGACTTTTATTTCAAATAATATTTGTATATGTATATCCATTAATAGTTGTGACAGCGCACACCGCGCATGTCATGATGTATCACTGCTTTATTATAAAGTGTATAGGATAGGTGTTATGCAATATTTATTAAAAAGTATAACCAAGTAAAGTCTAATATTCTATTAAAATAATAATGTTATATCGAATAGAGACGCCTATAGTTGAACTATGTGAATGATTGTATATAGTTGACTGCAATAAATGAAAATCATATGAATTGAATTATTTAACAAATTCACTAAATACTTTAGTAAATAAGTAATTAATAGTGTAATTTATTCATCAGGTATTATAAGTATTTATAGTTTACTTTACTGTTATAATTAAATTACAAAAATATATTATTTTCTAAATTTATAAATATATTAAATATAATAATTAAAGTTAATTTAATTTAAATTTTAAAAGTAGTTTAATAATTATAACTAATACACAGTATAAAACTGAGTATTGTAATACGACATACCTCAGATATAAATATTACACAACTATCAATAAAAATAGACATTTTAATTGATTATTTCTATTCTAAATATATAATTTATTATGATTCATTATGTTCAAAATTGTAATTTAATTTTTAAAATATTTAAATTTTGGCATATAATTTAAAATAGACAAATTAAATTCCTTTAAATTGTTGATATAATTTGTATCAAAATAGAATGTCAAAGATAATAATATTAAATGACGGATGAAGTTAGAATCAACACGATTAATGCCAAGACCTCATATAACAAGAGCTCCTATAACCTCGGTTATATCAAAGCCCTTGGGGGGCTTTGGTTATATCAAGACCTCCTATAACCTCTGGTTATAGGAGGTCTTGGTTATATGAGGTCTTAGTGCATATATATACGCATTTTGTCAATGATTTTGCGAAGGATTTTGCGAAGCCAAATCTTTGGTACAAGTCAGTGAATATATATTATGTATATCCCCAGGATTAAGAGTACGTAATATATTACGTATTAATGTATACATTATACGACGTATAATATACGTTATATTGATATATATATATACGTTATATTGAATGTACGTTATATTTATATATATATATATATATATATATATATATATATATATGTATGTATTTATTTATAGCGATTATACATTTAAATATACACACATCGAGTTTACATATATTATTATTAAAGTTTATTTATTTATCCTCATATATTTTAATTTCCTATCATAAATTTAAACTTAACATTTATCTTAACTTAACACTTAACAAAATTCATGAATTATATATCCAAACAAAAATACATTATCTCACTATTCTTCTATACAAATACAATACATACAGCTATAGCTTATATATAAGCTAATAAATGTACTTTAATCTAATAAATATCTGTAAATATTAAATATATTTGTTATAAAACCAAAATGTAATCAATAGTATATAGATAAACACACTGAATTATATACATTTTAATTCTTGTAAACTTAATTTTAAATCACTAAAATAGTTATATTTATAATATTGTATATGTATACAATTTTACCCATAAAAGCAATATATCCCTTATCAGAAAATTATAATAAAAATAATATTCTGTAACGGAAATACTGGTAGTGGGATACCCCATAAAGTAACTACACGCCGGAAAGTAATTAAATATCCCACAATAATTGTAGTTAACTTAATTGTAGTTAGACATTTTTGATATTTCTTCTTTAAATTTGGTTAAGAAATGTTAAGAATGTTAAGAAATATAATACCATAATTAATATATTATTACCAAATGTTTATCATTAAGAGTAAAAATCCAGATACAACTTCATGCTTAACTTATTTCTATCCCCACAATAATCCGATATAATAACACTATATGGTCATCAATAATTACATAACTATTTAATACTCTACCATCCAAACTCCTACATTCAATTTCTCCCTAATTAAATTAATTTAGATTAATCGATGATGAGTCTTTCTACGATATATAAATATATATTATAATTGTGTATATTTATTATTAATAGTTAATTACTAAGTAGGATATATTTTTCCGGAGAGAAACATTTGTAAGTAGACTTTAATAAAGATAAAAAGCTTAATATTAATAGAGATATTCCATCATGAATGTCTACATTAAATGACTTTTATTAGCAACGTATTTTAAGTAGGCTAGAATTATATCCATTTTTGAAAAGAAAATAACAACACATGTGCATAAATAATGCATTATTAAGAATAGTAAATACTATTTATTTAAATTAAAGTATATATTTAAATAATAAACTATTACATATAGAGAAATCAGGAAACATATTTTATAATAGTGTTTATCCTTGGTGTATATATTTAAATATAATTTGTAAACATTTGAAGAAATTCACTAAAATGTCTAGTTATTTGTAAATATCGAAATAATAATGCTGATTTTTCATAGTAATAATCCTTATTAATTAATAACTATGAAATTACTATGATTTAGAAATTTAAATATATTAAATTAATTTAAATGAATATTTAATATTTAGAATTACCATAAACTAATATAAATTAATATTTTCAAAGTTGAATCTGAATAATGAATGAGTTTTATATCTTATTTATTATTAAAGTTATTGGATGTTTATTTAAAATTATAAACAAAAAATATTTTCATATATTGAAATTTCATATTTTTTATTAATTTGATAACAATTGAATAACTACAAACAAATAAGTTATAATGTGACTATTTTAATAATATAATAATTTAAATCGATAAACAATATATTAGATTTATTAAAACGTAATTAATGTATCTAACTTAATAACGTATTAAATAAGTTATTAATCTGAATACTATTTACGTATAAAATTGTTTTATAAATTTAAAAAATACTATTTTTACTATTTGAAAAAATAACTATTATTTTATTATTTAAATAATAAATTAAAATCATTAAATTATTCTTTTCTAATTAACCGAGTCACTAGCTAAGTCAGGTTATATTTATATAGTTATTATTGTTTATGGATTACAGCTAATTAAATTGGCAATTAAAGTCAATAATTTGTATAATTCAACTATAGGTGGTGCTATTCAATATTAAATTATTAATATAATTATATTATAATAATAATTATTATCATAATTATATTACTAATAGTCTAATATTTAGTTGATTATACTTTGTATTTAAACTAATGCATTATAAAACATAAACAAACAAGTATATACACATTAATTTGATGATTAAAACTACTCATTTACTAGTATTATACTAAGTATACAATATTATATTGAATATATTCCTATATTATTTCGATATAATTAGCGCCTTCTATAGTTGACCTATTTATACTATTGTATACATATGTTTGCCTTTAGTCGAGATATTGCTAGTTTATGGCATAAACTTTAGGCTATCAACTTGAGAAGTGCATAAACAATGACTCATTTAATGTTACATAAACTTTATGTATAAAGGCGGTATACAAAAGTCTCCTTAAAATAGGCTAGATGTTTAACCATTTCTTTATTGATTTCCATCAATTTTGCTTTATCTTATTTTGTGCATAGTAGTTTAGATTATATATATTATATAATATCAACTTGAATTTATGTATACACTATATTATATATTATATAATATATAACATATACATAATAATTCGTTTACCACCTATATAAAACAACCAATTATTTACTAAATAATATATTTAATATATACATCGTAAAGAATAATTGAGTACTATATGTTATTTATAGTGTATACATAAATGTGTGTATATATTTAATATAAAATAATTCAAGATTTTATTCACATAACAATTAGGATAATTAGATAATGCAAAATTGGCGTATGTCTTTTGATTCGAGTTAACTTGATTATAATCATTGTAACAATATAATGTAATATTACATTTTATTTTGTATTATTTTTAATTGTATATTAATAAATTAATTATTTTATATTATATATTTATTATATTTAATAAATATTAATATTATAATAATGCATTATCTCGATTAAAAGCACATTTTTTAAAACAATACTGCATAGTTTACAGCGTACAGTTCAGTTTAGTATACAGTTCAACATAAGAGGTGCTAATTATATCAACATAATATTAGAATATATGGTAAATGACTATATTTTAATATAGATAATGAATCTATTTATATGTATCGTGAACGAAAAACTATTCAATATATTCAATATATATAATATAATATTGTATAATTAATATAATAATAAATAGGTTCATATCAAATTATAATCAAGTAAATAATTTGATATTAACTAGTATCCCATATATTGAACTACATTATTGTCTTTAGTTGGCTGTAACCATTATATATATTTTATATTATATAGTAATTCATATATTTAATATATATTAATAATTGTAATCATTATTTAAATATACAATGCATATTGATTTTTATTTTAGAAAATATCTTATCGAAAGTATAAAATTTAAATATTTTATAATATTAACATACATTATTTAAATAAACAAATAATAATAGAAAATTAAAAAAATACACTATTTAAAACATTTTATAGTTACAGTAAATATAAACGAAAAATAATTATAAATAGAAATACAATTTATTGTAAAAATCTTAAAACTAAACCAAAAATAGAAATAAAATACTTTGATATTTTATTTAGGAATATTTATGAGTCATCAATAATGATAGAAGCTTATCAGTATTAATAGGTTATTTCATAATAACTGCATATTTTAATATTTAGTTATTATACAACTTTGTAAATAATAAACATTCAATATCAATATATGAAAATATAGTAAATAATTTAAATTGAAATAAAACTATAAGAGATGCATTTTTATTGTATAAAATAAGTTATAATAGATAATTATAATGTATAATGATCGAATCATTAATATGTATTATCTTATATAAATATAAATCATTAAAAAAATTTAAAAAATGGTTTATTTGTTGTTGTTTTTTTTTGCGATTTTTTAGGTTTTTTTGTGAAGAATATTGGTTTTTTATTTATTAAAAAATTGTTATATTGAATGTTATTTATAATAAATATATCCATGATTATTATTAGATATTTATGTATATTATATTAAAAAGTATTATAGTATAATTTATACAATGATTTATTAGTTATTTCAGTAAATACTTTCCAAATTATATTTTTATTTCAGCCAGTAATATTTATTAAATTAATAACTTTATATTATAATACATAATCTACACTATTATTAATATTAAATGATACTATAGTATTGAAATTAATATCCAATAATTGTATATAAAAAACTATATAAATCAAAAAAACTGAACAACCATATAACTCATGCTTAACTCCAGGCGGCAATGTTAATTTGTTATCAGATGAACACATATTATATGATTATATTTAATCATTCCATGTTAATATCTGATGGTAATATATTTATTGTTATTTTATTTTGGTGGAGTCTTTTCATCCCATCCAGGAACTTATATGAAGTTTTCCCACTTATAACCATATGGCTCTAATGTCCCTTCGAAGCCACATAATGATCAATAATTTTATTTTTTTGGAGTGAATTGTTATCAATTGTATTATATGTTATGATATTATATTAATATACATGCATGTATATGCATGCATGCATTCATGCCATGGTATATTTATATAAGTATTACTAGCTATATATAGTATAGATTCTATAATATTATTCATAATATTGATATTAATATTAAATAATACTAATAGTATTGAAATTAATATATAATTGTACAATCATTTTATATATAAAAATCAAAAAACAAAATAAACCACATAAAAAACGACCAACTATGATATAGACCTATTGAAATAACATTTAAGATCAAATTCATCATATCCTATTTATTAATATTTTTTTTTAATTATTTATTTATTATATATATATATTAAGTTTGAAAAATTAGAAGAGTATGAAAATATATATTAACTTATTAATTAAATTATTATATAATAGGTGTGAAATAATGGCAGTAAAAAGGAGATGTAAATTGAACAGGTTATGTACAAATAGCGTTACTTATTGTACATTATTACTTATTTATACAATATATATATATCTATATCTTTTAATTTAAGTAACATTGGATATTTAAAAAATTTATATTTCCATAATGTAGTGAGCAATAACAGTCTAATAAAACATGATATCTTACTTTTTCTAGGAATGATTGTAAGCGTCATATCTCCGATGCCATGATGGCCAGTCACATCTCATTGGTTAATAACGTACTTGTATTGCAATATCTCAATCATTAACGATAAGTTTTAATTATATATATTATATATTTATATTGAATATTTAAAAAATTAAATTATAAATGAAAATTCGATACAATTATATAACGTATTTTTAAAGATATAACTATATTTACGTGAAAATATAATAGCATTAACATCACTCTTACCCTCTTACATCACTCTAAACCTCATACATCACTCTAACCCTCATACATCACTCTTACCCTCATACATCACTCTAACCCTCATACATCACTCTTACCCTCTTACATCACTCTTACCCTCTTACATCACTCTTACCCTCTTACATCACTCTTACCCTCTTACATCACTCTTACCCTCATACATCACTCTTACACAGTTATCGCTAATAGACAAGAGCGTCGATGCATCACCACAGAATGATGTATACCAGGCGCCCTTATTCAGCACCACTAGCGATGGGGACGACACCATCGCCATGGATACGACTGCTGAAGACGCCGAGGACATCTACTGCACACAACCTGATCATACGGCCATTTCACCTCAGCCCCCCTTTACCTCGTCTAGGTGTCCCCGTGTCCCGCCGTCCCCTACCTCATTCCAGTTCCCCTTCGCCCCATCCACACGGCCCCCTTTCATCTCCTCATCTACCTCGTATACAACGACTCCACCATCTAGATCTCATTGTAACGTCTCCTCCTCCTCCACGACCTTCCCATCTCCCGCGGCACCCGTTACCGTCTCTTGTTCCGCACGCTTCCCTATCCCAGCTTCCCAGTGCTCTCGTGCCCCTACTACTCTGAGAGCCTACTTGAAGAGTGTTTCTCTCTACAACGTGAACTCGAGATCTGTGACTTCGTCGTCGTCCGTCTGTCCTGTACAGGGGGGAGCCACCAGACGACAGGAGTCGTTCAAACAGATCAACGATAGGTTAGAGACATGTGCAGTGAGAGTTCACCCCACTACCCTACCTACCAATTATATATTCGTTTATTTCAATATTAATATCAGTAATTTTATTATATTTTATTTGTCACCTATTATTAATATATATAATCTAATATAATATTACATAACTAAAACTATGAAAAGATTTCTAATATGATGAATGTGGAATCTATAATCTCAAAAAAATATATGTATTTCATATTTAGAATATTCATATATATATTTCATATCAAGAATATTCAAAAATATATATATATATCTAAAATATAATCGATATAGTTTATTCATAATTTATAGTTTAGTTTCTAAAAATAAATATATATATATATATATATATATATATATATTTTATGTCCATGTTTATCCGCCATTTGTATTTTATTCGATATATATATATAATATATTATAAATATATACATATAATTACGATAAATAAAGTATGATTATTATTCTATATAGTAAGCGAGTGCGCTACATACCCTCGCTCACCCGTAGATTGGTTCTGGAAGATTCCGACGATTCCATCGAAGACGACCTTGAGACGTACCGAGACGGCAGCATCTCTAACTGTAACTACAGCAGCGATGGTGGGGGCAGCGACACGGACTGCACTCGTAAGGGCACGCTTACCTTCAGTGAGATACTGAAACGTAGACTAGCGCACAACCATCACCCTCCGCACAGCATCTTCCCCAGGTGCGTGTGTGTGCTCGCCTTTAGCGCTAATGCTACACCTTATCATAACCTTATCACGTGCTACGTGATACCCTATTTGTAGAGTTAAACATTATGAATTATATAAAATCGTAATTTACATTTTATACTTCGATACTTTCCGATACTATATAAGTATATCGTTTCTTAATATACTGTGTAATGCACACACACACATACACACACATATATATATATATGCATGATAATATATAGTTATCCACACTTTGATTAGTAAAGTCGTATACGATGTATCACTACAACTGTACCGCTACTTAGTGGTGATATTGACTACGGGATATCGCATGCATTCGCCACCTCCTATCACATATTTTAATATATGTAATATATTTACATATATCTTTAGATATAGAAAATTTATGTCAATTACTACAATATTATTTTTATATTACAAATTAATATTTGTTTAATTTATCTAATATACAAGTTATATTTGATGTATATAATAAGTTATTACTTATGTTCTCTCTATTATTATTGTACGTGAGAAGTTTCTTCTATTTATAAAAAACAAAAACAATGTGATTACTAAAAAAAAAGGCTACTTTACAAGTGTTATGTCATTTTCTGTGTATACATGACATCCGTTATTGACTTGTTCAATCAATGGAAAGCGGAGCTTTATGTAGTAGAACCGAGCGAATTTCTCTGTTTGTAAACGAGTGACTTTCGCTTCACACTCTTAAAGCCTACATAATATTACGGATACCCTGAACATTACCACGAAATACTCTGCTATTACCTACCTGCTATGCATCTAACCATAGCTACCCGCTACTTATCTTTTCTTTACTTACGCCCATTTCCTGTAGACCTAAGAATAACCTGGAGATTGCTATCTACGTACCTCGGCCTATATTGTTCTGTAAAGATGACCAGCAAGATGATGATGTCATAGAGGAGACCAGGTTACACACTTATTTAGTACTTGTGTTTATATAACATCATTAGTTATTACTTGTTAACATACGCATATATGTATTACATAAGCGTATAGATATTTATATGATTTACTTTAATAAGATACTCTATATGTATAGAATTGTAATTAGTAGATATTTATTTGTGCAACATTTTATTCATGTAATATAATAAAATATTCCATCTTCTCTTTATAAGTGTTAAATAATGTAATTATTACGAATAATATTATATAGTTATAATATAAGATTGTGATTTTAAATTTCTGCACTTAAGGGCACCCGGAATAATTCTAAGATTTTTCTATAAAAAAAAAATAATTCTAAGATTTTTTTATTATGATTTATTTATAATATTTGAAATATTATCTTTAAAATGGTACTAAAATGGTGTGTTTACGTAAAATAGAAGATATAAAAAGAAGTATTTTAAAACACCTATAAAAAAGTAAATACAATAAATATATTAAAATTATTAAATTTATTCGTAACCTTCGCAAAATGCATATTTTTACGAGATTATATGATCAAATTTAAAGACTGAATCAAAGATTATTATATGATGTATTAGTGTATAGGTGGCGCTTTTGTTATGAAATATTAGAATTTTGACAGTTTGCATTCTTTTTAGAATTACATCGCTGTCTTTTTAGAATGACATCATTATATATTTAGTTATGTATATTCATTTTAGTATTGTGCATAATTTATATTATTTATCGTTATATATATATATATATTCATTTTATATTTAGTTATATATATTCATTTTAGTATTGTGCATAATTTATATTATTTATCATTATATATATATATATATATTTAGTTATGTATATTCATTTTAGTATTATGCATAATTTATCATTATATATATATTTTTCATTTTAGTATTGTCTATAATGTATGTATCCTATATAAGTTTATTATTCATATATATTATATAAATTATACAATGTATACTCAATATGCATAACATATACACTAATGCATTACTTTTATATATTTATATATATATCAATAAAATGTAATAACATATATAAAAAATCTTATTTATTTACAATATCAATACAATTTATTTATGAAAACTTTAAACTTGATTTACACAAAATAATTATAATTTCCAAGTTTGTTCACTATAATTCTAATTACTTTTGTTATAATGCATTATTTTATTTAATTTTTTTACACTATATTCATAATATATGCAGCCTTATGGTGTACGTCTCATGTATATAGTTATGTATATATAATTATATCAAAAATAACATATAGTCATTTTTTTTAGATTTTTGTTAATTTTGTTGTGGTCGTCTAAAATTATATGTATACCATATAGAAAATTAAAAAAAAACACGTCTACTACAAGTATCAGATTAATTACTATAATAATAAAAAAAAATTAAATAATTTTAATAAATATTACTAAGTGATTTAAGTTTTAAAAAGTAGTCCTTTTTCGTATCTTTAACATGTAACTGAATCACGAGTGCCGGGTGCCCTTAATATGTCATGTATATAATAGGCCTAAATCTATATTATATAACCAAAATATAAATATTTATTCATAAATCTAGTCAATTAATCTTTGCCGTAAATGTTGGGTTGCAAGTTTTATCCCTATAATTCCTATCTAAAAACGTAATGCTTTGAGAGAATGTATACACTGAACTCCATATATATATATATACCTAATTTATATATATATATATATATTAACGTGCGAAAACAAGCACAAATTCTTCTAATAAATATATATATATATATTATATAATTGAAGTTCATACATATTAAACAGTGAGGATTCACCTGCAGACATAAGCAGCAGTACACCGTGCAATGAGGAAGATGCTATGGATATCACCGACTGATACACACTGCACGATACACAGCACCACAGTAGCGATTAGTTAGCCTTCGCTTGTTTTCTTTCTAGCATCATCCACTATGAATGTGTGTGAAACATGTACAGGTGTGTCACATGACATCATAACATACATGTGTGTCACATGACATCATAACGTACAGGTGTGTCACATGACATCATAACGTACAGGTGTGTGTCACATGATATCATAACATACATGTGTGTCACATGATATCATAACGTACAGGTGTGTCACATGATATCATAACGTACAGGTGTGTCACATGACATCATAACGTACAGGTGTGTCACATGATATAATAACGTACAGGTGTATCACATGCACAATAATCATTATCGTAGTTTAAATAGACGATGACAATATGATGAAAATGATGAATTTCATATTTTGTGTACATAACTTTACGTATATAATCGATATCCATTTAATTTTTGATATTTTTTTAAATAGCTATACCAAAACATGATAAACTTGTATATTATGCAATATCTTATTTTATTAACTTTTAAGCCATTTATATTATTTTTTTATTGAACTTTTGTTGATTAAGTTTTATAATTGAATGCGTGGTTGGAACAAATTTATTATTCACGATTGTTTTGAATATAAATTAATGCCGTTAATAAATTTAGTTATCGATTCTATTTATTTATTTATATAAACCTTTATCGATATTAACTTGTGTTAATAATAACTAAGATGTTATGTAAACGACCGTTATTTTTTCAAAATAATTATGAACTTATTTGCATATTATTAATTAATACTATACAATATGTTATAAACCTAATTTATTATATAAGTGAACTAAATATATAATATATTATTTATCTATATTATATAAATATAATTAAAAATATGTTAAATATGATATTATTAAACATAATATATAGGAAATAATATAATTATATATGATATCAATTTATTATTTATATGTGATAAAAAAATCCATACGAAAATATATTTCATTAAAATATAATTATACCAAAATATTTTATATAATTACTAAATAATTTAAAATATCAATTGAAAGAATATCTTAGCGAGTTGCTTTATTATCTATCCGTAGCTTATATATGTATCAGTTATCTAAGATTGAAAGTATAAGATAGGTTTTGTTATGATAATTGTAAATTTAGAAGTTTATTAATTATATATTCGCAAGTATTGTACATACATGCAGTATTAAATGTATAACTTACTGCCCGGTGCCCCACTATGTAACTGGTAACTTGTGTTATCATCAATAATGTAGAATATATGCTTATATAACATTTTATTTTCAAAATTAATGTTTACGATAGTTTTATAATGAGCTTCATAATATATTAATAATTAAATACTTGTACATTATTAATATTTCCATCTGGAATGTATTGTTAAATAAATGATATAAACAATTGAATGTAGTGTATGGCACTATCAGCTATTGGCTCTGCAGTCGAAACCCACTATCTGGCCCACTACTTTTATAATAATATTTATTTATACATATATATATATATATTGATAATTACTACCAACTTTAATGTAATATCTATACTAAAAATAAAATGATATATTTAAAATACATCATATCAACATTCCTCGTAATTTTGTGAATTTAAATTGAAGATATCATACTATTTTATTGATTTTTATAATCTAAATCCATTGATATAGATAGAAGTCACTTTAATCTATTTCGACGAAAAGGCTACTGTTTAATATTTGAAATATATAATATGACTAATATCCCATCAAAATCACTGATACCATTTTGTTAATTTATCGATAAAAGTGCCATTCGCGTATCTATCTTTTACATGCATTGAGTGCGTCAATTGCTTATCCACTTTCTTTATATCGATGGGTAAAACATGTTTGTTGATAGTCTGAAATAATTATGATTATGATTACTAAGTGATGTGTAATAATTACACACGTCTTATTAATATATAGATATTAATAATATGTAATGCACAAAAGCTGAATATATATATACCATTATTCAAATGTGTAAATGGGGTATCCCACTACAAGTATTTCCGGCAAGTAAAATATTTAAACTTTAAATCGATTTTCTATCAAGTTAACTACAAATTTAGTGTGAAACCCCCTTTATTTCCGGTAACTTGACTGAAATATAATAACTTAAGTTATAAATTTATAGGGGTATCCCATTACAACTTGATAGAAAATGGTTTTAAAGTTACAATATTTCCTGCAAGTTGCCGGAAAATCTTGTAGTGGAATACCCCCTTATGTAAATCATTTATAAATATAGTTTAATTTTCAGTAAAATAAAAAGTCCATAAAGTATCCTCTAGAGTCTAGACAGTAAATGATAATGTAGTGGGTTATATTATACAAATACTATCTCGATAAAGGTGATCATTCATTGATTTTGGGAGAATAATATTCTTTCTTAGTATATTTTAATGACTATTTTATATAATGAGAGCAATGAGATAATTAAATTTAGATTAAGAGTAAATATGTGTTTAGTATAAATTCAACGATTACAAAAGTAATGATAAATAAAGAGAGATAATTATCTAATCAGAGTTATTTATAGTAGATATTGATAGAAAATACATAGTTATTAAGAGGTAATCAGACCATTGAGAGGTGTACTATGTACAAGTTGGATGCGATATCATCAGAAATGCTCTCACTTTTGTCGAGATATTGTTATTAGCCTAATATTCTGTGAATAATGTAAAGCTGGCAATTTAATTGAACACATTGAGATTAATAGACAATTATCAGTAAATTGGGAAAGTGATCTATAATGAAACAGTGATCTATAATGAAACAGTAAAGTATTACTATTAGAAATGTGATCATGGGTATTTTATATTTGAAAGTGGATAATACTTTTTTTAAAACAATGAAATTAATGAGTTCTTTAAATAATGAAAGGTGAATTTAGTCAGTACTGGAAGTTAACACAATAAAAAATGATACACCTATTTTAAAGATATTAATCATTTAGGGGATATCAAACAACTTGTTTTGGTTAAAAGGGCTATTGCCATTGTTCATATTATATATACCATTAACTTGTATTAGGTACTATATGTCATATAAGATAATGATATATACCATAGTGGGTGAGGGGTCAAAACTAACGCGCAATATTAAAAAAACAAGCGCGTGAGGCGGGAGTTGAATCATTGAATTGAATATAAGTTGATCATAAAATTCGAATTTGAATTATGTCATACAATGTATCATGGCCTCCTTTAGCTTCCGAAGCTAAAGGAAGCCATGAATGTATATATTATAGAAAGGACATACGTCCTTTATTGGATATATATTCATTTCTGTGTATACGCGACTCCCGCCTATTGCATCGCGTTGTTTACTTTTTAACTCTCGAGTTAGTTTTGACCATGATTCCCATAATGAAGATTCGATCCATTTCTATATATTTACTGTATAATTTTAATAACAAAGATATTAAAATAATATCAAAGAAGTTAGCCTCATTGTCTTTGATAAATATATTTAAATTTAAAATCACATTTTAATTTATTATTAATTTATAATTATATTTTAGAAATACACAAAAATTATATAAAATGACAGCTATAGATAGAAAGCTTGATTCAGTTACTGTTTCTATGAACTATGTAGAACTAAATAATTTAGTTAGTATTTTCAATGTATTGTAAGATATATTATTAATATTTTATTTTTAAATTATTTAAAAAATATATTTAATATATTTATATATATAATATTATATTTAATATATTTTATATACTATTAATATAATACTAATTACATTATAATTTAGGTATACTAATTACATTATAATTTAGGTAAACTTTTTAGTATAATCTAATTTAATATTTTATAATAAATAAATTTATATGAAAACTCAAATCTAGAAGTATATAATTATTATAATAATATATTATATAATTATTAGGGGAATACGGACGGTAGGCAAAAATTAAATAACTATAAATAGCAAAGTTCACGAGTGGCGCGCAAGGCGTGCGTTACGCAAATTTATTATACGATCTAGTGCACACGAAAATAAAATCTAAATGAAAATATGTATATATGGAATAATGACTTTATAAATATATACGTATACACTATTCGTTTTAATTGATTAATTAATATTTTCAGATTGATATTTTTGGGTTGTTTGATTTATTTGGTTTAGTTTTATTCTTCATTTTTTTTAGCTGCTTTATATCCCGAAGTGAGCCTATACAAAGTAATTAGTAACTACGAATAATGTATAACGGTTACGCATGCCTTGAGAGACATGCATGAACTTTGTTATTTATAGTTATTTAATTTTTGCCTACCGTCCGTACTATCCTGATTATTATATATGCTGAATACTGACATCGGCCCTCAATAAGTCACTAGTCAAACCGAAAGTTCAAGTAGATATTTCGCGGCGGGTGTTATAGTTCTCAGTATATTATTCACATAGTTACAAGGCGTGTTAGTTATGACTAGTGATGTAAATGATTCTCAAATCTAAAGCATGATGCAGTCTCAGTCTCAGTTACCTAAAGTCTCAAATCGGGCTCGCTTGGCTAGAGTTTCGGCTCGGGCTCGTTTTTTTCCGAAAATGAAAGTCTCGGCTCGGCATCAAAAAGCTCGGTATTATTTACACCACTAGATGAAATTTACATTATTATTCACTGAATCGCGAAGTTGGCGCAGATTATTTTTTTAAATTGATGTAAATGTGAAATATATAAAAATTAGTATTAAAATGTAATTTCAAAAAGAATCATTTCGACTCGGTAATGTTTTGTAAAAGTCTCAACTCGGCTCGGGCTCGTTTGGCTAAAGTCTCGGTTCGGCTCGGGATCGTTTGGCTAGAGTCTCGGTTCGGCTCGGGCTCGTTTGGCTAGAGTCTCGGCTCGGCCTGGGCCCCTTTTGTTTTATGAAAATGAAAGTCTCGGCTCGGCATCAAAAGCTCGTCATCATTTACATCCCTAGTTATGACCATGATTATATAGGACATAACTTTACTACTATGATAGTAGTAAAGTTATGTCCTATATAATCATGGTCATAACTAACACGCGATAGTTAAAAAGTAAACAAAGCCATGCAGGAAGTGGGAGTATCGGATGTTACGGACGGTAGGCAAAAATTAAATAACTATAAATAACAAAGTTCATGCATGTCTCTCAAGGCATGCGTAACGGAATACATTATTCGTAGTTACTAATTACTTTGTATAGGCTCACTTCTGGATATAAAGCAGCTAAAAAACTGAAGAATAAAACAACCAAATAAATCAAACAACCCAAAATATCAATCTGAAAATATTAATTAATCAATTAAAACGAATGGTGTATACGTATATTTTTATAAAGTCATTATTCCATACATACATGTTTTCATTTAGATTTTATTTTCGTGTGCACTAGAGCGTATAATAAATTTGCGTATCGCACTCCTTGCACGCCATCTGCGAACTTTGCTATTTATAGTTATTTAATTTTTGCCTACCGTCCATATTCCCCGGAGTATCGTATACACAGAAATGAATATAAATATCCAATAAAGGGCTTATGTTCTTTATATAATATGTACATTTTATGACCTAATTCAAATTCGAATTTTATGATCAACTTAAATTCAATTCAATGATTCAACTCCAACCTCACGAATTTATTTTTTTAACTATTGCGCTTTAGTTTTGACCCATCACCGTCCTATATATACATACATATAATACGTATGATTATATATTAATATAATATTATATAAGCCCTACACGCATTTTTTACTTGAACTCTCAATTAGCATGTGACATGTTGGGGTCGATGTCAGTCTAAATCGTATATCTATATTTGCGAAAATACTCTACATATCAATATTTGAAATCTTAATTATTAAAGTCAATAATTTAAATTATAATAAAATAATATATTTTCAGATATTTAATTAATAATTTGTAAACGAAACATTTCAACACTTAGTAATGTATACATATATTGTAATTTTACAATATTTATAAGAAATCGAACACTATGTGTTAATATGATTGTTAAGACTATGTGTTATTATGAAGAGAATATGAATTTCGAATTATAATTAAAATATCTTTGAATATTAAACAAATTATATAGATATCTATATCTATTGTAACCTAAGATGGAATTCTAAATTTACGATTGTATATAATAATATGTTTAGTTTTAAAAATTGTATCAAAATATTATTATTATATATTATATATAATAAAAAATGATTTCAAAATAAACCTATACAAAATTAAATTTATTATTACAATTATGGTAACCATATACAATAAATAATAATTGTAAGCTTTTATATCTCATATAAAAAATAAATGTTTTTATCATTACATATATATTATTAATATATGATTATTATAAAATTTAATTTAATAATAGTAAAATATCTAAATGTATATTTAGGGTTAGGTCAAATATAATTTTTTGTAAATTATCGAATCATATTTCAAATGCATGAAATTCTTATGAATTACTATAAATAATATTAAACTTCAGGTAATCGCGATGAAAAACCCTATCAAGAGGGCTCGCAGCTTCATTATCACGAAACTAACTATCAAAGTGGAATCTATGAAAAAGAAAATGTTAGAATTATTTCTTTTTATTTATTTAAAATATACATATATACAATACTTTTTGATGTTTATTTATATTTTTATATAATAATAAATATTAAATATATAAACCTGTATATAATTCTAATTTATACAATAAATTAAAATCATACACTAAATAAAATTCTCATTTAATAAATATGTTATTCATATGGTGTAATTATGTATAATATATATATATATATATTTTTTTTAATATTTTAAATTATATAATATTATTTGTACAATGTTTTCACATGAAACTGCAAACTAAACCACTAACAAATATAATGTGAGTATGTGTTTATGCATGACAATATACAAATATTATGCGAAGGATTAAATGACCTTGCTCAACAGTGAGAATCGCACTGATGATAAGAAAATACACGCAGATAGGTTACAGTCTCGGCTTACCGATGAAATTAATGAATTAAAGAACATTAAAATTGTTAGTAATCAAGAATATGTATTCTATATATATTTATATATATATTATATATTATATGGCTATGCATGAAGGGCGGCACACTTTATAAATGAACACTCGTGTGGGAGGTGTGTAGGAGGTAATTGATAGCTGAATATTTCGAGAGTTCAATATGGGCGGTCTTACATCGTCACGCTCTACTGCACATGCTAACATATTCTGAACGTGTAACACCTATATGTATAGAATATAATGCGTATACAAATTAACTCCGATTCGTTTATATACCGTGCATACAAATACATGCATATTTATTATTTATATAACTATATTTATATTCATATATACATATATCTATACATGCACACATCTTATTTATTATTTATATAAATATACACATATATACACAAATACCTACATCCATATATGCGAATTTATATAATCTTATTTATATCATCAATTTTATATTATATCCAGTGTTGTATAGTTAATAGCTGTATGTTGTAGCCACGTGTAAGGCATCACTGTGTATGCTGGAGGAGGATATGCTGGCTATACTATAGGTGTAGGTTAAATCTAGTAATCAATGAAGGTGATAGGCAGATGTGTGGATATCACAGGAATCATGGGTTAAGAAGAGGTCGTCATTTTATACTATACTTTACATAGGTAATATATATAAATATACATTTAGTTACATTATTAGTTATTTATATATACTAGTTATATCATATAAACACTATTTAGTAAATAGTATTTACTAAATATATAAGAATGTATTATAGCATCATAACAATATTGAACATGTGTACTATATTGAATCATATTAATCTAGGTTATAAAAGGATTAAAATGAGACAAAGGACTTTGCTAGTTTATATATAGATGTTACATAATTACAAAAAATTCTATATAGACTTAATTACATATACATGTAGGGAAATGCACACAACACTATTTTATGTTATCCAATTTTTATATCCATATATTTCTATATAGTAATTAGTTAAATACATTTGATAATGCAAATACATATAACTAGTTGTAATGTATGTATAGTTATATATAATATATTTTAAGTTATATTGTATATGATAAAAAAGTATTGAATGTATTTATTTTATTTATTATGAAATATATTAATAAATTATAATATTTACACGTACAAAAATAACAGAAACTATTCATTATCATTATCAACATTGTTATCGTCATCATTATACAGCAATTAACTATACAACATTGGATAATATAATATAGAATTGATGATATAAATAAGTATATATACATTCGCATATATGGATGTAGGTATTTGTGTGTATATGTGTATATTTATATAAATAATAAATAATATGTGTGCATGTATAGATATATGTATATATGAATATAAATATATTTATATAAATAATAAATATGTATGTATTTGTATGCACAGTATATAAACGAATCGGAGTTAATTTGTATACGCATTATATTCCATACATATAGGTGTTACACGTTCAGAATATGTTAGCATGTGCAGTAGAGCGTGACGATGTAAGACCGCCCACATTGAACTCTCGAAATATTCAGCTGTCAATTACCTCCTACACACCCGCCTCACTAGTGTTCATTTATAAAGTGTGCCGCCCTTCATGCATATCCATATAATATATAATATATATATATATATATATATATTTAATTACTTCATACGAAAAAATATACTACTTTCTTCTAATAAATATTATTATTATTATTATATATTATATATATATATATATATATATAGGTAATAATACTAATAACTTATGTACGTTAGGGAAATTAATAAAACACTTTACTATTAAACTAATGTTAAATGTATCTAAGCTCGATTCTTACATAGATCTTCGAAATAGTGATATATAACATAAGGATATAAAGAGTCACCATTACATTTATGTATCTAAGTTATATTATTTATTTTCTTTAATTTCTCATATAAATAATTAATTATTTTTAAATTAATAATCTTTTCCTCTATTGTGATTAAAATATGTGCGTAATACGTGAAAGGTAGTAACATTAATGATTGGTCATTGAATTAATGTATATACTATGCATATTATATTAATACACACAAATATATTATATTAATAATATTAATATATTAATTTAATATATATATATATATATATATATATATGTGTATTAATATAATATGACTTAAATATACATATAACTTGAATACACACTTCTACACATATAACTTGAACAGGACCAGTACATTGACATCGCTAAGCAGGCTCTCTACTGCGACACTCCATTTGATAAGATAGCGTCCAAGGTTACTCCACTGCATAGACACTAACGTCTGTTATATATAAATACATATAAATACGGTAGTGTACTATCCACCTGTCCATGTCAGAAATACTACAAATTCAGCTGTCCAGTGTCTACCCATCCTGCTACAAAATCCGCACATTAGAAATGTGTGCTTCACTTACCTTACCGGATCGGCATTGTTTCCCGAGCACTTTCAACAATTTTGTTCCACATCATCCTGTCTTTCATTGCTGTCTTTAGTTCTTCAATCGTCAGTCCCGTATCTTCACATAGATGTTTTTCTCGGTCGTCCAAGCTGTGTTGTTCCATGGTTCGGCGTCCACAACAAAACCTCTTTTATGATTTCTTCCTCACTTCGATAACGATGGCCTACGAAACTTGTTCTTCGTATACGTATTATATGCGTTAATGGTAGAATATTTACGTAGAAGCGAATCTTCGTTGGATGCTCTTTCCATGATATATTTAATATGGCTCTCAAAATTCTTGTATAAGTTTCATCTAGATTTTTCTCGTTTTTTTTAGTTAGGGTCCACATTTCAGAGCCGTATAATAAAACAGATTCTACCACGGCTCTGAAGAAGTTCCTCTTTAAAGCTATGCTGAGTGGTAATTTCCATATGTATCTCAACCTGTCTAGAGCTGCCCAGGATTTAGCTATTCTTATTTTGATTTATTTATCTGTTTCCCCATCTATAGATTTTATGGTTTTATTCGAGTTCATGTTCATATGTTGTGTCTTTTTTAGCATTTACTTTGAGATCTACTGTTTTCACACTTTCTTCTAAGATATTCAGTAGTTTTTCAGCATTTCTGCTAGAATATGCAAATATTACAAGATTAGCAGCATAAACTGCATCTGTAATCTTAGTTTCTGGATATCTTCTACTTCGTTTTTTCAATATTGTTAGGCTTAGATCCTTATTTTCGTCAATAGATCTTCTTAATACATAATCAAGTGTAATAATAAACAATAATGGTGCCAGAGTACCCCCCTGTAGAACACCTGCATTTATATCAAAATATTCTGTGTCACCATCAGGTGACCGTACCATTGATTTAGTATCTCTATATAGTATCATAATTGCGTTGATTATCTTCGTATGACTTAAGGATTTGTGCCATTTGTGCTTAACTAAACCCACTAACATCTACTTATACCACGATCACTACCATCACTACCACCATCACCATCACTACCACCGCTACCACCACTATTACCCTCAACACCACCACCGCTACCATCATTACCACCCTAACTACCCTCACCACCAACACTATCACTACTACCCTCACCGCTACCACCACCACCGCTACCCTCACCACCCTAACTACCCTCACCACCAACACTATCACTACTACCCTCACCGCTACCAACACCACCGCTACCCTCACCTCTACCACTACCACCACCACCACCACTACCCTCACCACCACTACCAGGAGGATGCTAAGCGCAGATGCTATGCCCGCATAGGCTACCACAAAGAGGTGCTGAAACACGTGCAGAAGTTCCGAGCTGGTCATCGTGACTGGAAGAGTCTGGCAGCTTACCTGTTGTCTAAGAACACGGGCCGTCGGTATAAGAGCAAACAGATCAACCTGGCAGCCGAACAAGGTTATGTAGCTATCACGCAACAGTGTTACGCGATGATAGTGTGGGTTACTTGTTGAGTGATAATATATCTAAGCAAATATATAGTCAAAATATATGATCGAAAGTATAAAGTATGAATATTTTCTAACGATAACATAAGATTAATACGAAATTAAAAAATAAAATAAAATAAACGTTTTACAGTTACAGTAATAATAACCTAATAGAATCACGTAATCATGCATACATATCACTGAAGAAGTCATTGACTTGTACATGTTATAAATAACTGCGAGGGGCCAAAGATAATATAAAAAAACATGTAACATTTTTTTATTGTGTTTTGATTTGTCGATTATTAATATCTTGATAAACAAGATCTACCTTGGATCGAATCTGCGACCTCTTAAATAATTAGGAATTCAATTTTATAATGGTGTGTCATAAAAGATGCTTTTTATGTATTTATTGATAAATGACATTGCTAATTTGTTAAAAAATACTAGTTAAAGTGAAAACAGTAATATTATCTGATACAATTTCTAATGGTTTATAGTTTTTTGCATATGTAAATACTGTGGTACCCATATTCCATAAGTACCATTGAATAGTTTATTGTTTATAATGACTTATATGTGAATCTTATGATTATAAACATGGTACTATTTTGAAATCAGGTATTAAATTTACTCATAATCTACACATACCTACATAGATTTTCTATCTAAGAATATTAAATAGTAATTTATATTTCATTGTTAAAGATTCAAAACTTCAATTACCATTTAATAATAATTATTTTTAATTACAAATTACTCTTTAAATGAATATTAATGTAATCTTGATATTCTAGATTTTCTACTAAATACCATATTTAAGAATACTCTTTATATCTAATATAAATGAAATAATTATTATTAAATTTATGTATAACATTTATTATATTGATATTCCAGCTTTGAGAATATAAACAGCCAATCTCTAACTGTGTCTGACACATTAACATATATTCATATTAATATCTAATTAAATAATGTGTATCAATAATTTTCAGAATCTATAAAGAATATGGCAAATATATTAAATTCTTCCAAAGCAAATATCCGAGAATTTCTCACTAAAGATAAAAAAGTTGAAAAAGTTATAATATATGTATATTAATTATATTTATATCTTATATTTTTTATATTATAAAAGCAGTATATTTTAATATATTAAATTATAAAACTTATCGTATAAACTATTATTATAAGTATGTGTAAATGTATATGTATGTGTATTTTGAATAAGTTAATACCCGATGATCTAAACTACTAAGCTAAGTTGATTACAACAACAGGATAAAGACTCGGGTAACGATGAAGAGGATAACGAAGACAGTAGTTCATCAGCTGAAGGGGAACAAGCATCAGCATCATCTACTTCAGATGCTGATGAGGACGATAAACAAGAAGATAATGAGAGTGATAAACAAGAAGATGGTGACTCGTCTGGTGATGAAGAAAGTGATGACAGTGCAGCTTCCAATGAGCCTACAGATGAAGATGAGAGTGACTCATCAGTTGAAGGTATGCTTGTTTGGTGGACTCCCTTCATACCGTACAGGAATTTAGATGATATTTTCGCTCTCGTGTTAAGGCATCCATAGTTTAACGAGATCCAATCAAATTTGGTTATGCACAATTAGATCACTTGTATATATTACCTAATGCCTATTTTATCCGGATGGGGATTAAACCTGCATTCTACTGCTTATGTGTCTGATCCAAGAGCCAACTTAGCCACACAGGCGGTTGTGCTAAGGCGTCACACATATTTCTATATACATAATAATAATAATACTAATATTACCAATCGAATGGCAATATATAAAATCAATAAAACATTTACTATGCATATTTCCTATTGGAGTTTTTAGAACGTGTTATAAATGCGTGAAGTCTATATAAACAATCTATATGTTCAAGTATATAAATATGTTTATTTTCCTAATGAATTTCTTCGCTACAAATATAATACTCGCAATGATGGATAGTAATCGGTGCATGGTAACCACTACAACGTAACTCTAACCAAGTACTCAGTCTATACAGCAAACCTTACCCATCTCTCTAATAGGATCTCACGTTATCATCATTGTAATCTACTAAATAGTCAGCTCAGCGTACATATTACATTACCACCACACCAGTATAGCCTATTGCATGTAACCTCTATCATGTGTAGTTGTGGAATAACTATATATAGCTGCTAATGCATGTACTATTAGATTTAAAGAGCAAGCTCAGAAATAAAGCGGCTGAAATTTGCGCAAATACAATTAAACGTTATAGAGTGCTAGCGCAATTCTATTCATATAGTAGAGTGTAGGTGAAAGATTAATGGTAATAGTCACCCTATATAGACGGCCGATTGCTTTATAAACACAGTTTGCAGTCCTAAAATGCATACATTTAATATATAAACACTAGATACATTCCCCCCCCCTGTAACAGATGAACACACCGAGATGGTGATACAGAAGTTTGATATCGCTAAGCTGCAGACGGCCGACATCTCTTACATCGGCAAGCCGTCGACTAAAACCGCCGCCCACTTAGCCCCGCCCATTTCCGCTAAACTGCGCCACAAAGTGCAAGAGAACGATTTCTTCATGGCGGGCAGCTCAGATGAAGGTGAAGACGACGAAACAAGCCCCGCCCACAATGATGTTGAAGCTCCTACAAGTACTGTCACTAAAAAAGTGAATAAGGTTCTTATGCGATTTAGCTCTACTAGGTTTAAATATGTGTTTAACCCCACCCCCGTTAAGGGGAGGTCTCAGCGCTCGCCCGAATAGTCAAAAACACATGTAACAGATGGGCATATACATGGTATATACAAATAAAGCTAACAATAGAACTATTCAGTGTATTGATCTAATTTTTTTTTATCATGTTCATATTATACAAATACATCTTTGTAAAGAATAAAATGTTCAATATATACTATATTATATATATATATATATGTATATAAATAACATTTTATTTTTTTATGTATTTTGATTATAAAATGAACTTATATAAATAATTTTATAATATGCTTCTTTGCAATTATTCATATAAATATATTCTCTATATAACAATAACAATTATTAAAAAAGCTGCAATAGTTTTTTCTGTAGCCACTCTAATGCGTACACACCTAGCATAAATATTGATCATCTAATAAATTGCATTTGTATTTTTCACTTATATATTTTTTTAGATAGAGAATGGTGATAAAAACATGTTTTTATGTGATTTATAGATCGTTTTTGGATACCATTTTTTCACAGATACTAAATTACTTATTAAATGGTAGTTTTATGGAATAATATTTTTTTTTTTGTTTTATGAAAATTTATCGTTTTCAACGCTGCGACCTCCCCTTAAGGTGGAGTGATTTTCATAAACGTATAACACCTGGTCTGCAACTTAGACTATTGAATGACAAACATTTTGGTATAGGTTTTATAATATATGGTGAACTAGAACCTAGTACGCATTTTATACCATAATATACTATATTATACACTATAAAATGCTATATCGAAAATATTTACGCTAACAAATGAGTTAAAAATTACTATTAATGTCTGGATATGCGTACAAAATTAAAATCACATAAAATCTATATTTATACATGATAGGAATTTTTTTTTTTAAATATGCAAAAAAACAAAATTCTAGGCACATTTATACAATTGGACATATTTCATAATATTAAATCGTTATTTTGTTAAATAAGTTAAGTTTTTGTGGTATATCAATAAATATATAATATATATTCTATATAGTAACATTATATATATATATATATATATGACTTTATAAAATAGTAAATAATTAATAATTAAGTCGTTTTATTAATATAAACTATTTATAATTAATTAAATTATTATTTATAAATATTAATCCTAGATTTACTAGGAAAAATAGAAATATTATATTTTTTCAATTTTTTTTTATTAAATACTGCTATAGTCATGCTTATTAACAATATACTTCACTTTCATAACATTTTCACTAATTTATATGTTCAAAAAAATAGATTGAATTTGATTCCTATGTTCTCAATGTTAAAACATGTTATCTACCCCATGTTAAACTTCTAGGTGATTGCGTAATACCTTGTAGGTATCAGTTTTTTTAAAAATTTCGGATTTATAATTATAAGTACTTCCTCTTATTAACTGAACCTAGTCAATATAAATTTTCGAAAATACATAGGTATTCACTCCACCTTAATTTACTCCCCCGTCCAAGATATGTAAACAACTTGAATATCTTTAACAGGTTAGCTGTAAAGAAGTAAGGAAAAATCGCTTCGCTTCGACATTCATCGAAAACCTATCGAATAAAACTATGAGGTTTATTGAAGTATTCCGTTATCTGTACTTAGTTATGATGTACATAGTTATACTATAGTCATATAAATATATTCATATTTAATACTACTTTATTTAATAAAGTTTGATTCTCTAATAATATAATTATTAATGAATCCAATAGATTTCCAGCATCTCTACAATCAAAGATCAAAGATGTAAATAAAAAGGATACATTAAAGCGAAAGGTCGAAGTTGATAATGACACGGATAATCACAACGATAATAAGAAGTCAAAATATAAAAAAGAAGTTAAATATGAGAAGGCAGTCAAATCGAAATCAAAAGCTGCCGTACCAGGTAAAATATTATTAATAACATCAATGTCAATATATTTATATTAATCATATGAAATAGTGCAATAAGATCAATAAATACACTTAAGATAGAATTAATGATGATTTAAATAATGTCTAATTAAGAGTAGAATAGAATATATATATTTTATTTAGGAAATTTCACGAGATATATATTTTTCTAATTAGTAAATAATACATTTGAAATAATCTTGCTACATGTAAGATAAGAAATGTATACATAAATTTACGAATTAAGAAACAAATAATAGCGTTATGTATAATTAACATCATAATCAGAGTATACATTTCAAGATTAGTGTATACCATTTCATAGCTTATTGTATTTATTTTTATGTTATACTTTATTATTTTAATAAATTAATATTTTCTTAGAAGAAATCTTACATCCTTCTTGGGAAGCATCTAGAAAAAGGAAATTACTTAATAAAGACACAACTTTCTCTGGCACTAAGATAACATTTGATGATTAACATAATTTATATATTACTTATCATTATTATTTAAGTATATATACACTAAGGATATTCTTTATTAAAGCTAATGTATAGCTACTGAATATCCTTTCGTTTATTAGAGTCACTATTCATGAAATAAATTTAATTCTAAAATATAAATATTTAAATATATCATATTATAATTTATAATAAAATAATATCTTAATTAGAAATAGCAATAATAGTCTATGAATTAAATACTTATTTTTACATATGTATATTTATTCAAATATTATTCTATAATTTGTATTCTTTGTTAATCATTTGATATCTTTAAATTATTCATTTCTATTTCATTTACACTATGATCTGAAAATATCGGTGGTTAATATAATATCGGTTAATATAGGTTTTATTAAAGAGAATGTTTATATTATTATTATTTTCAGATTTAGGCAATGCCGGGGTAATTATAGAAGCAGTGTTGCTTATCGAGACAATTACCCCTCAATAAATATACCACTAAATACATATAGTAATTGATTAATTTCAGTATTGATAATAGTGATACTGTTAACATTACTTGTACTTCTTTCTTTGGAAATTTAATTTATTTGAATTCTGAAATACTACTTTAAATGCTATTGTTGTATCTGTTATCATTAGACACATTGTCAATATCGTTAAAGGATTTCATATCCACATTATCTATTGCTGTTTAAATACACTTGAATTGTTAACTAAGTCTATCCAGTAGAGTTCTGGTTGTAGTATGTAGTTATAGGGTTATATACACTTTACATTATAAGTGAGTATAGCTTATTTTTAATTGTTAAAATGTAAAGATAATACTCATATATATATATATATTAGTAGTTTCAATGATGATAGAATATATATATAGAGTGATAAACTTATAAATAAAACTATAATGTATGTACTAGGGTGTTTCACAATGTGTATAGATAGTTTTAAATATAAAAGAGATGTGCTATTTATTACTACTATTTTAATTGTAATTTTATAAATAAAAGATCGTATATTATAAAATCTATTTATTTAATAATCAATGTCCTAAATAAATTTGCTTGCTTTTATTCATAACTATTAAGAAAAAAAGCAAGAGATTAAAATATAATTATTACATAACCAGTAATATTATTAATCAAGTTTGAATATATAATACATCAAATAGAAAATGATTATAAAGTTCAATAGTTTCTTATCTTATGTGTATTATAATTATTAATAAAATCTAAATTCTATATTATATTTTGCTTTCAATATTATATTCTCCAATGTTAATTCAATTATATTAGTCTACATTTTCAACAATTTTAAAAATAATTTATATTTTCTATTATATCAGTATCAAATTAAAAATATTATGGATTCTATGATAAATAATTCTAATTTAAATTTAATAAAAAATATAACTACTTTTATAGTATTTTGTTAATTTATAAAACTCTTTTTCAAATAATCATTAACACAATGAAACAATACATACATTTGACTATATTTTAGATAATTTTTCGCTTATATAATATATTTCTATTCTCAATTATTTTTCATTTATTTTTTACAGTAACTAAAACATTTTAATTTCTTTATTTTTTTAACTTTTTATTATTCTTTGTTTATTTCTGTACCGTATGTTATCGTTAGTAAATATTTATTCTTTATACTTTCGACTATATATTTTCTTAACAATGATCAATCAATTAATACATGCCCACTGTTATAGCTTGGCCCATAATAATATAGTGATCTCTATTGATTGACAGATTAACTTATAATAAAATAGTGTAGGCTAATAGTAGCCTACACTATATTATTTATGATAATTACAAAAAAAACTGTGGATTTGAAAATCTACACTTATTATATATAATATGGTACATATTAATTCTTAAAAGTGTAAGAAGCATAAGAATTGATAAAAGCTATAATTTAGAATATTTTATGAATGATTTTTCATTTACATACGAAGGATAGGAATGGAATTAATATATTTAGCTCTCAGAGCCTCAGAAGTAGACAATGTGTAATCAGTGTCTCATTATCTGTAATGAGAATGTGGCTATGACAATACATAGATACATAGATACACACATTAACCAATCTACTATAGGGCATGCAAACAGTGGTGCTGATTACTGTGTTGCATGTCAATAGTATTGGGACGAAGTGTAACATTGAATTTACAATTTTAGTTTGGTGGAGTCCTTTCATCTAATCCAGGAACTTAGATGAATTGTTCACTTATAACCATATGGCTCTAATGTCACTTCAAAGCCGCTCTCATGTTAGGGCATCCATGGTTTTAACGAGAGCAGATCATAGTATATACACAATTACTTAAGATCACTTCTAAATATTATTGTAAGACCTATTTTAATTGTCCGAAATTTAATTTAATATATATTTAATTTATATAGATAGATATATCTATAGATATATATATCTTATAAGAGTTATTGTAATTAAGCTAAACAACACGATTCATATATGTAAAGTATAATGAAATAAAACTTACCCGATAAGTCATGTTCAGCGCTTCCTTTGTCTTCTAAGGTATCCTGCAGATTTTATGACATATTTTAATGATTATCGTATTAATAATTTAAATTTAAAAAGGGAATTTGAAAATAATTTATAAATACACTAATATTTACCATAAATATAAATTTTATATAAAATAAATAGGGAATTTTGATAAATGATTAAGGACGACATAAGTTATATTATATCTATATAATATATATCCATATCCAAATATAAATATTACGATATATCAGTAAATATAATAATAACCTCATAGTCATTAAAATATGCTGCATTATTTGGATCTAGATATTCCTTAGATGACTGTTGGCAACAAATTGAGGTGTAGATTAATATATATATATATACATGTGTGTATGTGGGTATGTATGTGTGTATGTATGTATGTGTGATTATATGTATGTGTGTGTTAGGGTGGAGCTAATAATTATATTGCATAGTATATTACTATTGAGATATGTGTATTCCACGAGGCATATATAGTTATCTCTAAACAGGCCTCTAGTGGAACCTCCCTATTACACCAGAATCACTTCATATACATTGTACACATATACTACCTAACTGACACTCTCACATACACCCACAACTATGTATTATAGCAGGTGTAGTAGTACTATAGTAGGTGTATTAGTATACTATAGTAGGTGTATAACCGTTACTTTGATGGAGACAGTGCTCGCTGCGTTATTTGTCTCGTATTTGTGCAAATCTTTCAGCGTATTGTCAACGTAGGCTAACTTCTGAGGGTTTGCCTGTTTTACATTCAACATATATTATTGATTAGTACATTTGTTTATATCATATTATATAATATATAAATATATTTATATATATATATAAACATATACATTATTTGATAATATATATATATATATATAATAAAATTATTTATAATACCTCTTATTAAATCTTATTAATATCTAATTAATATATATATTATGTATGTATATCATGTATATCACCTATATATATATATATATATATATATATATATATATATATATGCCATTGTCAATATATTACAATGAACATATTATATTTGACATATAAATGATTAACATTAATATGTCAAACAGTACATTAAACATATCCCATACATATTTATTATATGATTCCATGTAGATGTTTATTAGTAAACATTATATTCATATACTATGATTGTTAATTCTTAAGCAACAGGCTGATTAGGTATAGTGACAGTCTGTTATATGTATACATT
Source organism: Osedax fenrisi (assembly GCA_964019155.1). Taxonomy (NCBI): domain Eukaryota; kingdom Metazoa; phylum Annelida; class Polychaeta; order Sabellida; family Siboglinidae; genus Osedax; species Osedax fenrisi. The sequence continues at coordinate 78,505,562 of OZ025240.1, read as the reverse complement.
ATATCTATAAGGACATGTATAATAACCTTGATACCACTGAGGAAAGGTTTAAGGTAATATTATGACTAACACTAGAGTTTAGAAGAGAGAATTGATCTAATGTAATTGTGTATAAAAAAGTATCGGCTCTCATTAAAACCACGGATGACTTAACATGAGAGCAGCTTAAAAGCGAAATTAAGTCCTTTTGGTTATAAGTGAAAATTCATCTAATTTCCTGGATGGGATGAAAAATATCACTCAACAAAAATATAAAATAAAACCTGTTGTTGAATAGTTTATAATTAATGAAGGGTTATTAGATACATCTATTTAACATCTATTAAACATCTATTTTAAATATTTCTTCTTATAGATTTATGATAATTATTATTTAATGACTAAAGTTACATATAAAATAAATGAACGTTATATACTATTCTAGTATCATTATATAGAGAAACATATCTTAGTGTAAATTATGTATGAAATTATGTATGAATCACAACATACAGTATGATATTATGGTATTAAAGTTATAAGAATACATGTGTCACATAATCACAATGTCGTAATCACAGTTAACCTTGTGGTGGGTCAGTGGAATCAAGGATTCAATCGCGGACGTTTTGTTCAGTTTATCCTTCTCTCTTTGTTTCTATAGAAAACAGCAGATTAATAATACTATCACACACTTGTGTGTATGTTAGTAGTGGTTTGTGCATCAAGTATTTACGTTGATTAATATATTGTATGTTATATAGGTATATATATAAGTATATATGGTATTCACAAATGTAGGTATACATAGAACGTTACTAATGCATATGTTATCTACTTACTTACTTATGTCGAACTCCCGTTCGACCCTTCTTTACAATTTTCTTCCAATCATCACGAATCATCATAACATTACGTATTTCATTCACATCATCTAGTCCAGTATCCTTTTTTAAATTATCAATGTATGTCACAGCTTTTCTTCCTCTGTTGCTTTTTCCAGACGTTGGTTGCCATAAAATCAGAATATGAGCTACTTCATCGTCGTGACGGATGCAGTGACCTGCTATTCGCAGACGACGAGTAGTTATAACATCGGTAATTTTTGGTAGTTCTTTATAGAGTTCAACATTTGTTATATGGTCTCTCCATGATACATTCAGAATCATTCTTAATAACCTTGTATAGCATCCATTTATTCTCCGTTCAAGTGATTTGTCGATCGTCCAAGTCTCACTGCCATATAGTAGGATACTTTCAATAGTGGCTTGAAAAGTCCTAATCTTTAGTTTTCTTTTTAACTTGGAATTCCAGAGTTTTTTCAACTTGTGACATGCCTGCCAAGCTAGTGCCTTTCGGATCTCAAAGTCTTTTGATGAGCTACTCATCCATGCACCCAAGTATTTAAAGTTATTTACTACTTTAATATCTTCATTTAGTAATGAGTGGATATTTATTGGTTCACTTTGAGAAAAAGCCATTATTTCAGTTTTTCTTGAGTTTATTTTTAAACCTAATTTTAAAGCTTGGGTTTCTACATTTGATAGTAATTCTTGAGCCTGCTCAATATCTTGTGATATTAAAGCAATATCATCTGCATAGCTTAGATCTGTAATCACTTTTGCTGGTACCCTACGACTCTGTTTCCTAGTTAGTTTAAAACCAAGATCTAACTGTTTTCCTTTCACAGCCATTCGCATTGCATAGTCAAGCACTATTATAAACAGAAAGGGGGCCAACGTATCGCCTTGTAGAACTCCAGTAATTATATTAAACGATTTGGTTTCTCCATCAGGTGTTAGTACTTTCGCTTTGGTTCCTTTGTATAATGTTTCTATTGCTTCTACGATAATAGTGGGAATTCCGTAAGCCAAGAGTATTTTGAACATATTATTTCTATTTATAGTATCGAAAGCTTTCTTAAAGTCAACAAAAGTAATGATTGCTTTTAGATTCTTTTCTTTGATACCTTCTATTAATCTTCGCAGTGCTAGTATATGGGTAGTAGTTGATCTTCTGGGACGGAAACCATTTTGGTTATGCCGGAGAAGGGGATCTATAATTGGCTGAATTCTATTAAGTATCATCTTATTAGTTATTTTTAGAGCAATAACAGATATAGCAATTCCTCTATAATTGTCGACTTTATTAAGATTACCTGATTTTTGTATTGGCATTATTTGACAAGTAGACCATTGAATAGGTTTTTGCTTTTCAAGTAAAATTTTATTTGCATATTCTAGAAGGATATCGTCAAATTTACAGTATTTGAAAGCTTCAGGTGCAACACCATCAGGTCCTAATGTTTTTCCATCTACTAGATTATTCTTTACCATTAGATATTCATCTTTGTAAAAGCGTTGGTAAATATTTCTGTATGTTTAATTACAATTTCTGGTTCAAAATCATCAATTTCTTCTTCAGAATTATTATTGCCGAGTAAATTTTTAAAATGAGTAAACCATTTATTGATTCTATCTTCGTTATTACTGGCTTTAATTATTCCTTTTTTGGTAGTTTTACGACCAGTTATATCATTGATTAGTTGCCAACATTTGGCATGTTGTCTTAATTTATTCGAATTTTCAATATCATAAACTGTTTTCTCGAGGTCATCACTTTCTATCTTATCATATGCTTCCTGTAGTTTTCTCTATGTTATCTAATGTTACATCATAGTCAGTATTGGGAAATGCAGCGATGACACTATATAATGCTATTTTTGTAGATAGTAAATTTGTAGAGTGTTAATACATTTATATAGTAGAATAGAGAGCAATTTCAAGAGCAAGTGTACATTATATTTAATAGTTGGCCAACGCTGATTATAGGCCAACGACTCACGTGTATGGTGTGTCAGCTGACTACTATAACTCTTGTCATTATACTTGGCCAGTGTGTCCCATACTATTTTCTTCTGCGACCCCTTTTTAGGTTTTTTTATATGAGACAACACCCTTGAGTATAATTTATATAAAAAAGAGAACTTTTAAAAATAAATGTATTAAAAATATATAATATATTATTTTTAAATATTGTGTATTTGCATTATTTATGCTAATTTATCAATAGCAGGCGGTGTTCCTGGCAGATATGGTTTGAAATATAATTTATTTATTTGTCTAGTGACTACGATGACGCTGCTAGTTTGTAAGTCAAGGTCGTAGTAGTACGAGGTCGTGTCCTATAAGCATGCGTCCTCCATTCACAATGTATGTGTGACACTTTCACTAGCGCACGCATGGGAGTGGGTTTGGTTCGTATATAATATCGGGGCCTCTAACCTGTACAGAAGATATGCGAGCCCTTCCCTGTTGGGCTAGCTGTATGTCTAGTTGTTGCTGGCTACTGCCAGTTGTCAGAGAGTTCAGAGACTTATAGAAGCGGACGGTCTTCATTAGCAAGTCTGCCGTAGAGTTGTCATCTAGGACATAGGTGCACCTGACATGTCCTTCATGTGAGCGATAATACGATTACGTTATTACACTTATTGGTGATAGGCTATTACGTAGCGTTATATATACACACATTATTATTGTTACTATTATTATAAAATGTAAGCAATGCCAGGGTTATTATAGAGCATATTATATTTATTATGTGTTATTTATTTGGTGGAGTTCTTTCATGTCATTCAGGAATCTAGATGAAGTTCTCACTGAAACCATATGACTATAATGTCCCTTCTAACTAGACTGAATGACAGTAGTGCTTACGGTCAATACATATTTGGCTATAGAATAGCTACTTATTACTGAGCTTGACGAAAATATAAATAATCATCATATATACCTCCTAGCTCCAATGCCCTACTTTCCTAATACTTTATAATTTTTCCCTTAACTCAACTTCTCACATGACTCTACTAAGAAACAATCTCATACCATTAATATAATATACAGAAAATAAGACCATATATCGACTTACCCACTATAGTATACTAAACTCTTTACCGAATCGTTTATAATTTCTCAAATAAGTAGATCTCTCATAAGAACTCTCATCATGCTGAAATATATTGACTGTCACATCTTTTTGTAACTCTGTTTACAACTAAACTGCCTATTGGTATACCATCTCCCAGAATATTTATTACACAAATCTCATTTTATTATATAACATCTTTACCACCACTTACTACTTTAAAAATTAATTTATCCCAAACTAACTATAGTTAGTAGAGGTTGTTGTATTGTTATTTATAGTCATTGAATATGACCTGCGACATATTTCATATTAACTTCCTCTTGTAAATAATATATATCTAGTTAGACGTGTTTTATTAATATATCAAATCTTCGTAGCACAAACTCGTAACTTAGCCATTCTTTGCATCCAGATCTATTCCGTTATAGTTAGAACAATAAACTATCATAACATGGTGACAGCGGTAAAAAAATGAACGCCAGAATCAGACATTTAAAGCCTTTTTAAAAAAAAAGCACGTGTACGGAAAAAAATTTTTGTAACAAATTTAAAAAAAATAATAATTATGGACGGAATAAGGACCCCGAGCATGGTATGGTCAGGAGACCTACCCCACGAATTAATGGCATTTAAACAATATGTTACATTAATATTCAAGGGCCCGTTATCAAAATTGAAAAGCGAAGAGAGGATGACATACGTCCTCATATGGATCGGTGAAGAAGGGCTGAGAATATATAACACGTGGAACAATGAAACCAAAACTCTAATCGAATTTTGGGCCCACCTGAGCGAGGTCCTAGAGCCAAGGTCTAACTACAGACTGGCCAGACTACTACTAGAAAAGATGAAACAAGCCAAAGACGAACTAGTAGACGAATACATGACTAAATACATGCTCCAAGCGAAGAAATGCAAATTCCGTGATGAAACCGAGATAGAAACGCGCCTGATAGAGCAAATAATCAGAGGAGGCGCTCACGACAAAGTCAGGGAAGATATACTCTGCAAGGACAACACCCTAACACTCGACCAGGCCATGAAAATCGCCCGTACCTACGAAGCACTACAGAGCGAGCTCAAGGAGTTCAAAGCCGGCTCCAACACCCATATCGATCATGTTAGTAATAGACTTAGTGATAATAAACCTAAGACCGCATATCGGAAGACTAATAATCAACCTCAGGACTGTGATTTGTCGTGAGGGATACGTAGTTTGGGTGATGTGCTATTGCGCATGTCATAGGTCAAGGCGACTCGGTGGTCGGCGTTGGCGTGATGGTCGCTCGTATGCGACATCGGGTTGTGCGATGACCGGTGGGTCTTCGCTGGTAGTGTCGTCTCTACGCAAGTCTGTCAGGGTTCGTCGGAATCTTGAGCCGGTGAGATCTGAGTCTACCATGTACGAGTTCGGGGACGGGTGTTCCGCATGGATAGTGCCGGGACTCCATGTGCTGTTGATGGGGTTTCTGATGAACACGCGTTGTCCACTGTTCAGTGTCGGTTTGTTTGTTCGTGCCTTGGTGTTATAGCGGTCGGATGCTTTCTTTTGTCGGTCGTTGAGCAGCTTGTCTTGTTTTGTAGATGCTGGTACTTTGGTCTTTAGTAGCGTCGTTTTGATGATCCTTCCATATAGGAGTTCGGCTGGAGAGGGGTGGTTCCTTTCTAGGGGGGTGGCTCTCCAGAATAGTAGGGCCTTTTCTGGATCGTCGGTCTTTGTCAGGATTCTCTTTATGGTTTGTATCTGTCGTTCAATGAATCCATTGCTTTGTGGATAGTGTGGTGAGCTGGTATTGTGCTGGAATCCCCAGCTCGCAGCGAATTGTGCGAAGGATGTTGCCGAGAATTGTGGTCCATTGTCGGAATGGAAGTGTCTCGGTATTCCGTGTTCTTAAAATATCTCCTTTAGTGTCTGGATGATACTGCTGCTGTGGGTGCTTCTTAGTTTCCTTAGGATTGGGAATTTGGTATAGATGTCGGCGACTAGCAGGTAATTTTCTTTGTTGAGCTCGAACAGATCGGCTGCAATCGCCTCCCATGGTTCTCTTGGTAATCTTCTGTCGACGAATGCTACGGGGGTCTGCCTTCTTTGGTGGGTCTGGCATTCGCTACATTCTCCTGTTAGGTCTTGTATGTCTTTGTTCATTATTGGCCAATATATACAGGTCTTTGCGAGTAGGTTGGTCTTTACGATTCCTAGGTGTGGAATATGTAGATCTTTTAATATCTCGGGTCGTAGATGTGTAGGGATCAGTATTTGATTTCCTTTGATGATCATGCCGTTCTCTATGGTAAGCTCGTCGCGGAAAGGCCAATATTCTCGTATTGTCTGGGGGATATCTCTCCTTTCTTTGGGCCATCCTTTGATGATCATGCTGCTTAGTTCTTGAAGTTCTTTTTCTTTCTTTGTTTCGTTCTTGATTTGCATTATTCTGGGTTCACTGAAGCGGGTGTAAGATATCTGCTTGTCGAACAGTATCTCGTTATTCTCTGGCAGTGGTTGTCGCGAGAGTGTATCTGGTAGTGGTAGGCATTTTCCGGGTATGTATTCTATGTCGATATCGTACGATTGTAGTCTGAGGAGCATTCTTTGAAGCCTAGTGGGGGCGCTCGCGATATTCTTGAGGATTATCATCGAGAGCGGCTTATGGTCTGACTGGATGGTGCACCGTTTTCCGTATATGTAAGTATGGAAACGGGTACATCCGAATACAACGGCGAGCATCTCGCGTTCTATGTTTGCGTATCTCTGTTCGCATTCGGTGAGTGATTTTGAGGCGTAGGCTATGGGCTTCCCAGATTGGGTCAGTACTGCTCCCAAGCCTCTTCCTGATGCGTCTACTTGGATGACGATTTCTTTTGCGGGATCGAAGTATGTGAGTTCGCTGTCTCTGCAGATCAAGGTCTTGATGTCGTCGAATTTCTTTTCATGGGAAGATGTCCAGGTGAAGTCGGTTTCTTTCTTGAGCAGGTCTCGTAGCGGCGCAGCGTGTGTGGATACGTTTGGTACGAATGGGCTCATGTATGTGGCTATGCCCAGGAATTCTTGTAGTTGGGTCTTGTTCGTTGGTGATTTCATGTATCTTATCGCGTCTAGTCTTGCCGGGTCTGGTTTCGCTCCAGTTTCGTTGAATATGAGACCAAAAAAGTGTATAGAGGTCTGTTTGAGCGTGCACTTTTCTTTGATTCTCTGCTAGTCGCCGACATCTATACCAAATTCCCAATCCTAAGGAAACTAAGAAGCACCCACAGCAGCAGTATCATCCAGACACTAAAGGAGATATTTTAAGAACACGGAATACCGAGACACTTCCATTCCGACAATGGACCACAATTCTCGGCAACATCCTTCGCACAATTCGCTGCGAGCTGGGGATTCCAGCACAATACCAGCTCACCACACTATCCACAAAGCAATGGATTCATTGAACGACAGATACAAACCATAAAGAGAATCCTGACAAAGACCGACGATCCAGAAAAGGCCCTACTATTCTGGAGAGCCATCCCCCTAGAAAGGAACCACCCCTCTCCAGCCGAACTCCTATACGGAAGGATCATCAAAACGACGCTACTAAAGACCAAAGTACCAGCATCTACAAAACAAGACAAGCTGCTCAACGACCGACAAAAGAAAGCATCCGACCGCTATAACACCAAGGCACGAACAAACAAACCGACACTGAACAGTGGACAACGCGTGTTCATCAGAAACCCCATCAACAGCACATGGAATCCCGGCACTATCCATGCGGAACACCCGTCCCCGAACTCGTACATGGTAGACTCAGATCTCACCGGCTCAAGATTCCGACGAACCCTGACAGACTTGCGTAGAGACGACACTACCAGCGAAGACCCACCGGTCATCGCACAACCCGATGTCGCATACGAGCGACCATCACGCCAACGCCGACCACCGAGTCGCCTTGACCTATGACATGCGCAATAGCACATCACCCAAACTACGTATCCCTCACGACAAAACACAGTCCTGAGGTTGATTATTATTATACTTACATCGGTGTCGCTATGACAACCTAGCATGTACCCCCATGTCAACAGACCTGACTTTGACTAACAAAGGGGGATGTTGTATTGTTATTTATAGTCATTGAATATGACCTGCGACCCTTGACATATTTCATATTAACTTCCTCTTGTAAATAAATATATATCTAGTTAGACGTGTTTTATTAATATATCAAATCTTCGTAGCACAAACTCGTAACTTAGCCATTCTTTGCATCCAGATCTATTCCGTTATAGTTAGAACAATAAACTATCATAACAGAGGTATACCTATAGGTAACAGCTATATACATCTCTGCCATACTTCAAATGCCACAATGCTATTGTTGCGAGATTTGGTAAGCACAATTTCACGAAACAACCTATTAAACTCTGGAACAGCTATAATTTAATTAAATCACAAATTTTAAAACACTTGCTATCAAATCAAACTATTTAACCTATATTAGTTCTAGAGACTTATACCTCTATCCCATTGGTTATTATTTACATTCGTATTATTGTTATAACTATAGTTATACGTATATTTATATATTGTATATACATATACTATAGTATAATTATTATTATTATTATTATTATTATTTAAATTTAATGACCACCACTTCGAAGAATATTAATTGTATATATTATGGAATGGTAATTATATAAATAAATAATCTCAATCAATCAATCAACCAATCAATATATATATATATATAGAATACATAGAATACGTATATAAATATGACCTTGGTATTATAGAGTGGTATGTATAACTAACCTTGAAACGTACTAGCGGGATACAAGCTACTGATGCCCCCTTCGAGACATGCCTGTACGTGTTTAGAGTTCTGTTCCCCTGTCATCAGTATGACTATCTGTAAATATGTGTAGTACAATGTAGTCAATGGTTATTTCAAAGTGTGGCCAAGTAAATATATCTCACTCTAATTAACCAGTTATAAGCCTGATCACAATTCAGTGATAATAATGAACACACTTCAGTGATAAATAGTGAACATACTGAAACCTCCGCAACAACCAATATATAGAGTGAGTTTTGTATCATGAAAAATTGGATAGATGGACTAATATAAAGTCAACTAATGAATCTATGCAATATATCAAGTGTGTTCGGGCTTATCACTGAAGAATATCCATCTGACCTACTTTCCGATACAATTCACACCTCAAGTCCGACGTCACTGACCTCGTTAGCTTCCATCAGGGTGCCGAGCCCTATCGTAGCGACCTTGACAGGTATCTCGCTGACAGGGTACCCGGTGAACTTGCACATTGACCTCACCACGTCACATGACACCGTCTTCATGCGCGTGCGCGATGACAGAGAACTTCCCTGCTCGTTACCTCCGATGTTACCGTAGTCGTTCAGACCTGTCAAGTGGGCGATGTGTTAAGTAGGTCAGTAGGTTAGTGAGTAAACGAGTGAGTAAATAAGTAAGTAATTAGGTAAGTATGTAGATAAGTATGTAATAATTAAGTATGTAAGTAAGAATAACAATAAGTACGTAGATAAGTACATAAGTAAATTAGTACGTAAACAAGAAGTTTGGTAAATAAGTAAGAAAATGCGTAGGTAAATAATAACTTCAATAGGTAGGTAAGTAAATAGGTAATCATATTATTACGTAAGTAAGTAATTAGGTAGATAAGTAAGTAATTAAGTTGATAAATAAGTATAATAATAAGTTAGCAAGTACACCTAACTATAGTTAATGATGTACGTAAGTAAGTAAATAAATAAGAAAGTAAGAAATTAAATAAATAAGTAAATAGGTAGGTTACTTTACTCCTAGTTACATTTGACTTATTTTATGATTATGTCTAATTCACAACTATACGCCGATACACAAGTTATATTAATAGTCTTATATTAGCATATATAAATATACATTAGATAATATTGACTACAACAATATAATGTTAACACTATAATATGTTATTTTTAAATAATTCTATTTATTTTGTTATTGTTATTTGGTGGAGTCCTTTCATCCCATCCAGGAACTTAGATGAAGTTTTCACTTATAACCATATATGGCTCTAATGTCCCTTCGAAGCCGCTCTCATGTTAAAGCATCCATGGTGTTAACGAGAGCCGATCATTTATTTATACACAATTATATAAGATCACTTCTGAATAATATTTTAAGACCCATTTTATAAAATTAATTAATGGTCCGGACGAGGGTCGAACCCGTGTCCTACTGCTTGTGTGTATGACGCCTTAGCCACCGAGCCACACAGGCAGTTTATATATATATATATATATATATATATATAAGGGGTCTTAATGGGGTGTGGATAGTTTGGTAGATAAAAAGTTGGGGCTTCTTTTTTACTCATAAAATGCTAAAAAGTTAATTCCGCATCCAAGTCCTACCTCCACCTTCACGTGGTAGACCCTGTTTATACTATCGGAGGAGGGCGAACGCGTCTTGTTCAGCGCGTCAAATCTGATAGCAAAGTCCTGCTACTGACTTGTAGTCGACTCGGGAGAGCCAAAGTCTATGGGAATAAACCCAAACAGAAAATTCAACTTGATCTGTTGTAAGAGGTCGATTGTCCTGAGCAGCAGCAGTACAATTATTGGAGGCAGCGGAAGAACCAATTCTTGGTCAACGACAATTTCATACTAAACCCGAGGCATTGTGGAAAACCCATACATGGCTAGGACACTGCGCTATGGCAGGCAACGGGAAACCACTCTAGTAAAATCCCAAGAAAACAAACATGACAGACACAAACATACATATCACAATAAGGTCGAAGAATGAGACTCCCAGGTTGGACGGCTTTAATATAATTACTACTGGGGAAGGGTACTCCATTGTCATAAGTAAGTGCAACGCGGATGACGGGGGTGTTTTAAAGCCGAAAGGACGAACATCAACTGAAAATAGTGCAACGAAAATGACAGTGGCAAGCCATAGAATAGCACAAGAAAGTATGAGAATGGGTACATGGAACGTAAGAACAATGAATAATGGAAATTTGGAAGTAGTCAAGAGAGAAATGGCAAGGACTGGTGTTGATTTTCTAGGAATAAGTGAGATGAAATGGACAGGAATGGGACATTTTACATCAGATGAATATGAAATCTACTACTCTGGACAGGAGACATTGAAGCGAAATGGAGTGGCATTTATATGTAATAATGAAATACGAAGATGTGTACTGGGCTTCAACCCAGTAGATGACAGAATTGCCACAATACGCATACAGTGCAAGCCGATAAACATAACAGTAGTACAAATATATGCCCCAACATCCAGCGCAGAAGAAGACAGTGATGCATTTTATGATAAAGTACAATCTGTATTGGACCAGATACCTAATGGCGATATTCTGTATATCATAGGTGACTGGAACGCCAAGGTTGGGAAGGAATTTTCAATTAATATCACTGGTAACTTTGGTTTAGGCAAGAGGAATGAAAGAGGGGATCAACTTGTAGAATTCTGTAGTAGAAACGATCTTAGAATAATGAATACATTCTTTAAGTTACACCCACGAAGGCTATACACATGGATATCACCTGACAACTCTACCAGAAATCAAATTGATTACATATTATGCAAATCGAGATGGAAAAGTAGCATAAAGCGAGTCACAACTCTACCGGGAGCAGATTGTGGTACTGACCATAATCTGCTCATAGCCGATATCAAGGTCAAGCTCAAGCGAATAAAACGATCAATGCAAACTCAAATATACGATGTGGAAAAAATCGGACTTGACTACAGTGTAGAAATAAAAAACAGGTTTAACGCACTGCAAACAGAAGACAGAACACCAGAAGAACTATGGATTGATATTCGGACTATTCTAATAGAGACAGCAAATAAAAAGGTCCCGAAAGTCAAAAGGAAGAAAGTCTCAAAGTGGCTTTCGGAAGAAGCTCTAGAAATTGCCAAAGAACGAAAAGATATGCGTAGCAAAGGAAAGTATGAAGAATATCGAAAGCTTAACGCAGCATTTCAAAAGAAAGCAAGACAAGATAAAGAGCAAAGTATCAGAGAAAAATGCAGACAAATTGAAGAGTTAAATAAAATAGGTAAGACTAGAGACTTATTCAAAGAAATAAAAGAGATGACTGGCTCACGAAGCTCAAGAGGTTGTGCTATGAAATTAAGTAATGGAAAAGTAGTTTCTGAAGAAAAGGAAATAAAAAAGAGATGGCATCAATATACTGAAAATCTATATAGAAGAGATATTAATATGAATGATAATTTTAATGTACATTTATATGAAGATGAACCTGATGTATTAGAGATAGAAGTACATGAAGCAATACAGCACATATCTAACAGAAAAGCTCAAGGTTGTGATGGAATATCGATAGAGTTTCTAAAAGCAGGAGGAGATGAGGCAATTAGAGTCATGACAAATCTATGTAATAGCATATGGAAAATGAAGACATGGCCAAATGATTGGAAGAAGTCCATATATATCCCTATTTACAAGAAAGGAGATAAAAAAGAATGTGGGAATTATCGAACTATTGCCTTAATCTCACATGCTAGCAAAATACTTCTGAGAGTTCTACAAAAAAGACTGGAGGCCTTCCTTATCCCTGAACTACCGATCGAACAAGCCGGGTTCCGAAGAGGTAGAGGAACTAGAGACCACATATCAAACCTGAGATGGCTGATGGAAAGAGCTAGAGATAATCAAAGAGAACTATTCATGTGTTTTATTGACTACAAGAAGGCATTTGACTGTGTAGACCATCAACGATTATGGAACACTCTCAAAGGTATGGGAGTACCTGAACATTTGATTGTCATGCTTAGTAACTTATATACAAATCAGGAAGCGACTATAAGGACAGAGTATGGAGAGACAGGCAATATACCGATTGGTAAAGGAGTACGCCAGGGTTGCATTCTATCTCCATTGCTATTCAACATCTATGCAGAAAATATAATGCTAGAGGCTCTAGATAAGTGGGACAAAGGCATTGGCATAGGTGGAAGGAAAGTATCAAACCTGAGATATGCGGATGACACCACATTGATAGCCGGTAATAGAGAGGACCTTATAGAACTTATAGAAAAAGTCAAATCGTCGAGTGAGAAAGCTGGGTTATATCTAAATGTCAAAAAAACTAAGGTGATGGCAACAGGAGAACTAGATTATATAATAGTTGATGGCGGAAATATAGAAGTAGTTGAAAGATTTGTCTTCCTGGGAGCATTGATAACAAGTGACGGACAAATAGATATGGAATTACGCAGAAGAATTGCAATGGGAAAAAGTGCAATGGGGAGTCTGAGGAACATTTTTAAAGATAGAGATTTAAGACTCGCCACTAAAGTAAAAATTGTACAGACACTTATTTTCCCGATTATTCTATACGGTGCAGAAACCTGGACTCTAAAGAAGGGAAGAGCAAAAATCGATGCTTTCGAAATGTGGTGTTAGAGAAACCTGCTTGGAGTGACCTATTTAGATAGGAAGACAAATATAGAAATCATTGCCAGCATAAAACCCAAAAAAACGCTAGAGGCAGAAATTGTCAAACTTGCCTTATCATACTTCGGACACGTAGTGAGAGCGGACTCGATGGAGCTACAGCTGATGCTAGGAAAGATGGATGGTCAACGGCGAAGGGGTAGGCCACACATAACGTGGCTGAACAATGTTCAGAATTATATAGCCAACGACAACATCATGAAGATACTAGCAGAAGCCAGAAATAGAGTGATATGGAGAGGAACTGTCATGGACGTCGCCAGGGGTCGGTTACGACTCAACGGCACAAGGTAACAAGGTAATATATATATATGTGTATGTATATATGTGTGCGTGTGTGTGTGTTCGTGTGTGTGCGTGTATATATGCATTCAATAACCAGCTAAACAAAGTTCTAGTCCACCATAATATTCAATTTCTTGTTCGTATAATAAGCAATCATCATTTACTAATTTTAACTTTTTATTGAGTAAACATTAATAAATTTATATATATATATAATATTCTAAAAATAGCTTTATAAATATATTCATAGTTCAGATTATAATCATCTATGTATTACGTAATAGTTAGTATCGTGAATCATCATACATCGTCATTGATGATGCTCTCTACATGACTAACGTTTTCTCCTTTGCTCGGTATTCTTATATTCTCCGAATTCACGTCGATCAGAGTCAACAAATAATAGTTCATAAACCTCATGACGTTTTCAGAATGATCACGTGACAATCCTGATTACGTCATAGTCATTACGTCATAGCGATTACGTCATGTATTTAAATAGAAATATCACGCGTTCATTTAGCTATATTTAATATCTAAAGTTAATAAATAGAATTAATATCTAAATCAAAATATTAAAATATAATATTTACCCAGATGAAAAATATACTTGATAATATAATGTTGTTTATAATTATGTATAATTATATTACATACATATGTTATTATATTTATATATACTATATACTATATATATATATATATATATATATATATATATACACAATAGTTACTATAATTCACATATAACACATACGTATATAACAACATACCGATATATTCTTCCGTTAGAAAGATCCTCACGTAACGGAAGGCCAGCTCCCCCGCTCGGTGCAGATGTACCCATCTTCTGAACACAGGGATTTGGCACACTCCTGTATTAAGTCATACCACGTATAGTGTGTGTATATACATTAGTTTAGTTTAGTTTAAATCTATACGATGATTACATCTTGCAGATAGGCATTGCATCTATGGTGTACTATGGTAGGGTAGAGTGTGGCAGGTTGACCATATGGGCAGGTTGACCATATGGGCAGGTTGACCATAGGGGCAGGTTGATCCATCTCAATTATTTCTGCTATTAACAAAATATATCGATGTAATTTTTTATACACGTATACACACCTATATTTAGCCTTATTATAATAACTCAACAATTATCTATTTTAACTATTTTAAATATTAGTTAGTTATTAATATTTTATGAAAAACTCGTTGGTAAGTTTAAATTTGATATTATTAATATATTTTTTAATAACATAGCATTATTAATGGTATATAAATAAAGTATATTTAATATACTATATATTATAAAAAAAAAAATTCAAAAATTAACATTCACAAACTAATTAGATTACTTTTATATATAGGGGAAATATCAGAATAAAGACAGTGCCTGAATACGGACACTCTCGGTATCTCAGAAACCATAAATCCTACCAAAAAAAATAATAAAACATTCATAATTATATAAATAGTCTAAAAAAGTATTTTTTAAATTTTTAATTATACAAAATAGAGTTGATATATCAAATAAACTGATTTTGTATTACGTTTTTAAATTTATGAAAAAAATGTCAACTTAAAATCTTCTAAAATCTTTTAAGAATATACAAATGTATCGATATAAAATATAACAATATATTATTAAAAAATAAAGCATTCTAAAAAGTATATATATATATAATTTCTATATTTATTATCAAATATTCATTAAGTTATAAGCATATATCTAGAGGTAATATAAGTCCTTAATACAAAAAATATTAGGAATCTCTATTGAGTCTTAATACAGACACCCTATAACCAATCAGCGCGCAGCGTATGAACAATTCTGATTTTCATAAAAATCGCGTGCGTTATAATATTAATAACACCAATAAAGCTAAATATAAACATTTTATTATTTAGATACTTAAATTGTATAAAAAAAAACATAAATAAATAAATTATTAACTAATTAAATTAGAATAAATTATTCATAAAATTAATTATAATAATGTAATTGTAATTTGTCTGATTTATTCATCAATAATATATAGTTTATCTAGTGATATATACCTATATATATAGGGTGTCCGTATTATAACATAGGGTGTTCGTATTCGGACATGGGTACCGAATATGGACACCTCCATTATCTATGGAATTTTAATATTAAATAAAATAAATATATAATATTAATATATTTTAATTTTTGAATAAAAATAATGAGTCATAAAATGTTAAGACCATTTATTGTTAAAGTGTCCATATTAGGTTACTTTCCCCTAATAGTGATATGGGGCAGGTTGACCATAGTAAAACGGGGCAGGAGCTGCCAATCTGCCAATCTGTCCCGTTTATCATTGAACATATTTATTTATTAATTTATTTAATTAATTAATGACTTATTTAAATAATTGTAATAATCTAATTAATTAAATATATAATTGAGTAATTATTTTAAATAATTAAATAATTAATTTAAATAATTTAAATAATTTAAATAACTTATTTTAATTTAAATAAAGTACACTAAATATATATTGGGGGGGATCTATTAGTACTATTACTTACTACTTATTTAATTTCATAATAACATATTATTACAAAATAATGATATTACCAGGGAGGTTGCTGGTAATAGGTGGTTCCTGGTATCCTCCCTGATATTACTAATTAATTATGTTATTAACTAATTAGTTGATACGAAGTTGTTAATTATTTAATTTGGTTATTTACCTTTTCATTAATATTATTTATAGATATTTAATAGATAGTGAAAAATTATAAAAGAAAATTGAATGATATGTCATATATAGGCTGGATTAAAACATAGAGCATCTAACCTCTCGCCTAATCTAACTTATCGCCTTAAACGTTTCATTAGTTTTTATATCTTATAGTTTTAATCTTGGTGCATATACTTGTGAATAACTAATAAATATACATATATAATTTGTACTATGTTTATTTGTTAAATATATCTTTAATTTGTATTTTTATTATCTGGCTCAACCTGCCCCTTTAGACGGGGCAGGTTGAGCCAAATTAAAGATAATAATAATGTAATTATACAATTAGTTATTTATCATTACACTGATTTATGAATGTTTTTTATTTATATAAACTATATTTATCTTATGCACTTTATTTTATTAAAATATATTCATAAAATTACTAGATAAATGTGTTTTTATAAAAACCGGCTCAACCTACTAGGCTCTCCCCTATAGTATGGCATACTATGGTATACTATAGTATACCTAGTGCATAGTAATGCCGATATTACCGACTGACTTGAAGGCTTTATCACTTTATCACAAATGGGAAATGTGTGGGCATACCATATATTCTAGGTAGACAACTTTGCTAACAACTAACAATACTACTACAATGTGTCTACTACTACTAGGTATAATAACCCGGCGAGAGCCCCAAGTTGAACAACACCTCGTTGTCCGGCTTGAAGTTGTTGATCCTGCGAGCTACGTAGTCAGCTAGCCATACGCACGCCTGTTCGTATTCACGTTCTATCACAACGCGCATGTCTGTCACGTGGTCGTGTTGTTATCGTTACAGTCACGTGGTGTGTGTTACGTCATTGGTAGGCGTATACTATAGTATACGCCTACTAATGACGTAACTTACCACGTGACTGTATATAGCGTGTAGCGAGAATTAGATTGAGGGTGCGTCTTATAAGACGACCGGTATACCGGTCGCACCTACTATTACATATGTTCGTTGTCTAAAATTATATTTAATATATTATAATATCTCATATATGATTTAATAATTCCTACATTATATTATTTTATAATATATACACAATTTATATATATATATATAAATATATACATACTATAAATAATAACCTCGTTATAATTTGATGTTATTTAAAAAGAGTATTTTACTAAACACTAGTTAAAATTAAATATTATTATTATTATTCGATACCTAATTTCTATAGAATTAAAATATAACAAATATCCATGTCAACAATAAACAAAAATAATAAATAAATATTATAAACAAACACAAAATCAATATGTTTCGAAATAAACTATAAACTTATTTAATTAGTAAATAATACACAAAATTAAATGTGTCTATAAATAATATCATCCATAGATGTATTATTTCTATCAGGTATACCTATGTTATATATAACATAATGTATATATGTTGTTGTTGTTGTTGTTGTTGTTGTTGAAAGTATTTATTTAAACACATCATTAATAATAATAATTCTATAATGTGTATCGAACAATATACATCAAATATAGATACAAATATACGATTCCAGATCCTGAGAATAGCGAATTACATTATTGTAGTCTGGATAGTATGAGAGTATCAGTAGTTGTAATATGTATATATAATCATATTAGTACATATTACTTAACCTATAGAGGAGAGTACTCAAATACCGACACTCTAACAATAAATCACCATAACTTTATTATTTCTCAACTAAATATTTCCCAATTTTATTTATAAGTATTAATATAATATATATTTTATAATTTAATTTAGTTTGTTTAACTCTGAGATATCAGGGGTATCGATATTATGTGGAATTAGGGTGTCGGTATTATAAAAATGTATGTTGCTTAGGTAAAAGTTAATAACTTTTTAAAAAATTATAAAAAATACAAAATCTTTTCGGCACATTGTAAAATATAATTAGATCTATAAGATTTATTTAAAATATTTAAAATACCTACATTTATAAATGAATGAGAATCGATATTGTACTTCACAAATTTCATAAATTTAGTAGTTTAGTTGTAACGAAAAAAAATCAGTTTTTTGTTTATAATTAAAAAAATATAAATATTAAAAAAAAATGATACTTATATGAATTAGAAATATATTGAATAACATTTCATGCATTAATTATTTTTTGATTTGAATTATATTTTAGGAGATATCTAGGGTGTCGATATTACGTGCATGTTGATATTAGAGAACTCTCCCCTATAGGTAAATTATAATCTATAATCACTATTATTATAACTTATTATATATATATCAGAAAAATAGTTACAATTTATATGATGATAAATCAATAGAGTGTACCAGATAGATTAACAATATTAAAATATGTTATCGAATAGATAAATAGATAGCTAATAGTTTATTAAATATATTAAAAATTATGGGGAACAATAAATAATAATGACATAAATATATAAAGTATAAAATGAAATATTTCTTTTATATATGTAGCCTTGGCGGCTGAGTTCAGAATTGTAATAATAATTGTTTAATTTAATTATTTATTTAATAAAAAAAGATCGCTCATAGGCCTTGTATGTATGATAATCTTAGTTGAAAATATAACAATATAAATATATATACAGTGAAAGCCGCTTATATCGACATGGTTGTGTAAGCTCCAAAAATGTCGATATAGGCGGATTGTCGATATGAGCGATAGGGACGTATCCCTAATGATGTATAACGCATTAGTTTATTTATAATTAATTGTATGTAATAATATAATATATGCATATAATATAATAACAAAAAAGGTTAAATTATAATTTAGTATACTAAATATTTATTAAATAATATTAATATTATTAATATTTAATAACTAATTATTTACACACCCATCAAAATTCAATCAAAGAATATATTAAAAAGTATTACTTAAATGTATATAGTATATTATAGTATAGTAGAGTATATAATATATAGTATAGTATACTATATAGTATATATTATACTTAACTATAAAGTATAGGTTATACTTAACCTATATAGAATACAGTATAGATAGTGATGGGCATGATCGCGATAATTGACCGGCGATCCTGGATCTGCTTATTTGATTCACGATCTTTATATTTATAAGAATATTTGTCTATTTTATTATTTATGTGTTTGATAGTTTTTGTTATATAGTTATATAGTTATATCTTATTTTTAAATTATTGCATGTATGTATACATGAATACTATAGTATACTATTAGTTTACATATTCGAAATACAATGATGTATTATAGATAATATGATGATATTTATACCTAGACATATTGTATAATAATGAATTACTTTATTAAATATAACATAGGTATAGAACAAATAAAAAAACCTAATGGAAACTAATGACGTAACAAATCGTGATGCGACATGTTAGCAAGTTGCGCTCATACCTTTGATACTATTGATATTATGACCAAAATCTACTCTAAGAATTGTTAATTACAATTGAGTTCATATACCTGCATCTGGTGATGCAATGCACCACCCACTTGTACTCGATAAAGAGAGTTGATCCATGCAATGTATATATATATCATATAATAGTTTATAGTATTACCGTGCCATATGGTACTATAATACAATATATTTAACTATATATAGTATTACTTATAATGGATAACATGATATTGAGATATAAATTAAATATAAATATATACCTACACAATGAGTCATAGGCGTTAGTACGTAATAGTGACGCCAGTAATTAAGGGTACTATACACTACTGACACAATAATAGATGAATACGGATTATATAGTTCATTATTACTTTCCTACTTTTTACTTATGTTAATGTTTTGATATTTATATATGATAAAAACTTTCATCCATCATACAATAGTTGAAAATCTAACACCCAGTTCCTCTGCAACAATCTTTCTCTCCTTTCCATTTTAAATATTATTGACAGCAGTAGCTTTATCAACGATGGAAATGAATTGGCATCGTTACAATAATTAATAAATGAAATAAGATATACGTAATTATATCACAATACATATTTGTAGGCGTATCTAAATATTAATATTGGTTAATTGACCAATTACGTAAGATATTAAAGATCAAGTTGTTTATAGATATACTGACGGTATTGAGTAGTAGGGGAATAGCAATGAATACTATGGGAATGCTTTTCTAACAATTTAAAATTTGTAAATAATTTGTTTTATAATCAAATTTGTCGATATAAGTGGATTCAATTCCAAATATTACCTTATAAATATGTCGATAATGCCGAATTATCGATATAAGTGGATTATCGATGTACACGGATTAATTTACATATAAATAGGTGTAAATCCAACAACAATATCTCGAAATGTCGATGTAGCCGAATTATCGATGTACGTGGTTGTCGAAGTAAGCGGCTTTCACTGTATATTCATAATACATAAATATTGTATACATAGTATAGATAATATATATTTTTATTAATATATTATACATAATTTAATAAATATACATAAATAGAAATATATATATATATATATATAAGTATATACATAAGTATATACATAAGTATATATACTTTAATAAATAACAAGTTTAATATAAACTTACCTATAGT
This sequence comes from Osedax fenrisi, assembly GCA_964019155.1. Taxonomy (NCBI): domain Eukaryota; kingdom Metazoa; phylum Annelida; class Polychaeta; order Sabellida; family Siboglinidae; genus Osedax; species Osedax fenrisi. The sequence goes on along the minus strand of OZ025240.1, from coordinate 78,484,529 downwards.
CATACATATGTAAATATGTGTTTCAGGTATGTATGTGATGGCATACATTCTATGATAAGCAAAAGTAAGCATTATCTACATGCATACACTTTTATACTAATCACTGAACACTCTATCGGATACATACACATATTTAAGCTATTCATCACCGTCACACTCGAATACACATTCACACAATTATTCATAAATATAAATCAATACATTAAAACTTTTACTACATTTAACCCGTATATCACACGATTACATATATATATATATATATATATATATAAATACGTTGTGATTTACACACACCGAGAGTAAATAAAATAACAATAAAGGCAGCTAAATGTGGGATGTTGAACAAACTTGCTGAATACAATCATAACATAAGTATGGAAGAGTTATCATGTTGGTGAGGCCCATATAGGCTCATTATATACCCATTGTGAATAATAAGGAATGGACGCTTGATGTATTGGTTGTTTGAAATCTTCTCACATCTATAATATAAAATAATTTTACAGCAGGTTTATTAATTACCTTATATTAAGATCGAATACACACATAAAGTTTCAAATATTTACTTTATAATTACAGAACTAAAATGAGAACTAGAAACATAATAACATTGTATACAATTTACCTTTTATAAAAGGAACGACATCACATTTATGCATGTTGAGCATAACATTTGGTTTTAATATTAAGAGTATCAATATTTGTGGTATTTCAAGTTGAACTCACTCTGCTATAAAATAATTTATCGTTGCTTTATTAATACATCTATATTTACGTATCGTGATATGGGTCCACGGTTACAACTAGAATATGTTTGAACGCCGATGATTTCTCTATATCCACGAGATCGTTCAGTATCTTGAGACTCAGAATGGGGTCAGTTGTTACCTGCGATGTGATACTATTGTCTACATTATATAACCTATTGTGTTATCAGTTCTTACAATAAGTATACCTAGCTATAGCCTACATGTAATTAACATTAGGAACAATGCACGAAGCATAGGTAATACATATTAATCTTGTTGGATTTCACAAGCAATACTTTCGACAATATCTCTACATTGACGGGGCGATAAGTTACAGATCATAATATTATACACATATATCTAAAATACACAAAACATTCATCTAAAAAATCAATTACCTACCGTAGACTATAAAATATTAATAATGACAAATATAAAAATAACTTATTTAAACTGGTAATCCTTAACAATAATAATAATGATATTGCAACACACAAAATAAATCGACACCTAGAAAACATACTTCAGAAACTGAATCTGAAGTTCAGATACACGCCCCACTTGAAACCATAAAGTTCCTATAAAGGTGCTTTAACGTTTGGTGGGTATCTAAACTATCCTACTTATATCGAATACTCAGGAATAAATAAATAGTTTGCCGAAAAGGGATCATGTGAACAAGCACCCATTCGCGTTCCTTCACTTAATAAGTAAGGAGAGCGATTCTAAAATCGCGTTCCTTACCGATATGAGCAAGGAACGCTATTTTGGAATCGCATTTCTTACAGATTTTAAAATATTTATAACTCTACCTCGGATAAGAAATTCTAATTTGAAGAATAATGTGTGTTTGTTTATTTATCTTAATATGCATATATGTTTACAATAATACTTGTATACAAGAACATGACTATATAAAATATATCGATTATATACAGAGTTGTGTATTTTTTACCCACTTTTTATATTTTTTTACAAGTAAAAGCAATAAATGTAATCAATGTTATTTTTTTATTTTCGATATATTTTTTATATTTATTTTTCCTATTATATATATTTATATAAGAACAACAATAAAGCAAAGAACAATAAAATGAATATATCAATTATATACATTATATACACTGTATGGAATTTATCAATAATAAATGTACTAGTCCAAAATATACCAAATATATTGATACTATACGAGGAGTTTTGTATTTTTCACAATAGATATTTGTAAGTAAGACAAATAATTAATTAAATAATATATATTTTAATATATATAGTATAAATATAATTGATATTCATTTTCTTGTTCTTTGCTTTATTGTTGTTCCTATTATATAAATATATATATAATAGGACAAATAAATATAAAAAATATAACGAAAATTATGTACAATTCTAGAGAGCCTTTATTCAAAAATTGGTTAAAATATATTGGATGTTAACACATTTGTAAAAAAAAAAAAGATGTCTATTATTATAGGGTAGAGTGCTCTAATATCGACATTCATGTAATATCGACACCCTAGAGATCTCCTAAAATATAATTCCAATCAAAAAATAATTAATGTATTATAATCAATAATTTTTAATATAATCAATAATTTTTTTTTAATATTTATATATTTTTAATTTTAAACAAAAAACTGATTTTTTCGTTACAACTCAAATAACTAAATCTATAAACAATTTTAAGTACAATATTGATTCTCAATCATTTAAAAATATATGTATGTTAAATAATAAAAATAAATCTTATAGATCTAATTATATTTTACAATGTGCCGAAAATAATTGTTATTTTTCATAATTTGTTATCAAGTTACTAACTTTTATTTACCTAAGCAACATACATTTTTATAATACCGACACCCTAATTGCACATAATATCGATACCCCAATTATATCAGTGTTAAACAAACTAAATTAAATTTTATAATAGCTATTATATGTATCCTACCTACGTAATGCTTATAAAAAAAATTGGAAATATTTAATTGAGAAATAATAAACTTATGGTGATTTATTGTTAGGGTGTCGGTATTCGAGTAATCTCCCCATACATGTAAAATGTATCTTTTTCTCTATGATTATAGATATTAATGTCCTTTTTATATACATTTTGTTTAATATAATAAATAGTTTGTTTAGAAACACTCAATATACGGAGGCAATGCGTTCCTTATCTCTACTCGTGTAAATTAAACAAAATGGCCGTCCCATAGGGATACCCCCTTAAGCAATGTAATTAATTAAAGTTAACCAATTACAATAAATATTTACTTTAAATAATTACTATAAATATTCACTTTAACATAACCAATATCAACCGATATTATATTATCATATGCAATTTTCAGATAACGTTTAATCACTCAATACCAGACCACATTAGAATAGAAAACTATAGCACGCTGATTAACAATGTTACTAATTTAAATACACGGGGCATTGATGACTTTCTCAAAAAAAGGATTTTTAAATTCGCAAAGCAATACAACAAATTAAATCAATCTGGAACTCCAAAATGAAAAATATTTTGAAAATAATAAATTTCAAAGCAACAATCTAACCTATATTATTATATTGTAGCGAATGATGAACAACATAATACACAATTCGTAAGAAAATAGATGGTTGTTATACCAGACTACTTAGAATAACCACAAATATATCATAACAGATAAGGTTACTAATATACAACTGTACAGGGAATGCCAAAGATCACTGAGGTAATAAAACAAAGAATATTGTGACTTGCAGGTCACTGCATAAGTAACACTGACGAACTTGCGCAAACCTAATATAAGTTATAGAACGGCATACGAAACAGAGGGGAGATATCCACAACATTCATAGATATGATATCTTAAAGAACGACTGCGATTATGAAGAAGACGAATTAAGAACCCTGATGATGGACAGAGGATGGAAAGTAATTGCAAGATCTGGTCTAGTGGTGACTTAGCGATAACTCGACTAAAGTATGTAAATATGTTCAGATCATAGTGTAAATGAAATAGAAATGAATAATTAAAAGTTATCAAAAGATTAACAACGAATAACAATTATAGAACAATATTTGAATACATATATTTATAATAATAATAATTTATTTTATGGAATATTATTGCTATTTATAATTATTAAAATATTATATATTATTTTATTATAAAATTATCATTTAATATATATATTTAAATATTTATATTTTATAATCAAATTTATGAATTTATTTCCTGAATAGTGACTATAATAAACGGAAGGATATACATAAGCTAATATTAGCTTTACTAAAGAATATCCTTAACATATATATATATATATATAAGATAAGATAATAATTATATATAATATATGTACTTAACATTATATATATATTTGTATTTTATTACATATAAAAATTAAAAATAACAATATTTTAAATAATAATTATAATTAATATATACAAATTATTGTAATCATAAAATATTATTTTAGTGTCAGACAAAGTTGTATCTTCATTAAGTAATTTCTTTTTTCTAGATGCTTCCCATGATGGATGTAAGTTTTCTTCTAATAACATTTTAATTTATTAAAATAATCCATGTATAAAATAAAAATAATACGTTATAAAATATAAATATATTTGGAATGTATACATTTGAATTTTATACTATAATGATCATTTTATTATACATAATGTTTTAGTTTATTTCCTATATTATTTACAAATTTTCTATATGAATGTATTATATTACATGTAGTAAGGTTATTATCTAAATGTATTATTTATTAATTAGAAAAATATATATCGCCTACAATTCCCATATAAAATATATTTTCTATTCTACTCTTAATTATATATTACATACATCATCATTAATCTATCATAAGTGTATTTATTGATGTTATTGCACTATTTTACATGAGTATTATATATTATAAATATATTGACATTCATTTTATTAATAATATTATAGTTACCTGATTGAACAGCTTTTGTTTTTACTGCCTTCTCATAATTAGTAACTTCTTTCTTATATTTCGACTTATTATTATCGTTGTGATTATCGATTATTATTTATTTCGTTAATACTATAAAATTACAAAATAAATAAAATATAAATAATTATGTATATATACGTAATACAAGTTATGCTATCACATTGTTTGATTATTTACAATAGTATATAGCGGGGGGGGGGGTGTTTTGAGATGCTGATGATGAGATGAAAACAGTATAACACTCACACCAGGGCTAGCTTTTTCTTTTCTTCGACTAAATGTGAAATACACATGATGATAAAGGTCACGTACATCATCATTACATATATGTATAACATCCGTAGATCAAGTACACCATTACATCACATCACTAGTTATTGTAATAATTAAAGGACATGTTTGTAATTTGTAACGAGTTATTTTCTTCTAATTTTAATTATAATATATTGTTTTTTTTTTAATTATGTCATATACATATTATATAAAAATAAGAGTTATTACATATTATGTAATACATAATTGAAGATGGAAATCTATATTATAATGCTATGTGATACAGGGTTTGATAGATGTAAACAAGGAGATGGCGAGACTGCAAGATAAGAAAACTAAACTCACATCTTCACTGAACAAACTCAACGAAGCGATTGCTAATAAAGATTATGTCAGCAAAGTACCTGTGACTGTTCAAGAACAGAATGCAGATAAGGTGTGTGGTATCAGTAGTAGTAGTAGTAGTTATGTTAATTATGTATTAGTTTAATATATAGTTTTTTAATTTATAGTTTCATTATTTCTATATATATAGACCGTTTTGAATATATGTTATTCATTATTCATAAGAGATTGATATACTATTATTATATTATTGTTATACATATACTCCCTGTATCCTATACAGTTGAAAGAAATGATTGATGAACTAATTAGTTAGCTTAAGCTCCCTGGCACTTGCTTCAATCAATTTACAGAAACTGGAAAAGTCATAATAATATCAGTGTATTATTATTATTATTACAATAATTGTTATGTATGTGTTAGTTATTTATTAATTCATTGTTATTATTTATTTCGATAATACTATAAAATTACAAAATAAATAAAATATATATATTTATATATATATACGTAATACAAGTTATGATATCACATTGTTTGATTATTTACAATAGTATATAGCAGGGGGGTGGGGGTGTTATGAGATGCTGATGATGAGATGAAAACAGTATAACACTCACACCAGGGCTAGCTTTTTCTTAGGAGTAGAACACATTGGCTGAGGTATATAGTAGATGGGAGGGTTGTCTGCTGGCATCACATGGTAGCTGCCTATCTCTATTGTTTCATTGGGGTCTCCAGCATTCATCCCTATTATATGATCATTATGTAATGGTATAATAGTGAACTTCAGTGTGTATTTGTGGCTTTATTTAGATTAAGTATAATAGTTTATATTTAATCTATATATGAGTTTATAATGAACATATTGTAGTTGAAATATGCATGAATTTCTCGTGTATACAGATTTAAACCTGTACATGCTACAATGGAATAGTCATATTTAGAATGATTAAGTGTAGGGAGAATGTTCCAGATCACACAGTATTAGTCACAACTAGCTAGTAATGTCCATACATGCTAAGTATGACTCATACCTCATCAGTACTACTACTGCTGCTGCTAACCCGTGCCAGGCCTTATACCCGTAGCAACCAGTCCATACAATGTATTATCAGTGCTGGAGTCCTGTACAGAACTACTAGCTGTAGTGATGATCTCTATTCCTTGACCACTGTCCGTACTGGTATCACTGGACATCTCCCTGCAGCCTTTGTTACTCTGAGGTGAGGGCAATAGTTATCATAACTACACGTGTTATTGGTCTAACATATGTTGCGATGAGGGGCAATTATAGTCAACAGGTTGTAGGGCAATAATACTGATACATTCCAACTCGCACGTAACAATGTTACATCATAATATGCATATTACATGTAATACTATTATATATTTGCATATTTTTCTAGTCGTTAATCAGATTAATTTTAATATTTATATTATTCATTAATATAATAATATTTTAATTTATCAAGTAAATTCTGTATATATTTATATTATAATGTGTTTATTATAACATATATATATATATATATATATATATATATGTATTATATATTCTGTTTAGATTTAATTAAACCTGTATTAATTATGCATGTATTAAAAGCCTTTACAACGATTATAGTCTACCCACCCTACCCATCCGAATGCTGTGACTTAATGATATGGGCGTATATGTTTAATAACATAGGAACCTTTGTTTCATGCTATTTATAGATTATCTAATGCTGTCGTCAATTGTATAATCTAGTTATCAAACGACAGATATGTTATCTTACTCAGTGAGTAGATACAACAGAATTATTAATGATGACCTTATTTGTAATGTGGTTTAGTGGCAGATGTGTGTAGTATTGATAACTAACAAAGACCTGCGCACTCTTATGTAATAAATAAGGACATCAATCATTGGATACTAAATATTTGTATAAGCGACGCTTACTGCTGGTAAAAATCAAATTTACAAATAGTATGGCATACAATGTAGAGACATATATAGTCATTAATACTAATGCCATACGAATGTGATGTATAATGTATAGGCAACATGTCCTGCATATATCATGTATGGGGTTTATGTTTCTAACAATTAATACAGACATAATATGTGTTATTAATATATCATACATACACGTATGTGTTCAACTGAATATAGTAGGCTGTATTATGAAATAAATTTCACATTTATATGTATATAAAGATTGTCTAAATAATTACTAATTAATAATAGCATACATATGTACTATAGTACTGCTACTGTTATAGTGGTAAACAGACGTATGTTACACTACTACATGTAGTATACTGAGGGAGGTCTCCCTGTTATAACACTGCTGTGTGTTACATGTAGACACACACAGAGCTACTATCACAGCTCCCTCTCGTGTAACCATACTAGCTATAAAACCTACCGGCAATTATGTGGTTGCCATTGTTTATCTCGTGCTAATCTACTGTGCATACGATGTACCACTAGATAATAGTGTTGTAACATAGCATTGTTTACACAAAGGTATACTATAGTATAACTATGTAATACATAGTATGTATACTATAGGTATTACTATATAGTATTATTTAGGTATACGCATAACTATTAAGTATATATGTACAGATAAATAAAATAATATATTATTAGTATGCATAATACATGTACACATATCGAATACAAAATAATCATCAATCAATACATTACATATTGGTATAGAAGATATCCGTGTATCATATTGCATAGGTGTATTGTATCGAGTTAAATAAGTATACGATATTCATATATCAATAATGTATACATTACATATTATCATTCCTAAGTTATTAATAGTTAATTCTGCATTATAATGAGAATATGCTGCATCTATTTTTAAATATATATTTTGCCGTTAAATCTTTCTTCATAATCACACCGCTTAATGAGAATATCTTATCCATCCTACTAAATTTAATACAACGGAATATGGGTAGGTAAGACCTATATATAATATTAATTGTTCTATAGTACACATTATAGAATAAAGCTTTATTCTATGTCGATATGATATCGGATACCCCGCTAAATGGGAGATACCCTAAGTTCTCGGCTATCACTGTCACAAGCCGCCATTGGGTAACGCCCCTTTATTATCACGTGATCTATTACATTTGTAATCGCGGATATTATTACTATACGTATTTCCTTTAGAAATAAGATACCCTATAGTTATAGTTATAACGAGGGGGTATCTTATTTCGATAGGTATATCTAGAGCTACCCCTTAGGTAGATGAGAATAGACGGGATACCGAGCAGGATATGATATTTATTATTATTGTAACACCCCACCCACACTCGAAATATCAAGTTTCATTATACATTATAATAGTAATATGTTACTATTATAATAAATTTAAAGGAATATTATTAGTAGTATATATAATATTTTATTACTATAACTATTATTAGTATTAATGATAAGCTATTAATATTACTATAATTATTATTACTATTAATATGAATATAGTGCCCCTATTCTCCGGTAGGGTTCGGTGATATATTACGTAATAGCCTAACCTGCAATTCACGTGATACGATATGCTCGGTGTAGTTCAGCACGTGACACTTGCGCACTTCCGTTTCCTGTATAAAGTTAGGCCGCGTAAAGATAACAGTATAGGTGGGTTGCCTGTGAGGAGATAACGTATAGATAACGACATAGGGGGGGGCAGAACAATGCATTCGGAACAATAGAGCTCGTCGCATTCCTTAAAGGCAGGCTCTTCCATTAGATACGGTAGTTATGTATATTACTATGTATATTATACATATGTATAGACTACTTGTGTTGTGTGGGTACATGATAAGATAACATCGTTATTACTACAGTGACCTATATCTGCTATCATTGTAACGGGTAGTTTATTTAAGGGCTGATATGTGTATTTATGCATGTGAAATATACACGTAAACATATATATATATATATATATATATATATATATATATATATATATATATATATATATATGTATATATATATATATTAAACAAGTAATGATGTTGATATTCACACAACATACCTGACGCGCTCTTTATCTTAAGGGCGTAAATCTAACTCGCTTTCATTTCCCCACACATCACACACTGTTTATACCGGCCACACGAGGCGCCTATGTCGCGGTTCTATTTATAGATATATTGCGTAATAGCGCGATGACAGGTTTGTTTAGGTCGTAACCGTTTAGTGTTGAGTGACAGGTGTTCGTCAATACCGCGCCTTACCTATATTACAATATAACTTACACATTCTTATGTGAATATATACTTACTTATATAAGTTTAATGCTCTTTTTGAACATTACACATTTAATAATAAATATAGGATATTAACTATAGGTAATGATTAGTATACCCATAATTAGAAGCGATAGTATTAGCATCCCGTTCATCACAACACCACCAGACATGCGTACACATATCTCCCTTAGAACGTGCGTGTGTTAATACACTAACGATAGTAAACCGGATATTGATCACCTCTACACCACGTGTGTGATAGTGTGGAGGTCGCGCAACGGGTGATACATTAATACTCCTATTTGTCCATACCCCCCGAGGAGGTGGGAGATTAATAAAGGACATGTGCTAGCTATGTCCTAGAGGCACGTATGAAAGGTTCGCGTATATTAACTATAGATATAGCAGTATGACTAATATAGTATTGATTATAATTATCAGCTATTCTTATCAGTGATTCTTATTTGTCAGTTAGAATTCTCGTTAATATTTTAATATTATCATTAATAATATCTTAAATAAAAATTTAAATATATACACGAATCTATATATATATATATATATATATATATATATATATATATATATATAATATGTTAGCATTGTGTACGCATGCTTGCTAGTATGTATATAGTGTAAGTGACGAACACATACATAATGTAGATACAATACAAGATAACACATTGAGATACACAATACTAAATATCAGTCACACGCCTATAGCTTATACATAGGCTGTATACACACTTAGTACGCTATACAGGAGAGACACGTGATCATTAATACCACGTGATGTTTACCCGGATGTTTACGTTGATACGGAGAGGTTTTGCGGGTGTTAGCTATAACCATAACTATATATAACAACTATATGATACCGGAGCGCGTGTTATAAATAATATACTACGGTGAGGTGTGCAGTGAAGCGTGACCGACTAGATTACGAGGTGTTACTATTACGCAACAATGACTAACCGCGAACTCGGTATGACGTAACCGCTTCCTCTTGACCAGCGCTATAGCCACCACTAGAACCGTTACGACCAGCAGTGTTAGAGCTACTAGTATCAGCGATATCATCAGCGTCCTCCTCATCCTCCCATCTCCACTAGGGGGAGTGGCTAACGTGGCATTCACGCGAACAACCACCAGCACCTCTATCGAGTGAACCGTGTCCGATATCTCGACTAGTAACGGGAAATCTCGAGACACCAGAACCTCGTCGAACGTTCGCCCTGTTCTGATAACTCCGTACCGCGGGTCCAGCCGGAAGTCGGGGTCATTAGAGGTCAACCTAAAGCTCAACACGGAAGTCGGGTCGCGGTCTGTGACGTAGATTCTATAAATAGATCTCCCGACAGGAAGTCGTGCTGATATTTGGAGAACTGTTCCGTTGGGGGTATGGCTTACGGGAGGGTTGTCGTTAAGGTCCAACACGTGAATCACAAGTAGGGAGGTGTCCTTCAGAGTGGAGAGGTCAAGGTCGCGTACTTCTATCTGATACGTGTAGTTATCGGCTAGTTCCCTGTCCAGCGTTATGTGTGACAGCCTTACGTCACCTGACATCGGGTCTACTGTCACGTGACTTCCAGGTGATGACGTCACTAGTGAGTAACGCATCCGGCTGAACTCGGGGGTGACATCTCTATCAGAGGCCGACACCCTACCGAGTAAAGTACCCGCCGCAGCGCCCTCTATACATCGGAATGTAAACTCCTCCTCCGCGAACAGTGGTGACTCATCGTTAACGTCCTCTACCGTCAGCGTTACCCGACAGGTGGCGCTAGCGTTCGTGTTGTCCTTGACCTCTACGCTGAACTCGTATCCGGTAGGTCCGTCATCGTAGTCCAGCTTCTCGGCGAGTATCAGCTGCCCACCCGACGTTACCTCCAGCACATTAGTACCGGTGATAGCGTACACGAGGTCAGGGTTAAGGTCATCATCGCGAGCCTTAACCACGCCTACTTTAGAGCCTAGTGGCGCCGTCTCCCGTATCCGGAACTCGAACTCGACGGCGGGGAATACCGGCCGGAAGTCGTTCACGTCTAGAACGTTAATGGTAATGGTGGCATTTCCGGTCAGGGGAATACGGCCCAGATCGGTACACGTAACGCGAACGTGGAAAGAGGGCGTGGCTTCACGGTCGAGTAAACGCGTCGTTATCAACTTATACCTGTGGCCGGTGCGTAGAGCCACCAGCGTAAAAGCCTCGCTGTCCGTGTAGCAGGTAGCTTGACCGTTAAGGTGTGAGTCGTGGTCGCTAACGGTCACTAACGCCACTAGGACACCCGGGGCTCCGTTCTCCCTCACTCCGGCCACTTCTCCGTCCGTACCGGTCAACGTACTTATCACCACTAGAGGCGCGTTATCGTTAACGTCCTCGACCTTGACCTTGAGTCTGAAGGTCGAGGTCAAACGCACGGAGTCGGTGCTGAGACCGTCGCGAGCCGCTATGGTCAGAAGATATGCTCGCGTCATCTCGTAGTCGAGCCCCTTGGAGGAGAGTCTCAGTTGACCGGTGTCCGAGTCTATCAGGAAGTTGTCGCCAGGTGGCGTCTGGTCCCGGATGTAGTACGTTATTCTAGCGTTAGTGGCGAGATCCTTATCGCTAGCCCTAGCCGTGTATATCGTGTGGTTTATCTGTGCAGTGTAACGCTTGTGTCAGTGATAACATTGATAAGGGTAGTTGGGGTTATAGGTTAAGGGGGGCGTATACTATCATATATATATTTATGTGCGTGTGTATGTGTAAAATATGTATACTATACACACCCGCACACATAAATACCCCATGGGGTAACATATTGTAATATACATTATATACTCGACACTCATGTGTTCATAATTATGAATCTCATTATAATTGTTATATGAAATGTGTATTCATATTTATTATAGTATAATTTACGTTATAAAACAAAATAATCAAATGCTAATATATACTATACATTTATAGATATAATGTATATATCTCTCTATTTATATCAGATAATGCACAAAAGTGAAGCTAAGTTTAAACAAAGATAACCTTCGTGTCCTCGTTCAATGTAATAGTCGCTTTGTCTACGTCGAATACAGGGGCGTTGTCGTTAACATCAGTCACGTTGACCTTGACCTTGAGATAATCCTCATTACCGAGGTCATCTGAGGTCACCACCACTACCTGGTGCTGGTCCTCGTGTTCCCTGTCTAGTTCTACCCTCGTGGTTAGCCACAGACTTCCGGTTGATGTGTCCGCATCCAATCGGAACACAGCATCACTCTCTCGCAGTCGGTAATGTATCCGCGAGAATCTCGGAGAATCTCGATCTACAGCTGTCGGTATAAGGAGGCGTGTCCCCGGCGCTGACGTTTCGGGTAGAGAGACGGTGACCTTGGCGACCGGAAATAGGGGTCGAAGGTCATCAACATCCAGTAGCTCTACCCCTACATCGTACACCATGAACTCTGCTAGGGGTTGCGACACCGCTACCGCTAGTCTTAGTCGACAGGTGGCAGCACCTGGGCAGCGAGAGTCTCTATCTATCGGGTGGAGTGTCCTCAGACCGGAAGTCAGCTCGTCCAACCGGAAGTCGGCGTGATCGTACACCGGAAGTAATAGGTAGCGACGTCGCGATGAGTGGGTGCCCCCTACCACCAGCCCCACTAGGGTACCGGGAGCTGCCTCCTCCGTTACGTTGAATACTATAGTGGTACCCGTGGTGCTGGTGGGGCTGGTAGGGTTGAAGGAGAGCACCATCAGCACCCCTAGTAGTAGTACGAACACTGACTCGTGGTGACTCATCAACCTGTAGTGTAACAACCGTTAAAGTGATGTGTTACGTGGTGGACATAGGAGATTTGTCTAGATTAGTGTTTACTAAAAATACGAATACTTTAGAACAATATATAATAGTATCTACTTTTTTTGATTTACATATAATATTATTTATAAAAAATAATATTTTTATTACGAATATTATTTCTTTACCCGATTCCTATAATATTGTATATAATACAGTATATATATACACTCTATTATTATTTTTATTGTTATTTGGTGGAGTCCTTTCATCTCATCCAGGAACTTAGATGAAGTTTTCACTTATAACCATATATGGCTCTAATGTCCCTTCGAAGCCGCTCTCATGTTAAGGCATCCATGGTTTTAACGAGAACCGATCATTTATTTATACATAATTATGTAAGAACTCTTTGTATATATATACAATATATGATATGTAGATATATGTCGTATAAATATACATTTTCATATTATATATATATATATATATATATATGATTAATAATTAATCTTTAGGATAAACAATAATTACGTTGCTAGTATACTTATAATTAGATATTATGTCATATATGCAATTTGATTATTATTATATATATATATATATATATATATATATTAGTGTATTCATATGTGTGTGTTTATGTATGTTTATTTATTAGTGTTTATATGTGTGTATGTGAGTGTGTGTTTACGTGTGTGTGAGCGTATGTGAGTGAGTATGTGTGAGTATGACGCACATTGTACGTATATATATATATATATGTGTATGAGCGTGTGTATGTGTGTGTGTGTGCGTATCAATGTAATAATGGATGATGTAAATTATTTGTATCAATATCAAGACGTTTTAATTCTACCAGTTGATAAATATATGTATATATATTTGTAAAGGCATTTGAAAAATTAAAAAAAATTACCTCGGGAAATTTTTTAAAACAATATATAAATAAATGAATGATTATTGATCGCTTTTCAAGAGTACCCTCTTCAAGTAGTAATAGTATACTATACCATATACTAGGGTGAATGTTATAGTAATGCTATAGCATCTCAACCCGTATACAACGGTAAAAGGGGCGTGTTAAGACATCCCACACAGGCCACGTGACTATAGGCAGCAACAGGTATACCTATCTCCCTCGTGCTATTGATCATACTATAGTGGGTGTGTGTGTGTGACGTCACTAATATACTAAACTATTAGTAGACATCAGCATTTAGTGTACAATGTACCCTTTATTATTATGCAACAGATGCCTTGATAATATTCATGTCATACCATATATAATAACCTATATTATTTTGTGTTTTCCTATTAATGATGCTATATTTTTATAAGATGTTATACATATATATAACATATATAAATTATAATATATGTTTAATTTATTATAGTTTGTATTAATATATTTTGTATATACATATATATTGATCATTTGAACAAGTTGCCGATCGCGTACCTTGCCCATTTAATGAATGTACGCGATTTAAAAACAGCGAATTATAAAACAATAACAGTACACATGAATCTACAGCCTATATATTAAGTTTAACTTGATACCATAGTTCCTTAACGTTTCGTATATGATACGGATATTAGATAGTCACCAGAATAAGAACAATATAATATTATATTTTATTATTGCATCTATGATTTTATAAACAATAAATGTATGGGAACAAGAATATAACAAAGATGTTGTTTCTCCATAGGGTTTTCTATTTGTTACCATAATTATTTGTGTATGTTTTATGAGTTATTGAAAAGTATAGGCATTTAATTAAATAATATTTATTTTTATCTGACAATATTGATGGAAAAATATTATATATATTTAAAAATGTATAAAAAAAGGATATCGTATAAACTATAAAGTGAGAATAAAAATAATAATAATAATAAAATATAATATTATCTTGTTCTCATTATGTTGACTATCTAATATATGTATTTTGTACGATACTTTAAAGAACTTCTAGTATTAAGTTAAACTTAATATATACGCTGTATATTCCTACTGTTATTTTTTTATAATTCGCTATTTTTAAATCGCGTACATTTATTAAATAGGTATACCTTATAAGGTAGGTGATCGGCCACTTGTTCACATGATCCATATATATATGTATGATAAATAATTTTATAATAACCTTTTTGTTGTATTGCAGCGTTAATATATCATGTAAGTTTGTGTATCCTGTGTGCTTGTTAATATTCTATATATAGAACTTAAACGTCAACATTTATCCATTGTTATATACTAATATTGTCATGTAAACAATAATCTATTATGCGAATAATTGAATGTCACTGTATATAGTAATAGAGTAATGAAAACAAGAAATAAACACAACACCCACTTATATACAACTAGTGATGCAATGAATACGCCCATAATGTAACTATACGGCGTATAGTATACGCCCATTTGCAAATAATACGCCCCATGTATTAATTATTGTCGTATATCTATTATCACCAGATCAATATTATATATATATATATATATATATATATATATATATTTCCCATCTGTGATCATTTGTGGTAAAGCGATAAAGCCTTCTGATTCAGTCCGTAACCTCTGCATTATTATAGATCATATAGGCAAGATCCTATATTTTAAAAATTAAATTAAAAACTATTTAAACTAAACTACTCTAGTAGTATACAATAACATTTTATATGACCTATTTAATCAAGGACATAATGTATGCTCACTATCTCAGAAATGGTTACTTTGTATATACAAAAAGTATACTCCGACCTATATACTTTTAGTGGTATATTTCATTATATTTCAATGATTAAAATCTTTGAATCAAATATATCAAGGATATATATTTATTTGTCAATATAATTGTATTCATAGTTTCAATTTTATTTATATTAAATTTAATTAAATCATATTTATTTTAATTTAAAAATAAATTATGTTCGAGAAATTATTGAACTATGTTTTTTTTAAATTTGTATATGGACATTTCTAATAATATAATATATATTAAATTATATTATTAATTAAATATAGGACCTACTCATATGAAATCACTGTTTAAAAAATAGTTTTTTCATTGATTTATGAACAATTTTGAAAATTCAAATTTGCAAGTAACCTACTCCTGACCATTAAGTAATATGATAAATAATTCAAGCTCAAAATAACATTTTCAAGAAATATGACTTATCAGATGTTCTTACTTATGCATTATATATTATATGTTATACCTATTTGTATTATACTTTAACTAGTATTTTTAATGTTAGTTCATTTCTCGTTAATGTATATGTTACCGAATATGGCTTTATATGTTATATTTGATGTTTAAATAAACTAATATATTCATTGTATACTAAACTATACTATATATGATTTGTTACATTCTCTTTGAAGTAATATGATAAATAATTCAATCGCAAAATAAAATGTTCAAGAAATATGCGTTAGCAGATGTTCTTGCTTATGTATTATATATTATTTTTATTATACTTTAACTACTATTTGTTCGTTCATTTCTCGTTAATTTATACGTTACATAATAGGGTTTTATCTGTTATATTCGATGTCTAAATAAACTATTATATTCATTGTATACTAAACTATATATATATATATATATATATATATATATATATATATATATATATATATGATTATGTTGATTATGATGATATAGGGTGTATATTATATTAGGGTAAATTATACACTGTATAATGCACTAAAATATGGTCATAAGACCCCTTCACTCATGCGAGAAGAAAATAAGAATAAGATAATAATAATACTATAATAATTATATAATAATAATACGTTTAAGATAAAGCGGGAAAATAGCGAATACAAAAATAATAAGTTGATGATTTAGTGATTAGAGGTAGAGAGATAAGAAATAAGTTTTATAAATATTGTGTGGGATCTAATAGAACGGATAGTAGGAGGGAGGGAATTACATAGTTCCATAATTCCATAGAGAATAATTAAAAACTCTACGATTTAGTGAAGTATTAATAGAGTTCAGGGAGATAAGGAGAGAAGTATTTTGGTATAGAGGAGAAGGTAATATTGTACAATTTTTTAATTAGATCAGATATATCATTATACAGATATTATAGACATAGTAAATGTTAACTATATTAAATCTAATCGTAAGTGACAATATTATATGTAAGTGTAATAGTGAATGTCACGTGACATGTCACAACTATTCCCGATAGGCAAGTTACGTCATACACAGTATTACATAATATCACGATACACGGTAATCACCCCTGTATGTTTGTACTGCCCGATGTGGTGAATTGCGAGGGTAACTTAATGATAATATACAATGCCTATATATGGTATGGTATTATTATATGTAATGTCATTGTTGATGCAGTTGTGTATTTATAAAGATGTAACATTACATAACTTATCTATATTATGTATTATAAAACACATAGGGAGTCCCTATTAGTGACATGCCTACATATAGTGTATTACATTCATAAATATTTAAAAGTGTACACAAAAATAATATCGTATAAATTATATATATCCAAAAATCCTAGTATAGTATCAATATCTTTGGTATATACTTGGACCAGTACATTTATTATTGATAAAATCGTAAATTCCATACAATGTAGATAATTGATATCATTGATATATTCATGTTCTTGTTCTTTGATTTCTTGTATATATAACAAAATATAACGAAAATACAAAAATAACATTGTATATATTTATTGCTTATACATATAAAAAAATAAATAAAAAATTGGTACAAAATACAAAACTCTGTAGATAATCGATATATTTGATATATTCATGTTCTTGTCTGCATAATAAAATAAATGAATAGACACACATCATACTTCACATTAGAATTTCCTATCCATGGTGTAGTTATAAATGTTTTAAAATCGGTATGGAACGCGATTCTAAAATCGCGCTCCTTATTCATATCGGTAAGGAACGCGATTTTACAATCGCTCTCCTTACTTATTAAGTGAAGGAACGCGAATGGACGCTTGTTCACATGATTCGTTAATTTACTATCTATATATAGAAGAAACATTTATATATATTGTTATTTATATTATATTATAAACCCACACACTACAAGTTGTAGGTACCTATAGGTATATGGTATACAGTAAACCCCTTCTATAAAAGTAGGTAGTAAAGATACAACTTTAACACACGTGATACTATATTGACACTAGCCGACGCCATTTCGCTGTGTGGGAGCTTCGTTACTACTGTTAATTATCAGTATACAACATACAACACATCTAAGACCACGTATTCATTAGATGTGTACACGTGTTGTCTTATGTTAATTAACAATAGAGAAGCTGCCGCTACTAACTTCAATGGCATTGTTAAGGCTGCCACTAATTCATATGGGTATAGGATAGTTCACATGCGTGCATAGTATAGTATACATATATACCTATTATATACCTATATACCTATATAACTATATACCTACTGTACTGTATATGTCTCACTGCATGATCAATTCTACTTAAATCTATATTTCTGTGAAAGTTAAATTAATGTTGGATTCAAATAATCAACAAATTATGCAATACTTTCTTATAGAGGGGTTTTATTTCTTATTCTATTCTTATTTTCATAATTATTTTTCTAATAAACGACTTATTTGTTCTTATAGCGAGGTTTTCTTATATAATATTATACATGTTACCGACCATCACTTATAACAGGCATATTATATGGTAATCATATTCGATTCCAAATAATTAGCAATATATATATATATATATATATATATATATATATATATATATGTATTATATATAATACATAAATCATTTATAAATGCATTATTTAAATTATTTAAACATGTGTAAAGTACACATTGATAAACTATGAAGTTTGCTTCAGTAATTGATAACGTCATGTTTCTATTCATATTAGTAACGCTTATTAGAGACTAAACCTTCTCTGCATGACGTCATTTAAATACGGAACTGATGTCACATTATCACCATTATATACTTCCCATTTCCGGTAGAATAACTTAATCATTCCCTCTATATATAGTATACTACACTATATAATGTTAACAACATGTATATATATATATATATATATATATATTTGCAGAGTAAGAATGTATTGCCTGAATACGAGGGTGGCAACCTTTAACTAAACAATATACTGAGTAGAGTAACGCATAGTGTTTAAGTACTATATATAGTACTTTCCCTATAGGGGAAAGTCTCCTATTACCGACCACCTCATGATTATTTGTAATAACTAATTCAATATTAAATATATTTATTTGAAATTTTATAATTTGAGTAATATTATGGCAATGAATAATGTGGATATTTTGAATTTTTGATATAATTGTATTGACAATAATAATCCGGGGGTCGGTAATCGGATACATGTACCTAATACCGACCCCCTTCTCCTATTACCGGCCACCTAACATACTCGTGGAATAAATAATTATAGTATTATAGTATCCAATAAAAATAGTAGATATACATAAATATAATTAATTATAACATGACGTAATTTATTTGTTATTGAATTTATGTTTTAATAGTAATATAAAATTTAAATTTAAACTTTATAGTAATTATATTAAAATAGTGTATATTATTATTTAATATTTATTTATTAATCAATATGTATATAAATAACTGGAATCATGAATAATAAATTTATAGATTATATATGTCAATGATACACAAACAAGTTATAACATAATTTAAAGTAAAATACGGATCTATTTTGATTGGATATTATAAATCACATGGGGTCGGTATTAGGGTAATTTAGGGGGTCGGTAATAGGAAAATCATATGGGTTGCTATAATTAAGATATATTGGTTAATAGTTATTCAAATTAAATTATTTTTATAATAGTTATAAACATTTTATTGATCTACAATAATAAGTTTTCTTTTAATTAATAAAGTATTTACAATGATTTAAAAAAAGTTATTATTTAAATATTTAAAAAGTAAAAACAGAATATTACATTTTATCAAATAACAATTGTAGGATTAAATATTTTTAAAAACAAAATAATTAATCATATTTATCATTAAATTATCAAAATATTATTCTTTGATAACTCTTATAGTTACTGAGATACGATGGGGGTCGGTATTATGAGGGAGTCGGTAATCGGGGACTTTCCCCTATAGTGTACTCACTACAACAGTAGCGTCATCAGTAGTGCACACGTCATCACTGTAGTACGCGAGTACTCACTAGTAATGTACTCACTATAGTACGTGTATAGTACACTGACCACCGCGGTCAAGCTAGACCTCACTATAGTGGTATAGCTGTTACCTATTGTTGTATGATATATCGGGGAATTAGAACACATGTTAAACAAGCCTACAGACCCCATGTATACATGTTAACTAAACGTACATACATTCCCCTGTGTTCGCCATATCATACAACAATAGGTAACAGCTATACTTATAGCAAAGCCCTTTGCTTAGTGAGGTATAGCAGCGCTTCACACATATACTATAGTGAGTACATTACTAGTGAGTACTCGCGTACTACAGTGATGACGTGTGCACTACTGCTGCCGCTACTGCTGCAGTGAGTAGTACACACACGGAGCGTTACTCTACTCGGTACATTATTTAGTTAAAGGTTTGCCGTGTGTGGGCAATACAATACATTCTTACTCTATCTGCATACATGTTGTTAACATTCTATAGTAAACTATATATAGAGGGAATGATTAAGTTATTCTACCGGAAATGGGAAGTATATAATGGTGATAATGTGACATCAGTTCCGTATTTAAATGACGTCATGCAGAGAAGGTTTACTCTCTAATAAGCGTTACTAATATGAATAGAAACATGACAGCATCAATTACTGAAGCAAACTTCATAGTTTATCGATGTGTACTTTACACATATTTAAATAATGTAACTATCTCATTTATAAATGATTTATATATATTTTATATTTATATAATTATGTATTATATATAATATATAATTATATATATATATATATATATATATTGCTAATTAATTGGAATCGAATATGATTAGCATATAATATGCCAGTTATAAGTGATGGTCGGTACAAGGTATAATATTATATAAGAAAACCTCACCAAAAGAACAAATAAGTCGTTTATTAGAAAAATAATTATGAAAATAACCCCTCCATAAGAATGTATTGCATTATGTGTTGATTATTTGACTTATACAAATTTAATTTTTAAAAAATGTATCATATTTCATATACAATGCATTAATTTCACTTTCACATAAATATAGATTTAAGTAGAATTAGACATGCAGTGATACAATACTATAGTCTATAGTATATACTATATATATAGTATACTATAGTGGAAAGTAACCTACTACGGACACTTTAACAATAAATGGTCTTAACATTTTGTGACTCATTATTTTTATTCCAAAATTACAATATATTAATATTATATGATTATAGATATTATTGTGATTTTAACATTTTATTTAATCTTTTAATTCCATAGATAACGGTGGTGTCCGTATTCGGTACCAATGTCCGAATACGGACACCCTGTGTTATAATACGGACACCCTATATATCACTAAATAAACTATATATCAATCATACAAATTACAATTACATTATTTATAATTAATTTTATGAATAATTTATTCTAATTTAATTATTTAATAATTTATTTATTTTTATTATTTTTTAATTAATAATACAATTTTAGTATCTAAATAATACAAATTTTAGATATAGATTTATTGGTGGTATTAATATTATAACGCACGCGATTTTTATGAAAATCTGAATAGCTCATGCTGCGCGCTGATTGATTATAGGGTGTACATATTAATACATCTAGAGTGTCCGTATTAGGCACAGAGCTATAGAGAAAGTTTCTATCTAACTCTGTGATATTAGAGAATTATATGACCTCTAGATATATGCTTATAACTTAATGAATATTTTATAACTAATATAGAAATTATAAATATAATTTTAGAATGCTTTATTTTTTAATAATATAGTGTTATATTTCTTATCGATATATTTGTATATTCTTGAGAAGGTTTTAAGTTGACATTTATTTTCATAAATTTAAAAACGTAATCAAAAAATTAGTTTATTGGATATATCAGCAATATTTTGAATACTTAAAAAATAAAAAATATTTTTGTGAACTATTTATATAATTATGAATATTTTATTCATTAAATATTTTTTTGTAGGATTTATGGTTTCTGAGATACCGAGAATGTCCGTATTCGGGCACTGTCCGTATTATGTTACTTTCCCCTATAATGCACGCATGTAAATTCTATATCAATTGGTTAACGTTACGTTAACGTGAATTAGTGGCGCCTGCCCCTTAACAATGTCATTGAAGTTAGTAGCAGCTTCTCTATTGTTAATTAACATAAGACAACATGTGTACACATTTAATGAATACGTGGTCTTAGATGTGTTGTATGTTCCCAGCTAACAAAAATAGCCTCATAATAGCAACATAATCGCCCGTATATTATGCTGCTATTATGTTTCAATTCTAATGATAGCATTCTAAGATAAAGACTTTGACTCAGTGTAGAGTCTATATAGCAGGGGTCGCGCTAATGTGCAGTCAACGCTAAAATGGGAAGTCAATAATTTATTTGTGCAGTCAATTTGTCAATATTGTGCAGTACATTTTTCAATTTGAGCAACAATATTTGTATTATTTTAATTCATTTTTGGAGAATTTATGTAATTTGCATACCATGAGGGGAGTTTCCCGATATTTTTTATATTACTAAGCACAAGAATATCACAAAAATAACATATTGTGGTGTAATATACATAAAAGAGACCATTATGAAACATCATAGTTCTGAATATTATAAAAAAATATAGTATTGCTTATCAAAAAAAGATTGAAGGGATAAAACAATCAGATAAGACACCATTAACAAACTACATATCAAAGGCAAATAGTGATTTAGATTATAAGATAGGATCTTTATTGGTAATGGTTTATTATAATGCAAATAAGTTGGTTTTACCTGAATATTCTTTCCCTGCTTGAGGTAGAACGCTTTAGTACTTTTATCTAAACACTCATTTATACAAACATAGCAATTCAAATAATTCAAAGTATACTTTCTTTTCCTATATAAATAACAAAAAAATAGTATTGTTATGAATTGGATGTTATCACATTTGTAAAAAAAAATTATATATATTATTATAGGGGAGAGTGCTCTAATATCAACATACAATTATGAAATATAATAAATTAATAAATATTTTGTATTTTTCATAAATTGTTACAAAGTTATTAACTTTTAACTAAGCAAAATACATTTTCATAATACCGACACCATAATTGCACATAATATCTACATCCCAATTATCTCAGTGTTAAACAAACTAAATTAAATTTTAAAATAGCTATTATATGTATTTACCCATAGGTAAGTATACTTAATAAATTAATACATATATATAAAATTTGAAATATTTAGTTGAGAAATAATAAAGTGATGGTGATATATTGTTAGGGTGTCGGTATTCGAGTAATCTCCCCATACATGTAAAATGTATCTTTTTCTCTATGATTATAGATATTAATGTTCTTTTTATATACATATTTTTTAATATAATAAATAGTTTTTTTAGAAACACTCAATATACGGAGGTAATGCGTTCCCTATCTCTACTCGTGTAAATTCAACATAATGGCTGTCCCATTACAATGGGGATACCCCCTTAATAATTAAATTCATTAAATTCATTAAATAATATGTAATTCATTAAATTTAACCAATTACTATAAATATTTACTTTAAATAATTACTATATATTTTCACTTTAATATAACCAATATTACCCGATATTATATTAACCAATGCTATTTTCAGATAACGTTTAATCACACAATACCGGAACACATTAGAATAGAAAACGATAGCACGCTGATTAACAATGTTACTAATTTAAATACATGGATGACTTGCTCAAAAAAAGGATTTTTTAATTCGCAAAGCATTAGCATGGTCAGCAATACAACAAATTAAATCAATCTGGAACTCCAAAATGAAAACCATTCTAAAAAAAATAAATTCAAAGCAACAATATAACCTATATTATTATATAGTAGCGAATGCTGGACAATAGACTCCACAATGCCCAAGCAAATATATGGTTGTTATACCAGGTTACTTAGAATGGCCACAAATATATCATGGAAAGACAAGGTTACTAATATACAACTGTACGGGGAATGCCAAAGATCACTGGGGTAATAAAACAAAGAAGATTGTGCCTAGCAGGTCACTGCATAAGGAATGCCGACGAACTTGCGCACAACTTAATATAAGTTAAAGAACGGCATACGAAACAGAGGGGAGATATCCACAACATTCATAGATATGATATATTAAAGAACGACTGCATGCTTATGAAGAATACCGATTAATAACACTGATGATGGACAGATAAAGATGGACATTAATTGCAAGATATGGTCTAGTGGTGACTTAGCGATAACTCGACTAAAGTAAGTAAATATGTTAAGATAATAGTGTAAATTAAATAGAAATGAATAATTAAAAGTTATCATAAGATTAACAACGACTAACATTTAATATTAATAGAATAATATTTTATTAAATATATTTATGTAAAAATAATACTTTATTTCATAGAATATTATTTCTATTTATAATTATTAAGATATTAAATACTATTGCATTATAAAATTATAATATAAAGATATATTTAAATATTTATATTTTATAATTAAATTTATGAATTTATTTCACGAATAGTGACTATAATAAAATAAAGGATAATTAAAATTATATATATATTTGTATTTTATTACCGATAAAAATATAAAATAACAATACAAATAACATATTTTAAATAATAATTATAAGTGATAATAATTATATAACAATTATGTTAATCACCAAATGTTATTTTTGTCCCAGAGAAAGTTGAGTCTTTATTAATTAATTTCTTTTTTCTTCATGCTCCCCAAGAATGTAAGCTTTCTTCTGAGAAAATGTATTTTTATTAAAATAATCAAGGTATAAAATAAATATATATAATAAGTTATAAATAGTAATATATTTTAAGTTCTATATTAAAGTGATGATTGTATTATAAATAATGTTATAGTTTATTTCCTATCGGATTTACAAATTGTATGTATGCATTTCTTATCTTACATGTAGTAAGATTATTATGTAAAATCATTTATTACAAAGTAAACAAATATATAACACATGAAATTATATAAATAAAATATATATTCTATTCTACTCTTAATTAGAAATTATTTAAATCATCATTAATTCTATTGTAAGGATATTTATTTATGTTATTTACACTATTTTATACGATTATTATTTATTATACATATATTTACATTGGTTTTATTAATAATATTGTACCTGATTCGACAGCTTTGTTACCGATTGCTTTCTCTTATTTGGTAACTTCTTTTTTATATTTCGACTTCTTATTATCGTTTTGATATCGGGTAAATATACATGTTCAATAGTTGAAAGAGATAATAAGTGAATTGAGCTGCGATCAATAATATTATAAACTTACAAAATAAATAAAATATATATATTTATATATATATACGTAATACAAGTTATGTTATCACATTGTTTGAGTATTTACAAGAGTGTATAGCGGTGGGGGGTGTTTTGAGATGATGAGATGAAAACAGTGACATGCTCACACCAGGGCTAGCTTTTTCTTAGGAGTAGAACACATGGGCTGAGGTATATAGTAGATGGGCGGGTTGTCTGTTGGCATCACATGATAGCTGCCTATCTCTATTGTTTCATTGGGGTCTCCCGCATTCATCCCTATTATATAATCATTATATAATGGTATAATAGTGAAATTCATATGATTCATATGAAATGCAGTGTGTATTTGTGGCTTTATTTAGATTAGGTATAATAGTTTATATTTAATCTAATATGTGTATTTATAATTCACATATTTTAGTTGAAATATGCATGCATTTCACGTGTATACAGATTTAAACCTGTACTTACTACAACGGAATAGTCATATTTAGAATGATTAAAGTGTAGGGAGAATGTTCCAGATCACACGGTATTAGTCACAACTAGCTAGTACTGTCCATACATGCTAAGTATGACTCATACCTCATCAGTACTACCGCTGCTGCTAACCCGTGCCAGGCCTTATACCCGTAGCAACCAGTCCATACAATATATTATCAGTGATGGAGTCCGGTACAGAACTACTAGCTGTAGTGGTGATCTCTATTCCTTGACCACTGTCCGTACTGGTATCGCTGGACATCTCCCTGCAGCCTTTGTTACTCTGTGGTGAGGGCAATAGTTATCATAACTACACGTGTTATTGGTCTAACATGTGTTGCGATGAGGGGCAATTATAGGCAACAGGTTGTAGGGCAATAATACTGATACATTCCAACTCGCACGTAACAATGTTAAATAATAATATGTAACACTATTATATAATTGCATATTTTTCAATTTATTTATCAGATTAATGTTACTATTTAATATTTATATTATTCATTCAATAATAGTTTAATTCATCAACTTATAAATGATCTATATATGTATTATAGTGTATTCATTATAATTAATATTAAAATTATATATTGGGAAAGTCTCCCCTCTAGTATTTCAGTAACTATATAATATATCAACAAATTATATATACATAAAATATTTTTGATTTATTGGTAAATATGAATAAGTATTCTGTTTTTCAAAATATGTAAATACTTTACTAATTAAAAGAAAACTTAATTATTTATATAATATTGTATATCAATTAAATGTTTATAAATATACAAATAATTTAATTTTAATAAGTATTAACGTAGATATCTTAATAATCTAAATAGATCAGTATTTAACTTTACAATGTGTAGTAAGTTGTGGTTGTATCATTGATATAGAATAAGTATTGAGGATTCCAGTCGATTATATACATATTGATTAATAAATAAATGTTAAATAATAATATACTCTATTTTAATATAATAAATTTAACATTAACTATAGTTATTTAATTTATAAATTGTGTGCGTTTTGTAATTAATTAAATCTATTTATATCTGATATTTTGTTTGGATATTATATATTATTTACTACATTTAAGAGTAGTAAAAGAATGTAACATAATACGGACAATAAATTGTATTAACATTTTATGACTTAATATTTTGATTCAGAAATTACAATATATTAATATTATATGATTATAGATATTATTGTAATTTTAAAATTTTATTTAATCTTTTTATTCAATAGAAAACGAGGGTGTCCGTATTTGGTACACATGTCCTAATACGGATACCCTATTTATAGGGTGGTATATATACCACTATATAACCTATATATTATTGATGAATCAATCAGATAAATTATAATTACGTTATTTATAATTTATTTTATGAATAATTAAATTAGTAATTAATTTGTATTATTTATAAGTTAAATAATAAATTTTTTAGATTTGGTTTCATCTGCGGTATTAATATTATAAGCACGCGATTTTTTATAAAAATCAGAATAGTTCATACGCTGATTTGTTATATATACCCTATAGGGTATATATATGTATACCCTATATATATAGGGTATCCGATGGAAACTATCCGTATTAAGACATCTAGAGTGTCGGTATTAAAAATAAATATATTGAATATCGAATAAGTTAATACAAATAGTCATTTAGGGGTCAGTTATTAGATACTTGAAAGGAAATCTTATATATATATATATATATATTTATTCTGTTTAGATTTAATTACACCTGCATTAAACCTTCATTAATTATGCATGCAGCGAAAATACTAAAAGCCTTTATAAAGATTATAGTATATCCATCAGAATGCTGTGACTTAATGATATGGGCTTATATGTCTAATAACACAGAAACCTTTGTTTCATGCTATTTATAGATTATCTAATGCTGTCGTCAATTGTATAATGTAGTTATCCAACCGACAGATATGTTATCTTACTCAGTGAGTAGGAGATACAACAGAATTATTAATGATGACCTTATTGTAATGTGGTTTAGTGGCAGATGTGTGTAGTATTCAGAACTAACAAAGACCTGCGCACTCTTATGTAATAAATAAGGACATCAATCATTGAATACTAAATATTTGTATAAGCGACGCTTACTGCTGGTAAAAATCAAATTTACAAATCGTATGGCATACAATGTAGTGACATATATATTCATTAATATTAATACCATACGAATGTTATGTACACTGTTAGAAAAAAGAGTTTTCTATACCACCGAAAAAGAGTTTTCCAAGTGTCCCTGTATTAGAAATCTTTTCGAGCATTAAGCAAATAGAAAACTATTTTGCAAAAGAGTATTCTAATTTTTAATAAATATAAAAACTCTTTACCAAACGAGTATTCTAACTTTTAATAAATATAAAAACTCTTTACTAAAAGAGTTTACTAGTTATTAATACATATAAAAACTATTTACTAAAATATTATCTAGCTATTAATAAGTTAAGTTGTTGATGTGGGTTTAGATATAAAATAAAATATTAAAATAAATATTAGTATCTTAGTGTAGTAAATAGTATTGTAAAATGAAAGTATTAACTTGTATATTACAATATATTATATAATTTTATTTAAGTTATATTTAAAACTTAAATTCAATAATAATAAAATTGTAATATTTAATACAATATTTAAACAATATTCAATTGCTACAATATTCAATATCAATCAATTATTCAACATGAATTCTAATTGTATTATCAATATAATTATGATTACAATTGTAGTTGATAATTTTGAAAAATCTATAGGATACTTAAATAATTTAAGTTTTTAAAATAAATATTGTATTTATTAAAGCAGTATATTAACTTAAATATACAATTAAAAAAATTATTAATAATTAATTTCGATAAACTACAATATAATCAATATATTAAAATAAATAAAAGGTATAATATTTTATTTGTTCAATGTTAAATAATGAATATAACTATAATTTAGGTAATATTTACATTAATTCTACAGAAAAGAGTATTCTACATTACATAAAAAGAGTATTCTAAATTATATAAAAAGAGTTTTCTACATCATATAAAAAGATTTTTCTACATCATATAAAAAGAGTATTCTACATTATAAAAAAAAGAGTTTTCTAAATTTTAAACGCTGGAAAACTCTTTTGGTAGTTTTTATATCTGTTATGATATGGAATACTCTTTTGTAGAGTATTTGGTCGTATTAGTAGATAGAAAACTGTTTTTAAATAAAGAGTTTTCTACATTATGAAAAAAGAGTTTTCTATATTTTAACAAACACTGGAAAACTCTTTTTTCTAACAGTGTATAATGTACAGGATACGTGTCCTACATATGTCATATATGGGGTTATGTTTCTAACAATTAATACATACATAATATGTTCTATTAATATATCATACATACACGTATGTGATCAACCATATAGTAGACTGTATTATGAAATAAATTTCACATTAAATATAGAGATTGAAATAATGTCTAATTAATAACAACACACATATGTACTATAGTACTGCTACCGTTGTAGAGATAAGCAGACGTATGTTACATTACTACATGTAGTATACCGAGGGAGGTCTCCCTGTCATAACACTGCTGTGTGTTACATGTAGACACACATAGAGCTACTATCACAGCTCCCTCTCGTGTAACCATACTAGCTATAAAACCTACCGGCAATTATGTGGTTGCCATTGTTTATCTCGTGCTAATCTACTGTGCATACGATGTACCACTAGTAAATAGTGTTGTAACATAGCATTGTTTACACAAAGGTATACTATAGTATAACTATGTAATACATAGTATGTATACTATAGGTATTACTATATAGTATTATTTAGGTATACGCATAACTATTAAGTATATATGTACAGATAAATAAAATAATATATTATTAGTATGCATAATACATGTAGGATACATATCGAATACAAAATAATCATCAATCAATACATTAAATATTAGTATAGAAGATATCCGTGTATCCTATTGCATAGGTGTATTGTATCGAGTTAAATAAGTATACGATATTCATATATCAATAATGTATACATTACATATTATCATTCCTAAGTTATTAATAGTTAATTCTGCATTATAATGAGAATATGCTGCATCTATTTTTAAATATATATTTTGCCGTTAAATCTGTCTTCATAATCACACCGCTTAATGAGAATATCTTATCCGTCCTAATACATTTAATACAACGGAATATGGGTAGGTAAGACCTATATATAATATTAATTGTTCTATAGTACAATTATAGAATAAAGCTTTATTCTATGTCGATATGATATCGGATACCCCGCTAAATGGGAGATACCCTAAGTTCTCGGCTATCACTGTCACAAGCCGCCATTGGGTAACGCCCCTTTATTATCACGTGATCTATTACATTTGTAATCGCGGATATTATTACTATGAGTATTTCCTTTAGAAATAAGATACCCCATCGTTATAGTTATAACGAGGGGTATCTTATTTCGATAGGTATATCTAGAGCTACCCCTTAGGTAGATGAGAATAGACGAGATACCGAACAGGATATTTATTATTATTGTAACACCCCACCCACACTCGAAATATCAAGTTTCATTCTACATTATAATAGTAATATATGACTATTATTATTAATTAAAAAAACTATTAGGCATATTATTAGTATACTAATAGTATATATATAGTAGTATTACTATAACTATTATTAGTATTAATAATAAACTATTACTATTACTATAATTATTATTACTATTAATATGAATATAGTGCCCCTATTCTCCGGTAGGGTTCGGTGATATATTACGTAATAGCCTAACCTGCAAATCACGAGATACGATATGCTCGGTGTAGTTCAGCACGTGACACTTGCGCACTTCCGTTTCCTGTATAAAGTTAGGCCGCGTAAAGATAACAGTATAGGTGGGTTGCCTGTGAGGAGATAACGTATAGATAACGAAATAGGGGCGGGGCCAGAACAATGCATTCGGAACAATAGAGCTCGTCGCATTTCTTAAAGACAGGCTCTTCCGTTAGAGACGGTAGTTATGTATATTACTATGTATATTATACATATGTATAGACTACTTGTGTTGTGTGTGTACATGATAAGATAGCATCGTTATTAATACAGTGACCTATATCTGCTATCATTGTAGCGTGTAGTTTATTTAAGGGCTGATATGTGTATTTATGCATGTGAAATATACAGGTATACGTAATTATATATATATATATATATATATATATTAAACAAGTAATGATGTTGATATTCACACAACACACGCGCTCTTTATCTTAAGGGCGTAAATCTAACTCGCTTTCATTTTCTCACACATCACACACTGTTTATACCGGCCACACGAGGCGCCTATGACGCGGTTCTATTTATAGATATATTACGTAATAGCGCGATGACAGGTTTGTTTACGTCATAATCGTTTAGTGTTTAGTGACAGGTGATCGTCAATACCACGCCTTACCTATATTACAATATACCTTACACATTCTTATGTGAATATATACTTATATATATATATATATATATATATATATAAATCTAATGCTCTTTTGAATATTAAACATTTCATAATAATATACATAAATATAGGATATTAACTATATATAGTACACTAATACTACCTATAGGTAATGATTAGTATACCCATAATTAGAAGCGATAGTATTAGCAGCCCGTTCATCGCAACACCACCAGACATGCGTACACATATCTCCCTTACGACATGCATGTGTTAATACACTAACGATAGTAAACCGGATATTGACAACCTCTACACCACGTGTGTGATAGTGTGGAGGTCGCGCAACGGGTGATAAATTAATACTCCTATTTGTCCATATACCCCCGAGGAGGTGGGAGATTAATAAAGGACATGTGCTAGCTATGTCCTAGAGGCACGTATGAAAGGTACGCTTATATTAACTACATATAGATATAGAAGTATGACTAATATAGTATTGATTATAATTATCAGCTATTCTTATCAGTGATTCTTATCTTCAGTTAGAAATCTCGTTAATATTTTAATAGTATCGTATGTACACATATACACGAATCTATATATATATATATATATATAATATGTTAGCATTGTGTACGCATGCTTGCTTGTGTGTTTATAGTGTAAGTGACGAACACATACATAATGTAGATACAATACAAGATAACACATTGAGATACACAATACTAAATATCAGTCACACGCCTATAGCTTATACATAGGCTGTACACACATTTAGTACGCTATACAGGAGAATCACGTGATCATTAATACCACGTGATGTATACCCGGATGTTTACGTTGATACGGAGATGGGTTGAGGGTGTTGCGGGTGTTGGCTATAACCATAACTATATATAACACCTACATGCGTGATACCGGCGCGCGTGTTATAAATGAGATACTACGGAGATGTGTGCAGTGAAGCGTGACCGACTAGATTACGAGGTGTTACTATTACGTAACAATGACTAACCGCGAACTCGGTATGACGTAACCGCTTCCTCTTGACCAGCGCTATAGCCACCACTAGAACCGTTACGACCAGCAGTGTTAGAGCTACTAGTATCAGCGATATCATCAGCGTCCTCCTCCTCCTCCCATCTCCACTAGGGGGAGTGGCTAACGTGGCATTCACGCGAACAACCACCAGCACCTCTATCGAGTGAACCGTGTCCGATATCTCGACTAGTAACGGGAAATCTCGAGACACCAGAACCTCGTCGAACGTTCGCCCTGTTCTGATAACTCCGGACCGCGGGTCCAGCCGGAAGTCGGGGTCATTAGAGGTCAACCTAAAGCTCAACACGGAAGTCGGGTCGCGGTCTGTGACGTAGATTCTATAAATAGATCTCCCGACAGGAAGTCGTGCTGATATTTGGAGAACTGTTCCGTTGGGGGTATGGCTTACGGGAGGGTTGTCGTTAAGGTCCAACACGTGAATCACAAGTAGGGAGGTGTCCTTTAGAGTGGAGAGGTCAAGGTCGCGTACTTCTATCTGATACGTGTAGTTATCGGCGAGTTCCCTGTCCAGCGTTATGTGTGACAGCCTTACGTCACCTGACATCGGGTCTACTGTCACGTGACTTCCAGGTGATGACGTCACTAGTGAGTAACGCATCCGGCTGAACTCGGGGGTGACATCTCTATCAGAGGCCGACACCCTACCGAGTAAAGTACCCGCCGCAGCGCCCTCTATACATCGGAATGTAAACTCCTCCTCCGCGAACAGTGGTGACTCATCGTTAACGTCCTCTACCGTCAGCGTTACCCGACAGGTGGCGCTAGCGTTCGTGTTGTCCTTGACCTCTACGCTGAACTCGTATCCGGTAGGTCCGTCATCGTAGTCCAGCTTCTCGGCGAGTATCAGCTGCCCACCCGACGTTACCTCCAGAACATTAGTACCGGTGATAGCGTACACGAGGTCAGGGTTAAGGTCATCATCGCGAGCCTTAACCACGCCTACTTTAGAGCCTAGTGGCGCCGTCTCCCGTATCCGGAACTCGAACTCGACGGCGGGGAATACCGGCCGGAAGTCGTTCACGTCTAGAACGTTAATGGTAATGGTGGCATTTCCGGTCAGGGGAATACGGCCCAGATCTGTGCACGTAACGCGAACGTGGAAAGAGGGCGTGGCTTCACGGTCGAGTAAACGCGTCGTTATCAACTTATACCTGTGGCCGGTGCGTAGAGCCACCAGCGTGAAAGCCTCGCTGTCCGTGTAGCAGGTAGCTTGACCGTTAAGGTGTGAGTCGTGGTCGCTAACGGTCACTAACGCCACTAGGACACCCGGGGCTCCGTTCTCTCTCACTCCGGCCACTTCTCCGTCCGTACCGGTCAACGTACTTATCACCACTAGAGGCGCGTTATCGTTAACGTCCTCGACCTTGACCTTGAGTCTGAAGGTCGAGGTCAAACGCACGGAGTCGGTGCTGAGACCGTCGCGAGCCGCTATGGTCAGAAGATATTCCCGCGTAGTCTCGTAGTCGAGCCCCTTGGAGGAGAGTCTCAGTTGACCGGTGTCCGAGTCTATCAGGAAGTTGTCGCCAGGTGGCGTCTGGTCCCGGATGTAGTACGTGATTCTAGCGTTAGTGGCGAGATCCTTATCGCTAGCCCTAGCCGTGTATATCGTGTGGTTTATCTGTGCAGTGTAACGCTTGTGTCAGTGATAACATTGATAAGGGTAGTTGGGGTTATAGGTTAAGGGGGGCGTATACTATCATATATATATTTATGTGCGTGTGTATGTGTAAAATATGTATACTATACACACCCGCACACATAAATACCCCATGGGGTAACATATTGTAATATACATTATATGCTCGACACTCATGTGTTCATAATTATGAATCTCATTATAATTGTTATATGAAATGTGTATTCATATTTATTATAGTATAATTTACGTTATAAAACAAAATAATCAAATGCTAATATATATACTATACATTTATAGATATAATGTATATATTACTATATTTATATCAGATAATGCACAAAAGTGAAGCTAAGTTTAAACAAAGATAACCTTCGTGTCCTCGTTCAATGTGATAGTCGCTTTGTCTACGTCGAATACAGGGGCGTTGTCGTTAACATCAGTCACGTTGACCTTGACCTCTAGGTAATCCTCGTTACCGAGGTCATCTGAGGTCACCACCACTACCTGGTGCTGGTCCTCGTGTTCCCTGTCTAGTTCTACCCTCGTGGTTAGCCACAGACTTCCGGTTGATGTGTCCGCATCCAATCGGAACACAGCATCACTCTCTCGCAGTCGGTAATGTATCCGCGAGAATCTCGGAGAATCTCGATCTACAGCTGTCGGTATAAGGAGGCGTGTCCCCGGCGCTGACGTTTCGGGTAGAGAGACGGTGACCTTGGCGACCGGAAATAGGGGTCGAAGGTCATCAACATCCAGTAGATCTACGCCTACATCGTACACCGTGAACTCTGCTAGGGGTTGCGACACCGCTACCGCTAGTCTTAGTCGACAGGTGGCAGCACCTGGGCAGCGAGAGTCTCTATCTATCGGGTGGAGTGTCCTCAGACCGGAAGTCAGCTCGTCCAACCGGAAGTCGGCGTGATCGTACACCGGAAGTAATAGGTAGCGACGTCGCGATGAGTGGGTGCCCCCTACCACCAGCCCCACTAGGGTACCGGGAGCTGCCTCCTCCGTTACGTTGAATACTATAGTGGTACCCGTGGTGCTGGTGGGGCTGGTAGGGTTGAAGGAGAGCACCATCAGCACCCCTAGTAGTAGTAGTACGAACACTGACTCGTGGTGACTCATCAACCTGTAGTGTAACAACGGTTCAAATGATGTTTTACGTGGTGAACATAGGAGATTTGTCTAGATTAGTGTTTACTAAAAATACGAATACTTTAGAACAATATATAATAGTATCTACTTTTTTTGATTTACATATAATATTATTTATAAATACATATACATAATAATATAATTATATAAGAACTCTTTGTATATATATACAATATATAATATGTAGATATATGTTTTATAAATATACATTTTCATATTATATATATATATATATATATATATATGATTAATAATTAATCTTTAGGATAAACAATAATTACGTTGCTAGTATACTTATAATTAGATATTATGTCATATATGCAATTTGATTATTATTATATATATATATATATATATATATATATATATATATATTAGTGTATTCATATGTGTGTGTTTATGTATGTTTATTTATTAGTGTTTATATGTGTGTATGTGAGTGTGTGTTTACGTGTGTGTGAGCGTATGTGAGTGAGTATGTGTGAGTATGACGCACATTGTGCGTATATATATATGTGTATGAGCGTGTGTATGTGTGTGTGTGTGCGTATCAATGTAATAATGGATGATGTAAATTATTTGTATCAATATCAAGACGTTTTAATTCTACCAGTTGATAAATATATGTATATATATTTGTAAAGGCATTTGAAAAATTAAAAAAAATTACCTCGGGAAATTTTTTAAAACAATATCTAAATAAATGAATGATTATTGATCGATTTTCAAGAGTACCCTCTTCAAGTAGTAATAGTATACTATACCATATACTAGGGTGAATGTTATAGTAATGCTATAGCATCTCAACCCGTATACAACGGTAAAAGGGGCGTGTTAAGACATCCCACACAGGCCACGTATCTATAGGCAGCAACAGGTATACCTATCTCCCTCGTGCTATTGATCATACTATAGTGGGTGTGTGTGTGTGTGTGTGTGACGTCACTAATATACTAAACTATTAGTAGACATCAGCATTTAGTGTACAATGTACCCTTTATTATTATGCAACAGATGCCTTGATAATATTCATGTCATACCATATATAATAACCTATATTATTTTGTGTTTTCCTATTAATGATGCTATATTTTTATAAGATGTTATACATATATATAACATATATAAATTATAATATATGTTTAATTTATTATAGTTTGTATTAATATATTTTGTATATACATATATCATTTGAACAAGTTGCCGATCGCGTACCTTACCTATTTAATGAAGGTACGCGATTTACAAACAGCGAATTATAGTTTAACTTGATACCATAGTTCCTTAACATTTCGTATATGATACGGATATTAGATAGTCACCATAATAAGAACAATATAATATTATATTTTATTATTGCATCTATGATTTTATAAACAATAAATGTATGGGAACAAGAATATAACAAAGATGTTGTTTCTCCATAGGGTTTTCTATTTGTTACCATAATTATTTGTGTATGTTTTATGAGTTATTGAAAAGTATAGGCATTTAATTAAATAATATTTATTTTTATCTGACAATATTGATGGAAAAATATTATATATATTTAAAAATGTATAAAAAAAGGATATCGTATAAACTATAAAGTGAGAATAAAAATAATAATAATAATAAAATATAATATTATCTTGTTCTCATTATGTTGACTATCTAATATATGTATTTTGTACGATACTTTAAAGAACTTCTAGTATTAAGTTAAACTTAATATATACGCTGTATATTCCTACTGTTATTTTTTTATAATTCGCTATTTTTAAATCGCGTACATTTATTAAATAGGTGTACCTTATAAGGTAGGTGATCGGCCACTTGTTAACATGATCCATATATATATGTATGATAAATAATTTTATAATAACCTTTTTGTTGTATTGCAGCGTTAATATATCATGTAAGTTTGTGTATCCTGTGTGCTTGTTAATATTATATATATAGAACTTAAACGTCAACATTTATCCATTGTTATATACTAATATTGTCATGTAAACAATAATCTATTATGCGAATAATTGAATGTCACTGTATATAGTAATAGAGTAATGAAAACAAGAAATAAACACAACACCCACTTATATACAACTAGTGATGCAATGAATACGCCCATAATGTAACTATACGGCGTATAATATACGCCCATTTGCAAATAATACGCCCCATGTATTAATTATTGTCGTATATCTATTATCACCAGATCAATATTATATATATATATATTTCCCATCTGTGATCATTTGTGGTAAAGCGATAAAGCCTTCTGATTCAGTCCGTAACCTCTGCATTATTATAGATCATATAGGCAAGATCCTATATTTTAAAAATTAAATTAAAAACTATTTAAACTAAACTACTCTAGTAGTATACAATAACATTTTATATGACCTATTTAATCAAGGACATAATGTATGCTCACTATCTCATAAATGGTTACTTTGTATATACAAAAAGTATACTCCGACCTATATACTTTTAGTGGTATATTTCATTATATTTCAATGATTAAAATCTTTGAATCAAATATATCAAGGATATATATTTATTTGTCAATATAATTGTATTCATAGTTTCAATTTTATTTATATTAAATTTAATTAAATCATATTTATTTTAATTTAAAAATAAATTATGTTCGAGAAATTATTGAACTATGTTTTTTTTAAATTTGTATATGGACATTTCTAATAATATAATATATATTAAATTATATTATTAATTAAATATAGGACCTACTCATATGAAATCACTGTTTTAAAAATAGTTTTTGCATTGATTTATGAACAATTTTGAAAATTTAAATTTGTAAGTAACCTACTCCTGACCATGAAGTAATATGATAAATAATTCAAGCTCAAAATAACATTTTCAAGAAATATGACTTATCAGATGTTCTTACTTATGCATTATATATTATATGTTATACCTATTTGTATTATACTTTAACTAGTATTTTTAATGTTAGTTCATTTCTCGTTAATGTATATGTTACCGAATATGGCTTTATATGTTATATTTGATGTTTAAATAAACTAATATATTCATTGTATACTAAACTATACTATATATGATTTGTTACATTCTCTTTGAAGTAATATGATAAATAATTCAATCGCAAAATAAAATGTTCAAGAAATATGCGTTAGCAGATGTTCTTGCTTATGTATTATATATTATTTTTATTATACTTTAACTACTATTTGTTCGTTCATTTCTCGTTAATTTATACGTTACAGAATAGGGTTTTATCTGTTATATTCGATGTCTAAATAAACTATTATATTCATTGTATACTAAACTATATATATATATATATATATATATATATGATTATGTTGATTATGATGATATAGGGTGTATATTATATTAGGGTAAATTATACACTGTATAATGCACTAAAATATGGTCATAAGACCCCTTCACTCATGCGAGAAGAAAATAAGAATAAGATAATAATAATACTATAATAATTATATAATAATAATACGTTTAAGATAAAGCGGGAAAATAGCGAATACAAAAATAATAAGTTGATGATTTTGTGATTAGAGGTAGAGAGATAAGAAATAAGTTTTATAAATATTGTGTGGGATCTAATAGAACGGATAGTAGGAGAGAGGGAATTCCATAGAAAACTCTAAGATAAACTCTAGGATTTAGTGAAGTTTTACTAGAGTTCAGGGAGATAAGGAGAGAAGTATTTTGGTATAGAGGAGAAGGTAATATTGTACAATTTTTTAATTAGATCAGATATATCATTATACAGATATTATAGACATAGTAAATGTTAACTATATTAAATCTAATCGTAAGTGACAATATTATATGTAAGTGTAATAGTGAATGTCACGTGACATGTCACAACTATTCCCAATAGGCACGTTACGTCATACACAGTATTACATAATATCACGATACACGGTAATCACCCCTGTATGTTTGTACTGCCCGATGTGGTGAATTGCGAGGGTAACTTAATGATAATATACAATGCCTATATATGGTATGGTATTATTATATGTAATGTCATTGTTGATGCAGTTGTGTATTTATAAAGATGTAACATTACATAACTTATATATATTATGTATTATAAAACACATAGGGAGTCCCTATTAGTGACATGCCTACATATAGTGTATTACATTCATAAATATTTAAAAGTGTACACAAAAATAATATCGTATAAATTATATATATCCAAAAATCCTAGTATAGTATCAATATCTTTGGTATATACTTGGACCAGTACATTTATTATTGATAAAATCGTAAATTCCATACAATGTAGATAATTGATATCATTGATATATTCATGTTCTTGTTCTTTGATTTCTTGTATATAT
This sequence comes from Osedax fenrisi, assembly GCA_964019155.1. Lineage (NCBI taxonomy): Eukaryota > Metazoa > Annelida > Polychaeta > Sabellida > Siboglinidae > Osedax > Osedax fenrisi. The sequence continues at coordinate 78,444,354 of OZ025240.1, read as the reverse complement.
AACAAAATATAACGAAAATACAAAAATAACATTGTATATATTTATTGCTTATACATATAAAAAAATAAATAAAAAATTGGTACAAAATACAAAACTCTGTAGATAATCGATATATTTGATATATTCATGTTCTTGTCTGCATAATAAAATAAATGAATAGACACACATCATACTTCACATTAGAATTTCCTATCCATGGTGTAGTTATAAATGTTTTAAAATCGGTATGGAACGCGATTCTAAAATCGCGCTCCTTATTCATATCGGTAAGGAACGCGATTTTACAATCGCTCTCCTTACTTATTAAGTGAAGGAACGCGAATGGACGCTTGTTCACATGATTCGTTAATTTAATATCTATATATAGAAGAAACATTTATATATATTGTTATTTATATTATATTATAAACCCACACACTACAAGTTGTAGGTACCTATAGGTATATGGTATACAGTAAACCCCTTCTATAAAAGTAGGTATACTATAGTTAAGATACAACTTTAACACATGTGATACTATATTGACACTAGCCGACGCCATTTCGCTGTGTGGGAGCTTCGTTACTATTGTTAATTATCAGTATACAACATACAACACATCTAAGACCACGTATTCATTAGATGTGTACACATGTTGTCTTATGTTAATTAACAATAGAGAACCTGCCGCTACTAACTTCAATGGCATTGTTAAGGGGCCGGGCGCCACTAATGCATGTGGGTATAGGAGAGTTTAGGACATGCTTGCATTATAGTATACTAGATATAGTATTGTCTCACTGCATGATCAATTCCACTTAAATCTATATTTCTGTGAAAGTTAAATTAATGCATTATATATGAAATATGATACATTTAAAAAAAATTAAATTTGGATTCAAATAATCAACAAATTATGCAATACTTTCTTATAGAGGGGTTTTATTTCTTATTCTATTCTTATTTTCATAATTATTTTTCTAATAAACGACTTATTTGTTCTTATAGCGAGGTTTTCTTATATAATATTATACATGTTACCGACCATCACTTATAACATGCATATTATATGGTAATCATATTCGATTCCAAATAATTAGCAATATATATATATATATATATATATATATATATATGTATTATATATAATACATAAATCATTTATAAATGCATTATTTAAATTATTTAAACATGTGTAAAGTACACATTGATAAACTATGAAGTTTGCTTCAGTAATTGATAACGTCATGTTTCTATTCATATTAGTAACGCTTATTAGAGACTAAACCTTCTCTGCATGACGTCATTTAAATACGGAACTGATGTCACATTATCACCATTATATACTTCCCATTTCCGGTAGAATAACTTAATCATTCCCTCTATATATAGTATACTACACTATATAATGTTAACAACATGTATATATATATATATATATATATATATATATATATATATATATATATATATATTTGCAGAGTAAGAATGTATTGCCTGAATACGAGGGTGGCAACCTTTAACTAAACAATATACTGAGTAGAGTAACGCATAGTGTTTAAGTACTATATATAGTACTTTCCCTATAGGGGAAAGTCTCCTATTACCGACCACCTCATGATTATTTGTAATAACTAATTCAATATTAAATATATTTATTTGAAATTTTATAATTTGAGTAATATTATGGCAATGAATAATGTGGCTATTTTGAATTTTTGATATAATTGTATTGACAATAATAATCCGGGGGTCGGTAATCGGATACATGTACCTAATACCGACCCCCTTCTCCTATTACCGGCCACCTAACATACTCGTGGAATAAATAATTATAGTATTATAGTATCCAATAAAAATAGTAGATATACATAAATATAATTAATTATAACATGACGTAATTTATTTGTTATTGAATTTATGTTTTAATAGTAATATAAAATTTAAATTTAAACTTTATAGTAATTATATTAAAATAGTGTATATTATTATTTAATATTTATTTATTAATCAATATGTATATAAATAACTGGAATCATGAATAATAAATTTATAGATTATATATGTCAATGATACACAAACAAGTTATAATATAATTTAAAGTAAAATACGGATCTATTTTGATTGGATATTATAAATCACATGGGGTCGGTATTAGGGTAATTTAGGGGGTCGGTAATAGGAAAATCATATGGGTTGCTATAATTAAGATATATTGGTTAATAGTTATTCAAATTAAATTATTTTTATAATAGTTATAAACATTTTATTGATCTACAATAATAAGTTTTCTTTTAATTAATAAAGTATTTACAATGATTTAAAAAAAGTTATTATTTAAATATTTAAAAAGTAAAAACAGAATATTACATTTTATCAAATAACAATTGTAGGATTAAATATTTTTAAAAACAAAATAATTAATCATATTTATCATTAAATTATCAAAATATTATTCTTTGATAACTCTTATAGTTACTGAGATACGATGGGGGTCGGTATTAGGAGGGAGGGGTATATAAGGGTATATATGACCCTATAGTGTACTCACTACAGCAGTAGCGGCAGCAGTAGCGCACACGTCATCACTATAGTACGCGAGTACTCACTAGTAATGTACTCACTATAGTACGTGTATAGTACACTGACCACCGCGGTCAAGCTAGACCTCACTATAGTGGTTTATCTGTTACCTATTGTTGTATGATATATCGGGGAACTAGAAAACATGTTAAACAAGCCTACAGACCCCATGTATACATGTTAACTAAACGTACATACATTCCCCTGTGTTCGCCATATCATACAACAATAGGTAACAGCTATACTTATAGCAAAGCCCTTTGCTTAGTGAGGTATAGCAGCGCTTCACACATATACTATAGTGAGTACATTACTAGTGAGTACTCGCGTACTACAGTGATGACGTGTGCACTACTGCTGCCGCTACTGCTGCAGTGAGTAGTACACACACGGAGCGTTACTCTACTCGGTACATTGTTAAGTTAAAGGTTTGCCATGTGCAGGCAATACAATACATTCTTACTCTGCTTACATGTTGTTAACATTCTATAGTAAACTATATATAGAGGGAATGATTAAGTTATTCTACCGGAAATGGGAAGTATATAATGGTGATAATGTGACATCAGTTCCGTATTTAAATGACATCATGCAGAGAAGGTTTACTCTCTAATAAGCGTTACTAATATGAATAGAAACATGACAGCATCAATTACTGAAGCAAACTTCATAGTTTATCGATGTGTACTTTACACATATTTAAATAATGTAACTATCTCATTTATAAATGATTTATATATATTTTATATTTATATAATTATGTATTATATATAATATATAATTATATATATATATATATATTGCTAATTAATTGGAATCGAATATGATTAGCATATAATATGCCAGTTATAAGTGATGGTCGGTACAAGGTATAATATTATATAAGAAAACCTCACCAAAAGAACAAATAAGTCGTTTATTAGAAAAATAATTATGAAAATAACCCCTCTATAAGAATGTATTGCATTATGTGTTGATTATTTGACTTATACAAATTTAATTTTTAAAAAATGTATCATATTTCATATACAATGCATTAATTTCACTTTCACATAAATATAGATTTAAGTAGAATTAGACATGCAGTGATACAATACTATAGTCAATAGTATATACTATATATATATAGTATACTATAGTGGAAAGTAACCTACTACGGACACTTTAACAATAAATGGTCTTAACATTTTGTGACTCATTATTTTTATTCCAAAATTACAATATATTAATATTATATGATTATAGATATTATTGTGATTTTAACATTTTATTTAATCTTTTAATTCCATAGATAACGGTGGTGTCCGTATTCGGTACCAATGTCCGAATACGGACACCCTGTGTTATAATACGGACACCCTATATATCACTAAATAAACTATATATCAATCATACAAATTACAATTACATTATATATAATTAATTTTATGAATAATTTATTCTAATTTAATTATTTAATAATTTATTTATTTTTATTATTTTTTAATTAATAATACAATTTTAGTATCTAAATAATACAAATTTTAGATATAGATTTATTGGTGGTATTAATATTATAACGCACGCGATTTTTATGAAAATCTGAATAGCTCATGCTGCGCGCTGATTGGTTATAGGGTGTACGTATTAATACATCTAGAGTGTCCGTATTAGGCACAGAGCTATAGAGAAAGTTTCTATCTAACTCTGTGATATTAGAGAATTATATGACCTCTAGATATATGCTTATAACTTAATGAATATTTTATAACTAATATAGAAATTATAAATATAATTTTAGAATGCTTTATTTTTTAATAATATAGTGTTATATTTCTTATCGATATATTTGTATATTCTTGAGAAGGTTTTAAGTTGACATTTATTTTCATAAATTTAAAAACGTAATCAAAAAATTAGTTTATTGGATATATCAGCAATATTTTTAATACTTAAAAAATAAAAAATATTTTTGTGAACTATTTATATAATTATGAATATTTTATTCATTAAATATTTTTTTGTAGGATTTATGGTTTCTGAGATACCGAGAATGTCCGTATTCGGGCACTGTCCGTATTATGTTACTTTCCCCTATAATGCACGCATGTAAATTCTATACCAATTGGTTAACGTTACGTTAACGTGAATTAGTGGCGCCTGCCCCTTAACAATGTCATTGAAGTTAGTAGCAGCTTCTCTATTGTTAATTAACATAAGACAACATGTGTACACATTTAATGAATACGTGGTCTTAGATGTGTTGTATGTTCCCAGCTAACAGTAATAGCCTCATAATAGCAACATAATCGCCCGTATATTATGCTGCTATTATGTTTCAATTCTAATGATAGCATTCTAAGATAAAGACTTTGACTCAGTGTAGAGTCTATATAATTGTCCAGGGGTCGCGCTAATGTGCAGTCAACGCTAAAATGGGAAGTCAATCATTTATTTGTGCAGTCAATTTGTCAATATTGTGCAGTACATTTTTCAATTTGAGCAACAATATTTGTATTATTTTAATTCATTTTTGGAGAATTTATGTAATTTGCATACCATGCGGGGAGTTTCCCGATATTTTTTATATTACTAAGCACAAGAATATCACAAAAATAACATATTGTGGTGTAATATACATAAAAGAGACCATTATGAAACATCATAGTTCTGAATATTATAAAAAAATATAGTATTGCTTATCAAAAAAAGATTGAAGGGATAAAACAATCAGATAAGACACCATTAACAAACTACATATCAAAGGCAAATAGTGATTTAGATTATAAGATAGGATCTTTATTGGTAATGGTTTATTATAATGCAAATAAGTTGGTTTTACCTGAATATTCTTTCCCTGCTTGAGGTAGAACGCTTTAGTACTTTTATCTAAACACTCATTTATACAAACATAGCAATTCAAATAATTCAAAGTATACTTTCTTTTCCTATATAAATAACAAAAAAATAGTATTGTTATGAATTGGATGTTATCACATTTGTAAAAAAAAATTATATATATTATTATAGGGGAGAGTGCTCTAATATCAACATACAATTATGAAATATAATAAATTAATAAATATTTTGTATTTTTCATAAATTGTTACAAAGTTATTAACTTTTAACTAAGCAAAATACATTTTCATAATACCGACACCATAATTGCACATAATATCTACATCCCAATTATCTCAGTGTTAAACAAACTAAATTAAATTTTAAAATAGCTATTATATGTATTTACCCATAGGTAAGTATACTTAATAAATTAATACATATATATAAAATTTGGAAATATTTAGTTGAGAAATAATAAAGTGATGGTGATATATTGTTAGGGTGTCGGTATTCGAGTAATCTCCCCATACATGTAAAATGTATCTTTTTCTCTATGATTATAGATATTAATGTTCTTTTTATATACATATTTTTTAATATAATAAATAGTTTTTTTAGAAACACTCAATATACGGAGGTAATGCGTTCCTTATCTCTACTCGTGTAAATTCAACAAAATGGCTGTCCCATTACAATGGGGATACCCCCTTAATAATTAAATTCATTAAATTCATTAAATAATATGTAATTCATTAAATTTAACCAATTACTATAAATATTTACTTTAAATAATTACTATATATTTTCACTTTAATATAACCAATATTACCCGATATTATATTAACCAATGCTATTTTCAGATAACGTTTAATCACACAATACCGGAACACATTAGAATAGAAAACGATAGCACGCTGATTAACAATGTTACTAATTTAAATACATGGATGACTTGCTCAAAAAAAGGATTTTTTAATTCGCAAAGCATTAGCATGGTCAGCAATACAACAAATTAAATCAATCTGGAACTCCAAAATGAAAACCATTCTAAAAAAAATAAATTCAAAGCAACAATATAACCTATATTATTATATAGTAGCGAATGCTGGACAATAGACTCCACAATGCCCAAGCAAATATATGGTTGTTATACCAGGTTACTTAGAATGGCCACAAATATATCATGGAAAGACAAGGTTACTAATATACAACTGTACGGGGAATGCCAAAGATCACTGGGGTAATAAAACAAAGAAGATTGTGCCTAGCAGGTCACTGCATAAGGAATGCCGACGAACTTGCGCACAACTTAATATAAGTTAAAGAACGGCATACGAAACAGAGGGGAGATATCCACAACATTCATAGATATGATATATTAAAGAACGACTGCATGCTTATGAAGAATACCGATTAATAACACTGATGATGGACAGATAAAGATGGACATTAATTGCAAGATATGGTCTAGTGGTGACTTAGCGATAACTCGACTAAAGTAAGTAAATATGTTAAGATAATAGTGTAAATTAAATAGAAATGAATAATTAAAAGTTATCATAAGATTAACAACGACTAACAATTATAGAATAATATTTTATTAAATATATTTATGTAAAAATAATACTTTATTTCATAGAATATTATTTCTATTTATAATTATTAAGATATTAAATACTATTGCATTATAAAATTATAATATAAAGATATATTTAAATATTTATATTTTATAATTAAATTTATGAATTTATTTCACGAATAGTGACTATAATAAAATAAAGGATAATTAAAATTATATATATATTTGTATTTTATTACCGATAAAAATATAAAATAACAATACAAATAACATATTTTAAATAATAATTATAAGTGATAATAATTATATAACAATTATGTTAATCACCAAATGTTATTTTTGTCCCAGAGAAAGTTGAGTCTTTATTAATTAATTTCTTTTTTCTTCATGCTCCCCAAGAATGTAAGCTTTCTTCTGAGAAAATGTATTTTTATTAAAATAATCAAGGTATAAAATAAATATATATAATAAGTTATAAATAGTAATATATTTTAAGTTCTATATTAAAGTGATGATTGTATTATAAATAATGTTATAGTTTATTTCCTATCGGATTTAGAAATTGTATGTATGCATTTCTTATCTTAAATGTAGTAAGATTATTATGTAAAATCATTTATTACAAAGTAAACAAATATATAACACATGAAATTATATAAATAAAATATATATTCTATTCTACTCTTAATTAGAAATTATTTAAATAATCATTAATTCTATTGTAAGGATATTTATTTATGTTATTTACACTATTTTATACGATTATTATTTATTATACATATATTTACATTGGTTTTATTAATAATATTGTACCTGATTCGACAGCTTTGTTACCGATTGCTTTCTCTTATTTGGTAACTTCTTTTTTATATTTCGACTTCTTATTATCGTTGTGATATCGGGTAAATATACATGTTCAATAGTTGAAAGAGATAATAAGTGAATTGAGCTGCGATCAATAATATTATAAACTTACAAAATAAATAAAATATATATATTTATATATATATACGTAATACAAGTTATGTTATCACATTGTTTGAGTATTTACAAGAGTGTATAGCGGTGGGGGGTGTTTTGAGATGATGAGATGAAAACAGTGACATGCTCACACCAGGGCTAGCTTTTTCTTAGGAGTAAAACACATGGGCTGAGGTATATAGTAGATGGGCGGGTTGTCTGTTGGCATCACATGATAGCTGCCTATCTCTATTGTTTCATTGGGGTCTCCCGCATTCATCCCTATTATATAATCATTATATAATGGTATAATAGTGAAATTCATATGATTCATATGAAATTCAGTGTGTATTTGTGGCTTTATTTAGATTAGGTATAATAGTTTATATTTAATCTAATATGTGTATTTATAATTCATATATTTTAGTTGAAATATGCATGCATTTCACGTGTATACAGATTTAAACCTGTACTTACTACAACGGAATAGTCATATTTAGAATGATTAAGTGTAGGGAGAATGTTCCAGATCACACGGTATTAGTCACAACTAGCTAGTACTGTCCATACATGCTAAGTATGACTCATACCTCATCAGTACTACCGCTGCTGCTAACCCGTGCCAGGCCTTATACCCGTAGCAACCAGTCCATACAATGTATTATCAGTGATGGAGTCCGGTACAGAACTACTAGCTGTAGTGATGATCTCTATTCCTTGACCACTGTCCGTACTGGTATCACTGGACATCTCCCTGCAGCCTTTGTTACTCTGTGGTGAGGGCAATAGTTATCATAACTACACGTGTTATTGGTCTAACATGTGTTGCGATGAGGGTCAATTATAGGCAACAGGTTGTAGGGCAATAATACTGATACATTCCAACTCGCACGTAACAATGTTAAATAATAATATGTAACACTATTATATAATTGCATATTTTTCAATTTATTTATCAGATTAATGTTACTATTTAATATTTATATTATTCATTCAATAATAGTTTAATTCATCAACTTATAAATGATCTATATATGTATTATAGTGTATTCATTATAATTAATATTAAAATTATATATTGGGAAAGTCTCCCCTCTAGTATTTCAGTAACTATATAATATATCAACAAATTATATATACATAAAATATTTTTGATTTATTGGTAAATATGAATAAGTATTCTGTTTTTCAAAATATGTAAATACTTTACTAATTAAAAGAAAACTTAATTATTTATATAATATTGTATATCAATTAAATGTTTATAAATATACAAATAATTTAATTTTAATAAGTATTAACGTAGATATCTTAATAATCTAAATAGATCAGTGTTTAACTTTACAATGTGTAGTAAGTTGTGGTTGTATCATTGATATAGAATAAGTATTGAGGATTCCAGTCGATTATATACATATTGATTAATAAATAAATGTTAAATAATAATATACTCTATTTTAATATAATAAATTTAACATTAACTATAGTTATTTAATTTATAAATTGTGTGCGTTTTGTAATTAATTAAATCTATTTATATCTGATATTTTGTTTGGATATTATATATTATTTACTACATTTAAGAGTAGTAAAAGAATGTAACATAATACGGACAATAAATTGTATTAACATTTTATGACTTAATATTTTGATTCCGAAATTACAATATATTAATATTATATGATTATAGATATTATTGTTATTTTAAAATTTTATTTAATCTTTTTATTCAATAGAAAACGAGGGTGTCCGTATTTGGTACACATGTCCTAATACGGATACCCTATTTATAGGGTGGTATATATACCACTATATAACCTATATATTATTGATGAATCAATCAGATAAATTATAATTACGTTATTTATAATTTATTTTATGAATAATTAAATTAGTAATTAATTTGTATTATTTATAAGTTAAATAATAATTTTTTTAGATTTGGTTTCATCTGCGGTATTAATATTATAAGCACGCGATTTTTTATAAAAATCAGAATAGTTCATACGCTGATTGGTTATATATACCCTATAGGGTATATATATGTATACCCTATATATAGGGTATCCGATGGAAACTATCCGTATTAAGACATCTAGAGTGTCGGTATTAAAAATAAATATATTGAATATCGAATAAGTTAATACAAATAGTCATTTAGGGGTCAGTTATTAGATACTTGAAAGGAAATCTTATATATATATATATATATATATATATTTATTCTGTTTAGATTTAATTACACCTGCATTAAACCTTCATTAATTATGCATGCAGCGAAAATACTAAAAGCCTTTATAAAGATTATAGTATATCCATCAGAATGCTGTGACTTAATGATATGGGCTTATATGTCTAATAACACAGAAACCTTTGTTTCATGCTATTTATAGATTATCTAATGCTGTCGTCAATTGTATAATGTAGTTATCCAACCGACAGATATGTTATCTTACTCAGTGAGTAGGAGATACAACAGAATTATTAATGATGACCTTATTGTAATGTGGTTTAGTGGCAGATGTGTGTAGTATTCAGAACTAACAAAGACCTGCGCACTCTTATGTAATAAATAAGGACATCAATCATTGAATACTAAATATTTGTATAAGCGACGCTTACTGCTGGTAAAAATCAAATTTACAAATCGTATGGCATACAATGTAGTGACATATATATTCATTAATATTAATACCATACGAATGTTATGTACACTGTTAGAAAAAAGAGTTTTATATACCACCGAAAAAGAGTTTTCCAAGTGTCCCTGTATTAGAAATCTTTTCGAGCATTAAGCAAATAGAAAACTCTTTTGCAAAAGAGTATTCTAATTTTTAATAAATATAAAAACTCTTTACCAAAAGAGTATTCTAACTTTTAATAAATATAAAAACTCTTTACTAAAAAAGTTTTCTAGTTATTAATACATATAAAAACTATTTACTAAAATATTATCTAGCTATTAATAAGTTAAGTTGTTGATGTGGGTTTAGATATAAAATAAAATATTAAAATAAATATTAGTATCTTAGTGTAGTAAATAGTATTGTAAAATGAAAGTATTAACTTGTATATTACAATATATTATATAATTTTATTTAAGTTATATTTAAAACTTAAATTCAATAATAATAAAATTGTAATATTTAATACAATATTTAAACAATATTCAATTGCTACAATATTCAATATCAATCAATTATTCAACATGAATTCTAATTGTATTATCAATATAATTATGATTACAATTGTAGTTGATAATTTTGAAAAATCTATAGGATACTTAAATAATTTAAGTTTTTAAAATAAATATTGTATTTATTAAAGCAGTATATTAACTTAAATATACAATTAAAAAAATTATTAATAATTAATTTCGATAAACTACAATATAATCAATATATTAAAATAAATAAAAGGTATAATATTTTATTTGTTCAATGTTAAATAATTAATATAACTATAATTTAGGTAATATTTACATTAATTCTACAGAAAAGAGTATTCTACATTATATAAAAAGAGTATTCTAAATTATATAAAAAGAGTTTTCTACATCATATAAAAAGATTTTTCTACATCATATAAAAAGAGTATTCTACATTATAAAAAAAAGAGTTTTCTAAATTTTAAACGCTGGAAAAATCTTTTGGTAGTTTTTATATCTGTTATGATATGGAATACTCTTTTGTAGAGTATTTGGTCGTATTAGTAGATAGAAAACTGTTTTTAAATAAAGAGTTTTCTACATTATGAAAAAAGAGTTTTCTATATTTTAACAAACACTGGAAAACTCTTTTTTCTAACAGTGTATAATGTACAGGATACGTGTCCTACATATGTCATATATGGGGTTATGTTTCTAACAATTAATACATACATAATATGTGCTATTAATATAGCATTCATACACGTATGTGATCAACCATATAGTAGACTGTATTATGAAATAAATTTCACATTAAATATAGAGATTGAAATAATGTCTAATTAATAACAACACACATAGTACTACTACTACTATAGTGTTAAGCAGACGTATCTTACACTACTACATGTAGTATACCGAGGGAGGTATCCCTGTTATAACACTGATGTGTGTTACATGTAGACACACACAGATCTACTATTACAGCATCCTCTCGTGTAATCATACTAGCTATAAAACCTACCGGCAATTATGTGGTTGCCATTGTTTATCTCGTGCTAATCTACTGTGCATACGATGTACCACTAGTAAATAGTGTTGTAACATAACATTGTTTACATAAAGGTATACTATAGTATAACTATGTAATACATAGTATGTATACTATAGGTATTACTATATAGTATTATTTAGGTATACGCATAACTATTAAGTATATATGTACAGATAAATAAAATAATATATTATTAGTATGCATAATACATGTAGGATACATATCGAATACAAAATCATCATCAATTAATACATTAAATATTGGTATAGAAGATATCCGTGTATCCTATTGCATAGGTGTATTGTATCGAGTTAAATAAGTATACGATATTCATATATCAATAATGTATACATTACATATTATCATTCCTAAGTTATTAATAGTTAATGCTGCATTATAATGAGAATATGCTGCATCTATTTTTAAATATATATTTTGCCGTTAAATCTGTCTTCATAATCACACCGCTTAATGAGAATATCTTATCCGTCCTAATACATTTAATACAACGGAATATGGGTAGGTGAGACCTATATATATAATATTAATTGTTCTATAGTACAATTATAGAATAAAGCTTTATTCTATGTCGATATGATATCGGATACCCCGCTAAATGGGAGATACCCTAAGTTCTCGGCTATCACTGTCACAAGCCGCCATTGCGTAACGCCCCTTTATTATCACGTGATCTATTACATTTGTAATCGCGGATATTATTACTATACGTATTTCCTTTAGAAATAAGATACCCCATCGTTATAGTTATAACGAGGGGTAACTTATTTCGATAGGTATATCTAGAGCTACCCCTTAGGTAGATGAGAATAGACGAGCAGGATATGATATTTATTATTATTGTAACACCCCACCCACACTCGAAATATCAAGTTTCATTGTACATTATAATAGTAATATATTAGTATTATTATTAATTAAAAAATTATTAGGCATATTATTAGTAGTATATATATAGTAGTATTACTATAACTATTATTAGTATTAATAATGAACTATTACTATTACTATAATTAGTATTACTATTAATATAAATATAGTGCCCCTATTCTCCGGTAGGGTTCAGTGATATATTACGTAATAGCCTAACCTGCAAGTCACGTGATACGATATGCTCGGTGTAGTTCAGCACGTGACACTTGCGCACTTCCGTTTCCTGTATAAAGTTAGGCCGCGTAAAGATAACAGTATAGGTGGGTTGCCAGTGAGGAGATACCGTATAGATAACGAAATAGGGGCGGGGCCAGAACAATGCATTCGGAACAATAGAGCTCGTCGCATTCCTTAAAGGCAGGCTCTTCCGTTAGATACGGTAGTTATGTATATTACTATGTATATTATACATATGTATAGACTACTTGTGTTGTGTGGGTACATGATAAGATAGCATCGTTATTACTACAGTGACCTATATCTGCTATCATTGTAACGGGTAGTTTATTTAAGGGCTGATATGTGTATTTATGCATGTGAAATATACAGGTATACGTAATTATATATATATATATATATATATATATATATATATATTAAACAAGTAATGATGTTGATATTCACACAACACACGCGCTCTTTATCTTAAGGGCGTAAATCTAACTCGCTTTCATTTTCCCACACATCACACACTGTTTATACAGGCCACACGAGGCGCCTATGACGCGGTTCTATTTATAGATATATTACGTAATAGCGCGATGACAGGTTTGTTTACGTCGTAACCGTTTAGTGTTGAGTGACAGGTGCTCGTCAATACCGCGCCTTACCTATATTACAATATAACTTACACATTCTTATGTGAATATATACTTATATATATATATATATAATGCTCTTTTTGAATATTAAACATTTCATAATAATATACATGAATATAGGATATTAACTATATATAGTAAACCTATACTACCTATAGGTAATTATTAGTATACCCATAATTAGAAGCGATAGTATTAGCATCCCGTTCATCGCAACACCACCAGACATGCGTACACATATCTCCCTTAGAACGTGCGTGTGTTAATACACTAACGATAGTAAACCGGATATTGATCACCTCTACACCACGTGTGTGATAGTGTGGAGGTCGCGCAACGGGTGATAAATTAATACTCCTATTTGTCCATATACCCCGAGGAGGTGGGAGATTAATAAAGGAAATGTGCTAGCTATGTCCTAGAGGCACGTATTAAAGGTTCGCGTATATTAGATACAGATATAGCAGTATGACTAATATAGTAATGATTATCAGCTATTCTTATCTTTCAGTTAGAATTCTGGTTAATATTTTAATATATCGTTAATAATATCTTAAATCAAAATTTACATATATACACGAATCTATATATATATATATATATTATATATATATATATATATATATATATATATATATATATAATATATGTGCATTGTGTTCGCATGCGTGCGTGTGTGTAAATAGTGTAAGTGACGAACACATATATAATGTAGATACAATACAAGATAGCACATTGAGATACACAATACTAAATATCAGTCGCACGCCTATAGCTTATACATAGGCTGTACACACATTTAGTACGCTATACAGGAGACCCACGTGATCATTAATACCACGTGATCATTAATACCACGTGATGTTTATCTATAATCATAACTATATATAACACCTATGTGTGATACCGGCGCGCGTGTTATAAATAAGATATTACGGAGAGGTGTGCAGCCAACCGTGACCGACTAGATTACGAGGTGTTACTATTACGCAACAATGACTAACCGCGAACTCGGTATGACGTAACCGCTTCCTCTTGAACAGCGCTATAGCCGCCACTAGAACCGTTACGACCAGCAGTGTTAGAGCTACTAGTATCAGCGATATCATCAGCGTCCTCCTCCTCCTCCCATCTCCACTAGGGGGAGTTGCTAACGTGGCATTCACGCGAACAACCACCAGCACATCTATCGAGTGAACCGTGTCCGATATCTCGACCAGTAACGGGAAATCTCGCGACATCAGAACCTCGTCGAACGTTCGCCCTGTTCTGATAACTCCGGACCGCGGGTCCAGTCGGAAGTCGGGGTCATTAGAGGTCAACCTAAAGCTTAACACGGAAGTCGGGTCGCGGTCTGTGACGTAGATTCTATAAATAGATCGCCCGACAGGAAGAAGCGGCGATATTTGGAGAACTGTTCCGTTGGGGGTATGGCTTACGGGAGGGTTGTCGTTAAGGTCCAACACGTGAATCATAAGTAGGGCGGTGTCCTTCAGAGTGGGGAGGTCAAGGTCGCGTACTTCTATCTAATACGTGTAGTTATCTGCTAGTTCCCTGTCCAGCGGTACGTGTGACAGCCTCACGTCACCTGACATCGGGTCTACGGTCACGTGACTTCCAGGTGATGACGTCACTATTGAGTAACGCATCCGGCTGAACTCGGGGGTGACATCTCTGTCAGTGGCCGACACCCTACCGAGTAAAGTACCCGCCGCAGCGCCCTCTATACACCGGAATGTAAACTCCTCCTCCGCGAACAGAGGTGACTCATCGTTAACGTCCTCTACCGTAAGCTTTACCCGACAGATGGCGCTAGCATTCGTGTTGTCCTTGACCTCTACGCTGAACTCGTATCCGGTAGGTTCGTCATCGTAGTCCAGCTTCTCGACGAGTATAAGCTGCCCACCCGAGGTTACCTCCAGCACATTAGTACCGGTGATAGTGTACACGAGGTCAGGGTTAAGGTCATCATCGCGAGCCTTAACCACGCCTACTTTAGAGCCTAGTGGCGCCGTCTCCCGTATCCGGAACTCGTACTCGACGGCGGGGAATACCGGCCGGAAGTCGTTCCCGTCTAGAACGTTAATGGTAATGGTGGCATTTCCGGTCAGGGGAATACGGCCCAGATCGGTACACGTAACGCGAACGTGGAAAGAGGGCGTGGCTTCACGGTCGAGTGAACGCGTCGTTATCAACTTATACCTGTGGCCGGTGCGTAGAGCCACCAGCGTGAAAGCCTCGCTGTCCGTGTAGCAGGTAGCTTGACCGTTAAGGTGTGAGTCGTGGTCGCTAACGGTCACTAACGCCACTAGGACACCCGGGGTTCCGTTCTCCCTCACTCCGGCCACAGCTCCGTCCGTACCGGTCAACGTACTGATCACCACTAGAGGTGCCTTATCGTTAACGTCCTCGACCTTGACCTTGAGCATGAAGGTCGAAGTCAAACGCACGGAGTCGGTGCTGAGACCGTCGCGAGCCGCTATGTTCAGAAGATATCCTCGCGTCATCTCGTAGTCGAGCCCCTTGGAGGAGAGTCTCAGTTGACCGGTGTCCGAGTCTATCAGGAAGTTGTCGCCAGGTGGAGTCTGGTCGCGGATGTAGTACGTGATTCTAGCGTTAGTGGCGAGATCCTTATCGCTAGCCATAACCGTGTATATCGTGTGGTTTATCTGTGGAGTGTAAGGCTTGTGTCAGTGATATCAATGATAAGGGTAGTCGGGGTTATAGGTTAAGGGGGCGTATATAATCATATATATATATATATATATACAATACACTATGTACTATACTATAGTATATATACACACTCGCACACACAAATACCCCATGGGGTAACATATTGTAATATACATTAGATGCACGACAGCACACACATGTGTTCATAATTATGTATCTCGTTATAATTATCATACGAAATGTGTATTAATATTTATTATAGTATAATTTACATTATAAAACAAAATAATCAAATGCTAATATATATACTAACATTTATAGATATAATGTATATATCTCTCTATTTATATCAGTTAATGCACAAAAGTGAAGCTAATTTTAAACAATGATAACCTTCGTGTCCTCCTTCAATGTGATAGTTGCTTTGTCTACGTCGAATACAGGGGCGTTATCGTTAACATCAGTCACGTTGACCTTGACCTTGAGGTAATCCTCATTACCGAGGTCATCTGAGGTCACCACCACTACCTGATACTGGTCCTCGTGTTCCCTATCTAGTTCTACCCTCGTGGTTAGCCACAGACTTCCGGTTGATGTGTCCGCATCCAACCGGAACACAGCATCACTCTCTCGCAGTCGGTAATGTATCCGCGAGAATCTTGGAGAATCTCGATCTACAGCGGTCGGTATACGGAGGCGTGTTCCCGGCGCCGATTTTTCGGGTAGAGTGACAGTGACCTTGGCGACCGGAAATAGGGGTCGAAGGTCGTTCACATCCAGTAGCTCTACCCCTACATCGTACACCATGAACTCTGCTAGGGGTTGCGACACCGCTACCGCTAGTCTTAGTCGACAGGTGGCAGCACCTGGGCAGCGATATTCTCTATCTATCGGGTGGAGTGTCCTCAGACCGGAAGTCAGCTCGTCCAACCGGAAGTCGGCGTGATCGTATACCGGAAGTAAGAGGTAGCGACGTCGCGAGGAGTGGGTGCCCCCTACCACCAGCCCCACTAGGGTACCGGGAGCTGCCTCCTCCGTTACGTTGAATACTATAGTGGTACCCGTGGTGCTGGTGGGGCTGGTAGGGTTGAAGGAGAGCACCATCAGCACCCCTAGTAGTAGTACGAACACTGACTCGTGGTGACTCATCAACCTGTAGTGTAACAACCGTTAAAGTGATGTGTTACATGGTGCACATAGGAGATTTTTCTAAATTAGGGTTTACTAAAAATACGAATACTTTAGAACAATATATAATAGTAACTACTTTTTTGATATTCATATAATATTATTTATAAAAAATAATATATTTATTATGAATATTGTCTCTTTACCCGATTCCTTTAAGATTGTATACAATACAGTATATATACACTATATTGTTATTGTTATTTGGTGGAGTCCTTTCATCCCATCCAGGAACTTAGATGAAGTTTTCACTTATAACCATATATGGCTCTAATGTCCCTTCGAAGCCGCTTTCATGTTAAGGCATCCATGTTAAGCCGATAATTTATTTATACAAAATTATATAAGAACTCTTTGTATATATACAATATATAATATGTAGATATATGTCGTATAAATATACATTTGCATATTAAATCTATATATATATATATATATATATATATATATATGATTAATAATTAATCTTTAGGATAAATAATAAGTACGTTGCCAGTATACTTATAATTAGATATTATTATGTAATATATGCAATTTGATTATTATTATATATATTTATACGTGCATTATTTTTGGGTTTATTCATACATGTATATGTATGTTTATGTATTAGTATATATATGTATGTATGTGTATATTTGTGCGTATGTCACATACACACGACGTAAGTGTGTGAGTGAGTGTGTGCTGAATGTGTGTGTGTAAGTGAGTATACGCATGCGTATGTGTATGAGTATGTGTCTATGCGTAATAATCCATGTTGTATAGCAATTATATGTATCAATATCAAGACGTTTTAATTCTACCAATTGATAAATATATCTATATATATTTGTAAAGGGTAATTTTTTAAAACAATATCTAAATAAATGAATGATTATTGATCGCTTTTCAAGAGTACCCTCTTCAAGTAGTAATAGTATACTATATAATATACTAGGTTGAATGTTATAGTAATGCTATAGAATCTCAACCCGTATACAACGGTAAAAGGGGCGTGTTAAGACATCCCACACAGGCCACGTGACTATAGGCAGCAACAGGTATACCTATCTCCCTCGTGTTATTGATCATACTATAGTGCGTGTGTGTGGGTGTGTGACGTCACTAATATACTACACTATTAGTAGACATCAGCATTTAGTGTACAATGTGCCCTTTATTATTATGACACAGTTGCCCTGATAATATTCATGTCATACCATATATAATACCCTATATTATTTTGTGTTTTCCTGTTAATGATGCTATGTATTTATCAGATATAAGTATATATATATATATATATATATATATAAACTTATAATATATGTTTAATTTATTATATTTTGTATTAATATTTATATTTTCTATATACATATATGCATAAATGATTTTATAATAACCTTTTTGTTGTATTGCAGCGTTAATATATCATGTAAGTTTGTGTATCCTGTGTGCTTGTTAATATTCTATATATAGAACTTAAACGTCAACATGTATCCATTGTTATATAATAATATTGTCATGTAAACAATAATCTATTATGCGAATAATTGAATTTCACTATAGAGTAATGAAAACAAGAAATACACAAGATACCCACTTATATACAACTAGCGATTCAATGAATACGCCCATAATGTAACTATACGCCCATCTATAAATAATACGCCCACTTTTTCTATTAATTATTGTCGCATATGTATATAATATTGATCTGGTGATAATAGATATGCGACAATATATATAATATATATATATATATATATTTCCCATCTGTGGTAATATGTGGTAAAGCGATAAAGCATTCTGATTCAGTCATATAAGATATATCTGATAGATAAGATCCTATAAGATCCTATAGGATCTTTATTGATCATGGTGTATTATGATGCAAGTAAGTTGGTTTTACCTGAATATTCTTTCCCTGCTAAAGCAGTTGTGAATATGATGGCATCAACATTTTAATATAATTCTGATAATATAGCCCCATACGCATACATAATTATTATCCATTATAAATTATAATTTAGAATAGATACATATATGGAAAAATTACAAAATAAATCAAAACAGCTACTGCAATACCTCTTAGGTCAGACTTCTGCAGGTAGTGTATACAGGACACGTGTTGCTAAGATATACACACTTGCGATAAGCTTGGAAACTAATCGCGTATATTTGTAGGTGTAGGAGAACATTTGTAATGTGGATCTCGTGGCATATATAACATAATGATTACATCAATGGAAAATCTTATTGGACGTAACGTAACAAATTTAATAATGAAAAAGGTTTCGTCGTTGATGACAGATGGAACATATGTAAATACAGGACATAATAATGGTTTATGGAATATATTTCAATATTATAGATTGGAGAAGTTCAGCCAGCCCTTAGCTCCTCTACTTACAATATGGTGTTGTGCACACAAGTTAAGTCTGGCATGGAAGGAAGCAAGCAATGAAATACCAGAAATTGAAAATATGCTGATGACAATAAGTGATATTTCAACATATTTCGCTAAATCTGAAGTTAGATGCAGAGAGTTAACAAATATTTGAAATACGATGGAGTGAATTCACTCATCAACTAGTTGAAAACATATTAAAATCATGGAATGCATTAATAATATATTTTAATTCAACGTAAGTATAAGTAATAAATGTAAATAATGTTATTTTTTTATTTTCGTTATATTTTTTATATTTATTTATATTATATTATATATGCATACACTGTACTGTATAACTATATGTATACAGTATTTAAAGGGTAAAACAGTTAATTAAAATAATACATTATAGTGCAATCATTATTAAG
Source organism: Osedax fenrisi (assembly GCA_964019155.1). Lineage (NCBI taxonomy): Eukaryota > Metazoa > Annelida > Polychaeta > Sabellida > Siboglinidae > Osedax > Osedax fenrisi. The sequence continues at coordinate 78,423,790 of OZ025240.1, read as the reverse complement.
GAATTATTAGCAAACGCCATTTCGCTGTGGGAGCTTCGTTACTACTGTTAATTATCAGTATACAACATACAACATCTAAGACCACGTATTCATTAGTTGTGTACACATGTTGTCTTATGTTAATTAACAATAGAGAACCTGCTACTAACTTCAATGGCATTGTTAAGGGGCCGGGCGCCACTAATGCATGTGGGTATAGGAGAGTTTAGGACATGCTTGCATTATAGTATACTAGATATAGTATTGTCTCACTGCATGATCAATTCCACTTAAATCTATATTTCTGTGAAAGTTAAATTAATGCATTATATATGAAATATGATACATTTAAAAAAAATTAAATTTGTATAATAATCAAAAAATTATGCAATAAAAAAATTATTTTTCTAATAAACGACTTATTTGTTCTTATAACGAGGTTTTCTTATATAATATTATACCTGTTACCGACCATCACTTATAACGGGCATAGTATATGCTAATCATATTCGATTCCAAATAATGAGTAATATATATATATATATATATATATATATATATATACATATATATATGTATTATATATAATACATAAATCATTTATAAATGCATTATTTAAATTTATGACATCAAGTTTCTATACATATTAGTAACGCTTATTAGAGTCTAAACCTTCTCTGCATGAAGTCATTTAAATACGGAACTGATGTCACATTATCACAATTATCAGGGGCGGATACAGGGGGGGCTAGGGGGGCTCTAGCCCCCCCCCTCATGATTGTAAAATATATGATTTAAAAATAGATAGTATGGTTAAATCAGCAAAACATTCAATATCAATTATAGGTAGGGTGAATATTTAAATGGCCGATTGTATATACCATGTGTTTTTCATTTAAAAATTAATCACAATCATGTTAGAAAATGTGTCACTTCGTCCATGATTAAGTTTAAAGATTCGATTGCAGATTTAAGAAAATTTGAATCAATTATAATTGATATTATTTAACACAATAACTCTTTAGAAGAAAATTCTCGTTTTATTGCAGTGATAGAAAATAAGAAGCATGCTGCAATCAGATATAATGCAAGTCAACAATAACATATCTAAGCAAATTTAATGCAACAGAGCAAAATTTAAATCAATATTAAGGGGGTATCCCACTATACTTGTATATAAGATTTTCCGGCAACTTACCTGAAATATTGTAACTTTAAAAAATTATTATATCAAGTTGTAATTGAATACTCCTATAAAGTTAAAATATTTCCGGTAACTTGCCGGAAATACTTGTAGTGGGATAGGGGGTATAGGCCCCCTTTAGATATAATCATTCTTTATAGAAGATTCAATATTTCATTACATGGTCATAATGAGTATTCTACTGATCCACATTTTAATCTAGGAAATTTCAATGCACTTCTAAAACTATGTATAAACTATGGAAATGATATATTAAAAGAAAACTTATTAATGTGTTAAAAAAATGCTAAATACACCTCAAAAACAACATAGAATGAATTGATATTTGAATGTGGTGAATATATTAAAGAAAGAATAATTATTCTTCAATTATAATTGATGATATAAAAAAAGCTAAATATGTTAGCTGATGAAACCACAGATGTATATAATACTGAACAAATGGCTTTAGAAATTAGATATTATAATGGTAAGTGTATCACTGAAAAGTTGAATTCATTCATAGGATGTGAAAATCTTAGTGGAGAAAGTAAAGCTAACTTGATTATGGATACACTAACTAAATCTGAATTAAATATTGAACATTTAAGAGGGTAATGATACTATGGAGCAGGAAATATGTCTGGAAAAATAAAAGGAGCATCAACTATAATTCTGAATAAGAACACTAACACTACATATGTACACTATAGATCACATGTATTAAATATATCAATAGTAAATGAATGCAAAATGTCGTTAATTCAAAATATGATAGGCATATTATTAGAAATCTGCATATTTTTTTAATATTCTGCTAAGAGGCAAGGTTTATTAGAAGAAAATATTACACAAATTTGTGTTGAATCTTCTAAAAAGAAATTAGTTAAAGTAAAACGAGATGGGTTCCCGGACATGATGCTTTGCGAGTATTTATCGAACTGTATCAAGCAATACTTGAAAAATATTAGATATATATGAAGATAAAACATGGAATTCAGAAAGTATAACAAAAGCTAACGGTCTTTATAATTCTATGATTAATACTCAATTTAGTATGTCATTAATTGTATGTAATAATTCAATTAATTTCATAGAAAATTTAACAAATGCTCTCCAGGGTAGGTAATATATATATAATAGACACATATAAGGCAACTCAAGATATTAAAAGTGTAATTAAAGGGATACAAGTCTGTAGAGATAATATTGATGAAGTACGATTAGAATTGAATGAAGAAGCATCACATTTATTATCATATTCAAATGAAGGAATTTCTTTACCAAGGTTAAATAAAGACACCTGCATCATCATCTGAATAATATTTTAAAAAAAGTAATATATATTCCATTCTTGGATTATTTGATAATGGAGATGAAAGAAGGATCCAATATATACATATTGTATATATCTCTTAGAGCATTATTAATTCCAAAAGTAATGAATGAAAACAAGATTCATGAAAAGAAAATAAATTAAAGTTTTATGAATTAGTAAAAGATCATTTACCAAAGATACATTTAATACAAACCTAATTGATTTGTTGGGAAGTTAAATGGAGGGAAAATAAATATCTATAGATATAGGTATACCTAATACGATAAAAAATTTTACGATCAGTACTCAAGTACTCGATAACATGGCAAGGTAAAGTGAAATTATTAAATAATTTATAATTTATATATATTATTATATACATTTTTTCCTAATATCTATGAAATGCTTTTATTGATGGCTACTCCAGTTACCTTGTGTGAATGTGAACGTTCATTTAACCGATTAAGAATAATAAAGACATATTTACCTTCGATTATGAGTGAAGATCAACTAAATAGACATTCTTTATGTATATATATACAGATCGATTGTGATTATATTATTTCCAAATTTGAAATACGTAATCCAAGAATAATGCAATTGATTAATATATTGGATTAATAGTTTTTATTCAATAAAATATAAAATATTATTCTATTTAATTTAATATAGTATTTAATTTATATATATAAATTATATTATCATAGTAAATATGTCTTATTTTAAAAATATACTTTTATTTGAATGTCAGCCCCCCCCCCCCCTTGAAAAATTCCTGTATCCGCCCCTGATTATATACTTCCCATGGGATCCCAATGCATTTCCGGTAGAATTACTTAATCATTACCTCTATATATATTACACTATATAATGTTAACAACATATATATATATATATATATATATATTGTAAGAATATATTGTATTGGCTGCCCTATAGAGGAGGGATGGGAGTAGTGGCCGATAATTAATATGCCTCAGAAGATTTCTAATATATTGATAAATACTGAATGTTAGGCTCTTCTTTTTTTAAATTAACTAGAAATCATATAATTCTAGAATACTGTGATTTCACTTTTATATATAAAGTGTTTATCCTTATAATATAAACGTTTGATTAGGCATTAAAAAAAGCACTAAAATAAGGCAAGGCTCTAATAGTTTATTTAGACATCGAATATAACAGATAAAACCCTATTCTGTAACGTATAAATTAACGAGAAATGAACGAACAAATAGTAGTTAAAGTATAATAAAAATAATATATAATACATAAGCAAGAACATCTGCTAACGCATATTTCTTGAACATTTTATTTTGCGATTGAATTATTTATCATATTACTTCAAGGAGAATGTAACAAATCATATATAGTATAGTTTAGTATACAATGAATATATTAGTTTATTTAAACATAAAATATAACATATAAAGCCATATTCGGTAACATATACATTAACGAGAAATGAACTAACATTAAAAATACTAGTTAAAGTATAATACAAATAGGTATAACATATAATATATAATGCATAAGTAAGAACATCTGATAAGTCATATTTCTTGAAAATGTTATTTTGCGCTTGAATTATTTATCATATTACTTCATGGTCAGGAGTAGGTTACTTGCAAATTTGAATTTTCAAAATTGTTCATAAATCAATGAAAAAACTATTTTTTAAACAGTGATTTCATATGAGTAGGTCCTATATTTAATTAATAATATAATTTAATATATATTATATTATTAGAAATGTCCATATACAAATTTAAAAAAAACATAGTTCAATAATTTCTCGAACATAATTTATTTTTAAATTAAAATAAATATGATTTAATTAAATTTAATATAAATAAAATGTAAACTATGAATACAATTATATTGACAAATAAATATATATCCTTGATATATTTGATTCAAAGATTTTAATCATTGAAATATAATGAAATATACCACTGAAAAGTATATAGGTCGGAGTATACTTTTTGTATATACAAAGTAACCATTTCTGAGATAGTGAGCATACATTATGTCCTTGATTAAATAGATCATATAAAATGTTATTGTATACTACTAGAGTAGTTTAGTTTAAATAGTTTTTAATTTAATTTTTAAAATATAGGATAGTACCTATATGATCTATAATAATGCAGAGGTTACGGACTGAATCAAAAGGCTTTATCGCTTTACCACAAATGATCATAGATGGGAAATATATATATATATATATATATATATATATATATATATATATATATATATATATATATAATATTGATCTGGTGATAATAGATATACGACAATAATTAATACATGGGGCGTATTATTTGCAAATGGGCGTATAATATACGCCGTATAGTTACATTATGGGCGTATTCATTGCATCGCTAGTTGTATATAAGTGGGTGTTGTATTTATTTCTTGTTTTCATTACTCTATTAATTACTATTACTATATACAGTGACATTCAACTATTCGCATTAGATTATTGTTTACATGACAATATTATTATATAACAATGGATAAATGTTGACGTTTAAGTTCTATATATATAATATTAACAAGCACACTGGATACACAAACTTACGTGATATATTAACGCTGCAATACAACATAAAGGTTATTATAAAATCATTTATCATACATATATATATGGATCATGTGAACAAGTGGCAGATCGCGTACCTTACCTATTTAATGAAAGTACGCGATTAAAAAAAAGCGAATTATAAAACAATAACAGTACACATGAATCTACAGCGTATATATATATTAATTTTAACTTAATACTAATACTTAATAGTTAATACCTAATACTATAATCCTTAACGTTTCATACAAGATACATCTATTAGATAGACATTTTTAAATATATATAATATTTGTCCATCAATATTGTCAGATTACAATAAATATTATTTAATTAAATGCTTATACTTTTCAATAACTCATAAAACATACACAAATACTTATGGTAACAAATACAAAACCCTGTGGAGAAACAACATCTTTGTTATCTTGTTGGTCCTATACATTTATTGTTTATAAAATAAAATTATAGATGCAATAATAAAATATAATATTATATTGTTCTTATTATGGTGACTATCTAATAACTGTATCTTGTACGAAACTTTAAGGAACTTATAGTATTAAGTTAAACTTAATATATACGCTGTAGATTCATGTATACTGTTATTGTTTTATAATTCTCTGTTTGTAAATCGCATACCTTCATTAAATAAGTAAGGTACGCGATCTGCCACTTGTTCACATGATCAATATATATTTATATTATATACACACACATATATATATATGATTAATATATTAATACAAAATATAATAAATTAAACGTATATTATAATTTATATATGTTATATATATATAGCATCTTATAAAAATATAGCATCATTAATAGGAAAACACAAAATAATATAGGGTATTATATATGGTATGACATGAATATTATCAGGGCAACTGTGTCATAATAATAAAGGGTACATTGTACACTAAATGCTGATGTCTACTAATAGTGTAGTATATTAGTGACGTCACATGTATTATTCTTCACCGTTATAACATACATTAGCTATATGGTTAGCTACTGCCTACCTGTAGTGTTCCCTACAGCATGCCTTCACCGTATACTATACAGGCCTTCCCTGTACTACATAGCACACACACACACACACACATACACACAGACACACTCACTCTCACACACACGCATGCGTATACTCACTTACACACACATTCAGCACATACTCACACACGTACCACGTACGACATGTGTATGTGTGCGTATGACATACATACATATACTTTCTAATACATAAACATACATATACACACACGTATGAATACACCCACAAATAATGTACGTATAAATATATATATAATAATCAAATTACATATATTACATTATAATATCTAATTATAAGTATACTGCCAACGTACTAATTATTTATCCTAAAGATTAATTATTAATCATATATATATATATATATATATATATATATATATATATATATGATTCAATTTATATGTCTATATGTGATAACATATATATATATATTATATATAATATATATATAATATGAGATATGTTATCAATAAACTATATGATATTCATTGTTTATATATATATATATATAGATTTAATATACAAATGTATATTTATACGACGTATACAATCGTTTAGGAACTGCGGTAAAAGAGACAATATTCGTCATATAGTATTTTTATAAATAATGTTATATGAAAATAAAAAAAGTAGTTACTATTATATATACTTATTTATGGATATAATTATAAATGTAAGAATTAATATATAATTCATATATACTTTAGAATTAGTGATAGAAAAATCTCCTATGTTCCCCATGTAACACACTTTAACCGTTGTTACACTACAGGTTGATGAGTCACCATGAGTCAGTGGTACTACTGCTACTACTACTAGGGGTGATGGTACTCTCCTCCAACCCTACCAGCCCCACCAGCACCACGGGTACCACTATAGTATTCAACGTAACGGAGGAGGCAGTTACCGGTACCCTAGTGGGGCTGGTGGTAGGGGGCACCCACTCCTCGCGACGTCGCTACCTCTTACTTCCGGTGTACGATCACGCCGACTTCCGGTTGGACGAGCTGACTTCCGGTCTGAGGACACTCCACCCGATAGATAGAGACTCGCGCTGTCCAGGTGCTGCCACCTGTCGACTAAGACTAGCGGTAGCGGTGTCGCAACCCCTAGCAGAGTTCACGGTGTACGATGTAGGCGTAGATCTACTGGATGTTGATGACCTTCGACCTCTATTTCCGGTCACCAAGGTCACCGTTATTCTACCCGAAACGTCGGCGCCGGGTACACGCCTCCGTATACCGACAGCTGTAGATCGAGATTCTCCGAGATTCTCGAGGATACATTACCGACTGCGAGAGAATGATGCCGTGTTCCGGTTGGATGCGGACACATCGACCGGAAGTCTGTGGCTAACCACGAGGGTAGAACTAGACAGGGAAAACGCGGACCAGTACCAGGTAGTGGTGGTGACCTCAGATGACCTCGGTAACGAGGATTACCTCAAGGTCAAGGTCAACGTGACTGATGTTAACGATAACGCCCCTGTATTCGACGTAGACAAAGCGACTATCACATTGAACGAGGACACGAAGGTTATCTTTGTTTAAACTTAGCTTCAATGTTGTGCATTATCTGATATAAATAGAGAGATATAAACATTTTATCTATAAATGTATAGTATATATTATAATTTTATTATTTTGTTTTATAACGTAAATTATACTATAATAAATATTAATACACATTTCGTATGATAATTATAACGAGATTCATAATTATGAACACATGTTTGTTCTGTCGTGCATATAATGTATATTGCAATATGTTACCCCATGGGGTATTTGTGTGTGCGAGTGTGTATATATACTATAGTATAGTATATAGTGTATTGTATATATATATATATATATATATATTATAGTATACGCCACCATAACCTATAACCCCAACTACACTTATCATTGTTACCACTGACACAAGCCTTACACTCCACAGATAAACAACACGATATACACGGTCAAGGCTAGCGATAAGGATCTCGCCACTAACGCTAGAATCACGTACTACATCCGCGACCAGACTCCACCTGGCGACAACTTCCTGATAGACTCGGACACCGGTCAACTGAGACTCTCCTCCAAGGGGCTCGACTACGAGATGACGCGAGAATATCTTCTGACCATAGCGGCTCGCGACGGTCTCAGCACCGACTCCGTGCGTTTGACCTCGACCTTCACGCTCAAGGTCAAGGTCGAGGACGTTAATGATAACGCTCCTCTAGTGGTGATCAGTACGTTGACCGGTACGGACGGAGCTGTGGCCGGAGTGAGGGAGAACGGAGCCCCGGGTGTCCTAGTGGCGTTAGTGACCGTTAGCGACCACGACTCACACCTTAACGGTCAAGCTACCTGCTACACGGACAGCGAGGCTTTCAAGCTGGTGGCTCTACGCACCGGCCACAGGTATAAGTTGATAACGACGCGTTTACTCGACCGTGAAGCCACGCCCTCTTTCCACGTTCGCGTTACGTGTACCGATCTGGGCCGTATTCCCCTGACCGGAAATGCCACCATTACCATTAACGTTCTAGACGTGAACGACTTCCGGCCGGTATTCCCCGCCGTCGAGTACGAGTTCCGGATACGGGAGACGGCGCCACTAGGCTCTAAAGTAGGCGTGGTTAAGGCTCGCGATGATGACCTTAACCCTGACCTCGTGTACACTATCACCGGTACTAATGTGGTGGAGGTAACCTCGGGTGGGCAGCTGATACTTGCCGAGAAGCTGAACTATGATGTCGGACCTACCGGATACGAGTTCAGCGTAGAGGTCAAGGACAACACGAACGCTAGCGCCACCTGTCGGGTAACGCTGACGGTAGAGGACGTTAACGATGAGTCACCACTGTTCGCGGAGGAGGAGTTTACATTCCGATGTATAGAGGGCGCTGCGGCGGGTACTTTACTCGGTAGGGTGTCGGCCGCTGACAGAGATGTCACCCCCGAGTTCAGCCGGATGCGTTACTCACTAGTGACGTCATCACCTGGAATTCACGTGACTGTAGATCCGACGACAGGTGACGTAAGGCTGTCACACGTACCGCTGGACAGGGAACTAGCTGATAACTACACGTATCAGATAGAAGTACGTGACCTTGACCTCCCCACTCTGAAGGACACCTCCCTACTTGTGATTCACGTGTTAGACCTTAACGACAACCCTCCAGTAAGCTATACCCCCAACGGCACAGTTCTCCAAATATCGCCGCTTCTTCCTGTCGGGCGATCTATTTATAGAATCTACGTAACAGACCGCGACCCCACTTCCGTGTTAAGCTTTAGGTTGACCTCTAATGACCCCGATTTCCGACTGGACCCGCGGTCCGGAGTTATCAGAACAGGGCGAACGTTCGACGAGGTTCTGATGTCGCGAGATTTCCCGTTACTAGTCGAGATATCGGACACGGTTCACTCGATAGAGGTGCTGGTGGTTGTTCGCGTGAATGCCACGTTAGCCACTCCCCCTAGTGGAGATGGGAGGAGGAGGAGGACGCTGATGATATCGCTGATACTAGTAGCTCTAACACTGCTGGTCGTAACGGTTCTAGTGGCGGCTATAGCGCAGGTCAAGAGGAAGCAGTTACGTCATACCGAGTTCGCGGTTAGTCATTGTTGCGTAATAGTAACACCTCGTGATCTAGTCGGTCACGCTTGACTGCACACCTCTCCGTAGTATCTTATTTATAACACGCGCTCCGGTATCATATAGGTGTTATATATAGTTATGGTTATAGCTAACACCCTCAACCCCTCTCCGTATTAACGTAAACATCCGGGTATACATCACGTGGTATTAATGATCACGTGATTCTTCTGTATAGCGTACTAAGTGTGTATACAGCCTATGTATAAGCTATAGGCGTGCGACTGATATGTAATATTGTGTATCTCAGCCATCGATATAAAGAAAGTGGATAAGCAATTGACGCACGCAATGCATGTAAAAGATAGATACGTGAATGACACTTTTATCGATAAATTAACAAAATGGTATCAGTGATTTTGATTGGATATTAGTCATATTATATATGTCAAATATTGAAACAGTAGTCTTTTCGTCGAAATAGATTAAAGTGACTTCTATCTATATCAATGGATTTAAATTATAAATATCAATAAAATCAATAAAATAGTATTATATCTTCAATTTAAATACACAAAATTACGAGGAATGTTGATATTATGTATTTTAAATATATAATTTTATTTTTAGTATAGATAGTACATTAAAATTGGTAGTGATTATCAATATATAGGTATATGATAAATATATGATAAATACATATTATTATAAATAAAAAGTAGTGGGCCAGATAGTGGGTTACGACTGCAGCGCTCGTAGCGGATAGTGCCATACACTACATTCAATTGCTTATCCACTTTCTTTATATCGATGATCTCATCGCGTTATCTTGTATTGTATCTACATTATGTATGTGTTCGTCACTCACACTATATACACACACGCATGCATATACGTACACAATGCACATATATTATATATATATATATATATATATATATATATATATATATATATATGGATTCGTGTATTTGTGTACATTTATATTTGAGATAATATTAATGATAATATTAAAATATTAACGAGAATTCTAACTGACAAATAAGAATCACTGATAAGAATAGCTGATAATCATTACTATATTAGTCATACTGCTATATCTGTAGATAATATACGCGAACCTTTCATACGTGCCTCTAGGACATAGCTAGCACATGTCCTTTATTAATCTCCCACCTCCTCGGGGTATATGGACAAATAGGAGTATTAATGTATCACCCGTTGCGCGACCTCCACACTATCACACACGTGGTGTAGAGGTTGTCAATATCCGGTTTACTATCGTTAGTGTATTAATACAGGCACGTCTTAAGGGAGATATGTGTACGCATGTCTGCTGGTGTTGCGATGAACGGGCTGCTAATACTTCTAATTATGGGTATACTAATCATTACTTATAGTTAATATTAGTTTACTATATATAATTAATCTCCTATATTTATGTATATTATTATGAAATGTTTAATATTCAAAAAGAGCGTTAGATTTATATATATATTTATAATATAAATATAAATTATAAATATAAATTTTATATATATATAAGTATATATTCACATAAGAATGTGTAAGTTATATTGTAATATAGGTAAGGCGCGGTATTGACGAGCACCTGTCACTCAACACTAAACGGTTACGACGTAAACAAACCTGTCATCGCGCTATTACGCAATATATCTATAAATAGAACCGCGGCATAGGCGCCTCGTGTGGCCTGTATAAACAGTGTGTGATGTGTGGGAAAATGAAAGCGAGTTAGATTTACGCCCTTAAGATAAAGAGCGCGTGTGTTGTGTGAATATCAACATCATTACTTGTTTAATATATATATATATATATATATATATATAATTACGTATACCTGTATATTTCACATGCATAAATACACATATCAGCCCTTAAATAAACTACCCGTTACAATGATAGCAGATATAGGTCACTGTAGTAATAACGATGTTATCTTATCATGTACCCACACAACACAAGTAGTCTATACATATGTATAATATACATAGTAATATACATAACTACCGTATCTAATGGAAGAGCCTGCCTTTAAGGAATGCGACGAGCTCTATTGTTCCGAATGCATTGTTCTGGCCCCGCCCCTATTTCGTTATCTATACGGTATCTCCTCACTGGCAACCCACCTATACTGTTATCTTTACGCGGCCTAACTTTATACAGGAAACGGAAGTGCGCAAGTGTCACGTGCTGAACTACACCGAGCATATCGTATCACGTGACTTGCAGGTTAGGCTATTACGTAATATAGTAATGAACCCTATCATTAATACTAATAATAGTTATAGTAATAAAATATTATATATACTACTAATAATATTCCTTTTAATTAATAATAATAGTAATATATTACTATTACAATGTACAATAAAACTTTATATTTCGAGTGTGGGTGGGGCTGTTACACTAATAATAAATATCATATCCGGCTCGGTATCTCGTCTATTCTCATCTACCTAAGGGGTAACTCTAGATATACCTATCGAAATAAGATACCCCCTCGTTATAACTATAACTATGGGGTATCTTATTTCTAAAGGAAATACGTATAGTAATAATATCCGCGATTACAAATGTAATAGATCACGTTATAATAAAGGGGCGTTACCCAATGGCGGCTTGTGACAGTGATAGCCGAGAACTTAGGGTATCTCCCATTTAGCGGGGTATCCTATATCATATCGACATAGAATAAAGCTTTATTCTATAATGTGTACTATAGAACAATTAATATTATATATATAGGTCTTACCTACCCATATTCCGTTGTATTAAATGTATTAGGACGGATAAGTTATTCTCATTAAGCGGTGTGATTATGAAGACAGATTTAACGGCAAAATATATATTTAAAAATAGATGCAGCATATTCTCATTATAATGCAGCTAAACTATTAACTACTAATAACATAGGAAAGATAATATGTAACGTATATACACTATTGATATATGAATATCGTATAATCGTTTAACTCGATACAATACACAGATATCTGCTATACTAATATTTAATGTATTGATTGATGATTATTTTGTATTCGATATATATACATGTATTATGCATAATAATAATATATTATTTTATGTATCTGTACATATATATATACTTAATAGTTATGCGTATACCTAAATAATACTATATAGTAATACCTATATTATACATACTATGTATTACATAGTTATACTATAGTATACCTTTGTGTAAACAATGCTATGTTACAACACTATTATCTAGTGGTACATCGTATGAACAATAGATTAGCACGAGATAAACAATGGCAACCACATAATTGCCGGTAGGTTTTATAGCTAGTATGGTTACACGAGAGGGAGCTGTGATAGTAGCTCTGTGTGTGTCTACATGTAACACACAGCAGTGTTATGACAGGGAGACCTCCCTCAGTATACTACATGTAGTAATGTAACATACGTCTGCTTATCTCTACAACGGTAGCAGTACTATATGTTGTTATTAATTATACATTATACATTATTTAAATCTTTATATATATAAATGTGAAATTTACTTCATAATACAGTCTACTATATGGTTGATATGTGTATGTATGATATATTAGCACATATTATGTCTGTATTAATTGTTCGAAACATAAAACCCATACATGATATATTTAGGTCACGTATCCTATACATTATACATCACATTCGTATGGCATTAGTATTAATGACTATATATGTCTCTACATTATATGTCATACTATTTGTAAATTTGATTTTTACCAGCAGTAAGCCTCGCTTGTACAAATATTTAGTATTCAATGATTAATGTCCTTATTTATTACATAATGGTGCGCAGGTCTTTGTTAGTTCTGAATACTACACACATCTGCCACTAAACCACATTACAAATAAGGTCATCATTAATAATTCTGTTGTATCTCCTACTCACTGAGTAAGCTAACATATCTGTCGGTTGGATAACTTCATTATACAATTGACGACAGAATTAGATAATCTATAAATAGCATGAAACAAAGGTTCCTGTGTTATTAAACATATATGCTCACCTCATTAAGTCACAGCATTCGTATGGGTAGACTATAATCTTAATAAAGGCTTTTAGTATTTTCGCTGCATGCATAATAAATGCAGGTTTAATTAAATCTAAACAGAATATATAATATATATAAGATTTCCTTTCAAGTCTGTAATTATAATCAGTATACTGACCCCTAAATGACTATTTGTAATAAATTATTCGATATTCAATATATTTATTTGTAATACCGACACTCTAGATGTCTTAATACGGATAGTGTCCATCGGATATACCCTATAGGGTAAACATATATATACCCTATAGGGTATACATAACCAATCAGCGTATGAACTATTCTGATTTTTATAAAAAATCGCGTGCTTTATAATATTAATACCGCAGATGAAGCCAAATCTAAAAAATGCATTATTTAACTTATAAATAATACAAATTAATTACTAATTTAATTATTCATAAAATAAATTATAAATAACGTAATTATAATTTATCTGATTAGTTCATCAATAATATATAGTTTATTTAGTGGTATATATACCACCCTATATATAGGGTGTCCGTATCCGGACATGGGTACCGAATACGGACACCCCCGTTTTCTATTGAATAAAAAGATTAAATAAAATTTTAAAATTACAATAATATCTATAATCATATAATATTAATATATTATAAGTTTTGAATCAAAATATTGAGTCATAAAATGTTAATACCATTTATTGTCCGTATTATGTTACATTCTTTTACTACTCTTAAATGTAGTAAATAATATATAATATCCAAACAAAATATCAGATATAAATAGAATTAATTAATTACAAAACGCACACAATTTATAAATTAAATAACTATAGTTAATGTTAAATTTATTATATTAAAATAGAGTATATTATTATTTAACATTTATTTATTAATCAATATGTATATAATCGACTGGAATCCTCAATACTTATTCTATATCAATGATATACATAACTTACTACACATTGTAAAGTAAAATACTGATCTATTTAGATTATTAAGATATCTACGTTAATACTTATTAAAATTAAATTATTTGTATATTTATAAACATTTAATTGATATACAATATTATATAAATAATTAAGTTTTCTTTTAATTAGTAAAGTATTTACATATTTTGAAAAACAGAATACATATTCATATTTACCAATAAATCAAAAATATTTTATGTATATATAATTTGTTGATATATTATATAGTTACTGAAATACTAGAGGGGGTCGGTATATGGAGACTTTCCCCAATATATAATTGTAATATTAATTATAATGAATACACTATAATACATATATAGATCATTTACAAGTTGATGAATTAAACTATTATTGAATGAATAATATAAATATTAAAATTAAATAGTAACATTAATCTGATAAATAAATAGAAAAATATGCAGTTATATAATAGTATTATATATTATTATTTAACATTGTTACGTGCGAGTTGGAATGTATCAGTATTATTGCCCTACAACCTGTTGACTATAATTGCCCCTCATCGCAACACATGTTAGACCAATAACACATGTAGTTATGATAACTATTGCCCTCACCACAGAGTAACAAAGGCTGCAGGGAGATGTCCAGTGATACCAGTACGGACAGTGGTCAAGGAATAGAGATCATCACTACAGCTAGTAGTTCTGTACAGGACTCCAGCACTGATAATACATTGTACGGACTGGTGGCTACGGGTATAAGGCCTGGCACGGGTTAGCAGCAGCAGTAGTAGTACTGATGAGGTATGAGTCATACTTAGCATGTATGGACATTACTAGCTAGTTGTGACTAATACTGTATGATCTGGAACATTCTCCCTACACTTTAATCATTCTAAATATGACTAGTCCGATGTAGTATATCCAAGTTTAAATATGTATACACTAGAAATTCATACATATTTCAACTAATAAATGTGAATTATAAACTCACATATTAGCTAAATATACACTATTATAACTAATCTAAATAAAGCCACAAATACACACTGAATTTCACTATTATACCATTACATAATGATTACATAATAGGGATGAATGCTGGAGACCCCAATGAAACAATAGAGATAGGCAGCTACCATGTGATGCCAGCAGACAACCCGCCCATCTACTATATACCTCAGCCTATGTGTTCTACTCCTAAGAAAAAGCTAGCCCTGGTGTGAGGGTGTCACTGTTTCCATCTCATCATTATAATCTCAAAACACCCCCCTCACCGCTATATATTATTGTAAATAATCAAACAATGTGATATCATAACTTGTATTACGTATATATACATACTTATTTATATGTTATTTATTTTGTAAGTTTATAGTATTAATGATCGCAGCTCATTTCACTTATTATCTCTTTCAACTATTTAACATGTATATTTACCCGATATCACAACGATAATAAGAAGTCGAAATATAAAAAAAGAAGTTACCAAATAAGAGAAAGCAATAGGTAACAAAGCTGTCGAATCAGGTACAATATTATTAATAAAATCAGTGTAAATATATGTATAATAAATAATAATCGTATAAAATAGTGTAAATAACATCAATAAATATCCTTATGATAGCATTAATGATGATTTAAATAATTTATAATTAAGAGTAGAATATAATATATATTTTATTTATATAATTTCATGTGTTATATATTTTTTTACTTTGTAATAAATGACAAATTTTCATAATAATCTTACTACATGTAAGATAATAAATGCATACAGAAAATGTGTAAATCCGATAGGAAATAAACTATAACATTATGTATATACATATATTATATAATACAATCATCACATTAGTATAGAACTTAAAATTGATTACTATTTATAACTTATTATATATATTTTTATTTTATGCCTTGATTATTTTAATAAAAATACATTTTCTCAGAAGAAAACTTACATTCTTGGGGAGCATGAAGAAAAAGGAAAGTAATTAATAAAGACACAACTTTCTCTGGGACAAAAATAACATTTGGTGATTAACATAATTGTTATATAATTATGATCACTTATAATTATTATTTAAGATATGTTATTTATATTGTTATTTTTTATTTTCATCGGTAATGAAATACAAATATATATATAATTTTAATTATATATTAATTTATATATATATATATATATATATATATATATATATATATTAAGGATATTCTTTATTAAATTTAATGATAACTTCTGTATATCCTTTCGTTTATTATAGTCACTATTCGTGAAATAAATTCATAAATTTAATTCTAAAATATAAATATTTAAATACATCTTTATATTATAATTTTATAATACATTAATATTTAATATCTTAATAATTATAAATAGAAATAATATTCTATGAAATAAATTATTATTTTTACATAGATATATTTAATAAAATATGATTCTATAATTGTTAGTCGTTGTTAATCTTTTGTTAACTTTTAATTATTCATTTATATTTTATTTACACTATGATCTGAACATATTTACTTACTTTAGTCGAGTTATCGATAAGTCACCACTAGACCAGACCTTGCAATTACTTTCCTTCCTTCTCTGTCCATAATCAGGGTTCTTAATTCGTCTTCTTCATAAGCATGCAGTCGTTCTTTAAGATATCATATCTATGAATATTGTGGATATCTCCCATCTGTTTTGTAAGCCGTTCTTTAACTTATATTAAGTTGTGCGCAAGTTCGTCGGCATGTCTTATGTAGTGACCTGCTAGTAACAATCTTCTTTGTTATATTACCTCAGTGATCTTTGGTATTCCCTTGTATAGTTGTATATTAGTAACCTTGTCTTTCCATGATATATTTGTGGCCATTATAAGTAGCCTGGTATAACAACCATCTATTTTATTGGGATTGTGGAGTCTATTGTCCAGAATTCGCTACCATATAACAATATAGGTTATATTGTTACTTTGAAATTTATTTTTTTTAGAATGGTTTTCATTTTAGAGTTCCAGATTGATTTCATTTTATGTATTGCTGACCATGATAATGCTTTGCGAATTTAAAAATCCTTTTTTAGCTAGTCATCCATGCACCCATATAGTTTAATTATTAGGCCTTAATTAGTAGCCTAACATTGTTAATCAGCGTGCTATAGTTTTCTATTCTAATGTGGTCTGGTATTGAGTGATTAAATGTTATCTGAAAATTGCATATGATAATATAATATCGGTTGATATTGGTTATATTAAAGTGAATATTTATAGTAATTATTTAAAGTAAATATTTATAGTAATTGGTTAACTTTAATTAATTACATTGCTTAAATTGGGGTATCCCTATGGGACGGTCATTTTGTTGAATTTACACGAGTAGAGATAGGGAACGCATTGCCTCCTTATATTTAGTATTTCTAAAAAAACTATTTATTATATTAAACAAAATGTATATAAAAAGAACATTACTATCTATAATCATAGAGGGAAAAATATATTTTACATGTATGGGGAGATTACTCGAATACCGACACCCTAACAATAAATCACCATAACTTATTATTTCTCTAATTAAGTAAGTAAATACATATAATAGCTATTTTAAAATTTAATTTAGTTTCTTTAACACTGAGATAATTGGGGTTTCGATAGTATGTGCAATTATGGTGTCGGTATTATGAAAATGTATGTTGCTTAGTTACAAGTTAATAACTTTGTAACAAATTATGAAAAATAAAAAATATTTTCGGCACATTGTAAAATATAATTAGATCTATAAGATTTTTTTTAAATATTTAAATACATATATTTTAAATGATTCAGAATCAATATTGTACTTCAAAAATTCATAAATTTAGTTTTTGAGTTTTAACGAAAAAATCAGTATTTTGAATATAGGCTCTCTAGAATTGTACATACATATGTTATTTATATATAGCAAAAGAAAGTATACTTTAAATTATTTGTATTGCTATGTTTGTATAAATGAGTATTTAGATAAAAGTACTAAAGCGTTCTACCTCTGTCAGGGACAGAATATTCAGGTAAAACCAACTTATTTGCATCATAATTCACCATTACCAATAAAGTTCCTATCTTATAATCTAAATCACTATTTGCCTTTGATATATAGTTTGATAGTGGTGTCTTATCTGATTTTTTTAATCCTTCAATCTTTTTTTGATAAGCAATAATATATTTTTTATAATATTCAGAACTTAGAATCTAAGTCTTAGATGCTTCATAATGGTCTCTTTTATGTATATTACACCACAATATGTTGTTATTTGTGATCTTCTTGTGCTTAGTAATGTAAACAAATATCGGGAAACTCCCCGCATGGTATACATATTACATAAATCCTCCAAAAATAAATTAGAATAATACAAATATTGTTGCTCAAATTGAAAAATTGACTGCAAAAATAAATTATTGAGTTCCCATTTTTGCGTTGACTGCACATTAGCGCGACAAATAATAAAAATAAATAAATTATTAACTAATTAAATTAGAATAAATTATTCATAAAATTAATTATAAATAATGTAATTGTAATTTGTATGATTGATATATAGTTTATATAGTGGTATATAGGGTGTCCGTATTATAACACAGGGTATCCGTATTCGGACATTGGTACCGAATACGGACACCACCGTTATCTATGGAATTAAAAGATTAAATAAAATGTTAAAATCACAATAATATCTATAATCATATAATATTAATATATTGTAATTTTGGAATAAAAATAATGAGTCACAAAATGTTAAGACCATTTATTGTTAAAGTTTCGTAGTAGGTTACTTTCCCCTAGTATACTATATATATATATATATATATATATATATATATATATAGTATATACTATAGAATATAGTATTGTCTCACTGCGTGTATAATTCTACTTAAATCTATATTTATGTGAAAGTGAAATTAATGCATTGTACATGGAATATGATAAAACAAATTTTAATTAATTTTGTATAAGTCAAATAATGAACAACTTATGCAATACGTTCTTATAGAGGGGTTATTTTTATAATTATTTTTCTAATAAACGACTTATTTGTTCTTTTGGTGAGGTTTTCTTATATAATATTATACCTTGTACCGACCATCACTTATAACGGGCATATTATATGCTAATCATATTCGATTCCAATTAATTAGCAATATATATATATATAATTATATATTATATATAATACATAATTATATAAATATCAAATATATATAAATCATTTATAAATGTGATAGTTAAATTATTTAACTATTTGAGTCCCAGGCGTCCGGGACCGTCTTGATTTAAAAAAACCCAGGCGTCTTGGACCGTCTCATAATTTATTAACACATATTAACACATATAATTCAATAATTCAGCACTCGATTTATATAAATGAAAATCCAAAAATATATAGTAATATGTTTTCTTTATCATAGAATTTAAAAAAAAGTATCTTTATATTTTAGTTTTTGAGAATGTTCATATAATACAAGTGTATATAGTGTTTATTTTAAAAATATATTATTATTATTAAATAAATAAATTAATAAATTATAAATGCAAATTTTATATCATCAATATCGTGTATTAAACTGGTTATAATCGTTATATTAATAACAACATTCCAATGTTTATTTTAAATATAACGTAAACATTGATAAAATAAAGAGTTCCTAACATAAAACGCATTTAAATCAACAACTAAATTAAAATTATGTATATTTATAAATTAAATATAACAAAAATACATTATGTTATAACAATTTAATGAAATAACGTTGATTAATAATTTTTTCTGTATTATTTGAATAAAACTCGCGTAGTAATTATTAAATTAACCGAACTATAGGTCACAATGCTATATTGTGAAGTGTCATGTGATGTATAGCATTATTTATTTAAATTTAACAAAATGGCTGAATAATATGTAAATGTTGATGATGCTTTGGACTTAGTTATACATTCAAGTACAAGCGAGTCTGATAATGCTTTCGATGCAAGTTAATATAATGAGGTTTATATTTATGCATATTTATATATATATAACATGATATATTATACTCATACATTATATATATATATATATATATTTATAAACAAATGTATTATACAATATTTTTCATATTAATTTTATAAAAATATATTTAATTTTGATTTATAATTTTCAATACTAGTTGTATTTATCATCTATATTTATATATATATAATCGTTAATATTTAATTATTTTATATTTAATTTGTTTATAATATCATCATAACAATTACAAATATAAATAATGAACATTTTATAATTATCATTATATACATTACTAGCCGTACCCGACCCGGCGTTGCTCGGTTTTGATTATTTTCCTATATATTATATATTAATTATAGCTATTCCTGATTCTTAATTGATATATATATAATAAAATAAATGTTAGCTGACATACAAAACAAAGTAGAAAACATTTTCAAATAATATGTTAAAAAATACAACAAATATTTCAAATATTAAAAAATATGTTTTAAAAAAATGTCTAAAACCCAAACCTAAACCCAAACACAAACCGTACACTACCCTGCGTTGCTAGGTTTTTGATTATTTGCCTATTAATTGTAGCTATTCCTGATTATACTTAGCTAATATTTAATTGTTTTCTTCTAACTAATATTTACTAATTCTAACTGTATCCGATGTAGACTCAGCGTTGTTCGTTTTTAAGATTATTTGTAAAATATTTGGTAAGATTACAAATAATAATTTAAAATATTACAAAATATATTTTTAAAAAGTGTCTAAAAATATTTTAAGAAATATAAAAAATATTTCAACATATTAGTAGCCATACCTGATTTTTAATGCCTATTAATTTTTTTTATTAATTATAGCTATTCCTGATTATTCTAAAATATATAATTGCTAAAAATTGCAAAAAAATATATAAAATATTACAAAATATGTTTTAAAAACAAACCATACCCGACCCGGCATTTCTTGGTTTTTGTTTGTTTGCCTATCTATTATTTATTATTTATTAATTAGGGCAATTTCTGATTCTATATTTCTAGTATATACAATTAAATAAAGTTTATTTAAAATACAAACAAATATAGAAAAATATTATTTATAATATTTAAAAAATTAGTGAACAAATATTTCAAAAAATATTTTAAAAAATACAACAAATATTTCAAATATTACAAAATATGTTGAAAACCCAAACCCAAACCGTCCCAAAACGGCGTTGATCGGTTTTTAATTATATGCCTATCTATACTTTATTAATTATAACTATTCCTGATTTAGAATTGTTTGCCGAACCCAACCCGACGTTGCTCGTTTTTTTATTATTTGCCTATCAATTATTAATTATAGTTATTCCTAATTATGCATAGCTATTCTTTAATTGTTGTCTTCTAACTAATATTTAATAAATCTAACTGTATCCGATGTAGATCTAGCGTTGTTCTTTTTAAGACTTATTCGTAAAATATTTTGTAAAAATACAAAAATACAAAAATACTTTAAAATATTATAAAATATATTTTTAAAAAGTGTCTAAAAATATTTTTTAAATATAAAAAATATTTCAACATATTAGCAGTCATACCCTACCCGGCGTTGCTAGGTTTTTGATTGTTTGACTATTTATTTTTATTAATTATAGCTATTCCTGATTATTCTAAAATATATAATTGCTAACAAATACAAAAAATATTTAAAATATTACAAAATATGTTTTAAAAAAATGTCGAAAACTCAAACCTAAACCCAAATCCAAACAGTACTCGACTCGACATTTATCGGTTTTTGATTGTTTGCCTATTTATTATTTATTAATTAGAGCTATTCCTGATCCTACATTTCTAGTATATACAATTAAATAAAATTAAACATATGTAGAAACATATTTTTTTTAATATTTAAAAAATTAGATAAAAAATATTTCAAAAAATACAACAGATATTTCAAATATTCCAAAATATGTTGAAAACCTAAACCCAAACAGTTCCAAATCGGCGTTGCTCGGTTTTTTATTATTTTCCTATCTATCATTTATTAATTATAACTATTCCTGATTTGGAATTTCTTGCCGTACCCAACTTTGCTTTACTCGTTGTTTGATAGCTTACCTATCTATTATTTATTATTTATGGCTATTCATGATTCTGCTTTTCATATACAATAACATAAATTGTTGCTAAAATTCAAACAAATTTATACAAATATTAATATCTCAAAAATTAGTGGAAAAATATTTCAAAAATATTTCAAATAATATTTAAAAAAATACAACACATATTTCCAATATTACAAAATAGTACTTAATAAATATCGAAAACCCAAACCGCACCCTGCGTTGATCGATTTTTGATTGTTTGCCTATCTATTATTTATTAATTATAGCTATTCCTGATTCTGTATTCCTAGTATACAACAAATATTTCCAAATATTACAAAATATATTTTTTATAAATGTTCTACAAATATTTTAAAAAGTATATTATTATATCTTATAATATTTATATATTTATTATATAATTATAATATTTTAATTATATCTTAAAATAATAATATTTCAACGAATAGTTGAAAAATATAAAAAATTATTTCAAATAATATTTTTTAAAATACAAAAAATATAAATAATATTACAAAATATATTTTAAAAAAATTTCAAAAAAATGTTTAAAAATATTTAAAAAAAACTTCAAAAATATTTCAAAAAATGTCAAAAATATTTCAAAAATATTTCAAAAAATTTCCAAAATTTCCAAAAATTTCAAAAAAAAATCAAAAAAAAATTCAAAAAAATAGTTCGAAAAAATGTAAAAAAAATATTTCAAAAATGCGACGCCGAAGATTTTGGACGACAAAAAATCATTTTAATGGCAAAAAGTCAATTTTTCAGGTTTTTCTGGGGTACGCGGTATGAAATTCAAAAAATTTTCCGGACCAAGACCATACTGTTGCAAATTTATTAAGATCGGGTATAAAATATTTTCGCGACGTACCCCGGTTCTCGAGTTACCTCACCAGATACACACACACACACACACATATATATATATAATTAAATAGACTTTCTTTTATATAATAGATATATTATTATATTCTAATATTATACATTTCCTTAGCAACATAAATCATAAAAATGTATTTTATTTAATTTTAGTGAATTTCATTCATTATACTTATAATAATTCTACGCTTCGAATATCAAATTTTTATAATTATTATATATTAATTATAGAATATTTGAACTACTTTTAATATATATATTATATATATGATATGATATATACACTCAATATAGTAGTTGAGTCAATAATATACTTAATTTTATAATTATAATAATACAAATATTGTAAATTTTCTTAGTATAAATATCTATATAATATGTTTTTATTTCTCATGTGTTTCATTAAATATAATCATTAATTTGTATAAAGTAATTATAGAATATATTAACTAATTTAATATAATTATATACACTAAATATTATAATTCTATTTTATATTTAAAAATTGTAATAATCAAAATATTGTAAATTTCACTAGCATCAAAATCATATATTATGTAATATGTTTGATTCCTCATGTATTTCATTCATTATAATCTTTAATTTTATATTGTCATTATATAATATATTATCTAATTTAATATAACTATATACATTATAAATATTATAATTCTATTTTATATTTTAAATTGTATTAATTACAATATTGTTAATTTCACTAGCAACAAAATCATTTTAATATGATATTATATGTAATTTGTTTGATTCCATGTTAATTTCATTATTTATAATCATTAATTTTTATATAGTAATTATAGAATATATTAACTAATTTAATTTAACTTAATACACTATTATAGTGTATAGTGACTATACAATATACAATTAATTTAATATTACAATTAATTATATATTATAATTCAATTTTATTTTTTCTGAAGAATCAGGCGAATTACTATTTTTGAATCCTCTACATAGATGACAATTGATTATTTATATTGTTATACATGTTTCAGATAATATCATCAGAAAATATATAAATCTACATGCATTTGATAAATTTATATATATATATATATATATATATTATATATATTATGGTATTGTAGATAATGAGGTATGACATATTTGAACTCTACGCTTATGTTGATAGGACTTAAATGTGAGTCTTAAATGTGATAAGTAACTATAAATAATATAGTATTATATATCGAATAGAATATTATATTTGACCAATATATTACTATATACTAATTATATATTTCTAATATCACAGGATTATGTTCAAGTCAGTATCGACTATGTTGATGGATTCGGTGAAAGTGAATAAGTAGATGAAGTATTTGATAGCCTGGGAGAAGGTGAACGTAGCTGATGAAGTGGACTTAGGGGAAGGTCTAGAGAAGATTGTTTTGTAGAATACCATTCTAAATAATTGTATATTTATCAATTATGATGTATTGTAAATAATTATGTATTCTTAATTTTATTTAAATTCAATATATTATAAATATTTATCTGAACTGTTATTTTTTTATATAATTTAAATAAAATAATATATTATACTTAAATATAAATACAAATTAAATTTTATATAAGTGAAAATTAGTATTACAGTATAGAATAATAATTATAAATATTTATATGTGTAAATAATAAGTTAACTTTTATTAAAATAAAATATATATTACATGAAATATAAGTTGAAAAAATATTCATGTAAATATAATACACAATTTTATAAATTTCTACATATAAGGTTCTATAATATTCAATAATTATTTTTTTTATGAATTTTTAATTACATAATTTATATAAATACATACCTTTCTAAAATATAATAACTTATTATGAAAGAAAATGATTATTTAACAATGATATTTGATCTTGAATACATCTTTATTACATAATAATACACAATTTAAATAATTTATAATCATTTTCTATATATAAACAGTTATAAAATATTCAATAATTATTATTTTTATGAATTTTTAATTACATAATTTATAAAAATATATACCAAAACAAAATAACTTAACATGTAATGAAAGAAAATGATTATTTAATTATGATAGTTAACCTTGAATACATTCTTAAATAAAATTAAAAATTAGAAAAAAGTACAAATATTGTCTTTAGGTAATTATCCTTATTTTATTCAATAATTAATTAAGTAATAATTTTTTTTAATTTTCATGTTGAATAATATATAGTAAATATTTTATCAATATATATTTATATAAAAATACGAATATTTTATATATTATTTTTAATTTTAATTTCATATTTATTTTTAATAATTTTTTTTTATAATTATTATAATTAATTGAATATAATATTATGAATAATGATTATTTTTGATTTTTTTCTTTAGATTAATATAATATATTATATACTAATCAAAATAAATATCACTTGTAATAGACAAATAGTAATGTATGAGTACACATTTTCGTTTATTAAAAACATGCGTATATTTTTTTTAAATATACATAATCTCTGGGTATTGAATGCATAGTTATTTAAACATGTGTAAAGACAATAAACACATAGCTAAACTATGAAGTTTGCTTCAGTAATTGATGACGTCATGTTTCTATTCATATTAGTAACGCTTATTAGAGACTAAACCTTCTCTGCATGAAGTCATTTAAATACGGAACTGATGTCACATTATCACCATTATATACTTCCCATTTCCGGTAGAATAACTTAATCATTCCCTCTATATATAGTATACTACACTATATAATGTTAACAACACGTAAGCAGAGTAAGAATGTATTGTATTGCCTGCACATGGCAAACCTTTAACTTAACAATGTACCGAGTGGAGTAACGCTCCGTGTGTGTACTACTCACTACATCAGTAGCGGCATCAGTAGCGCACACGTCATCACTATAGTACGCGAGTACTCACTAGTAATGTACTCACTATAGTACGTGTATAGTACACTGACCACCGCGGTCAAGCTAGACCTCACTATAGTGGTATAGCTGTTACCTATTGTTGTATGATATGATCATTATATATAATTACTAATATATATATATATATATTTATAATATATTATTAACTAGTTAACTTCTACCTTGAGGAGTATTTTATCTACTCTTAAATATATATTATATTTACTATAGTATATATATATATATATATAGTATAAATATATACATATACACATCCAATATGTATCCGTAATTAGTATAATGAATACCACGAATAAACGCGGTCTAATTAAATAACAAATTACGGGACAATTAACTTTTATCACATAAACGTAAACATTCATTGAAGTGAACAAAGCTACTCCACTTCAATGCTTCTTAATCACGTGACATAGTATACTAGTAGATACGGGGTTTAATTAACAGCGCTAACTTATCCTTTGTAAAGTTATTCGTTAAAAGAGCGGGTAACAGGCAAACAATTACCATATTGTTATAACATTCAAGTCTCTTCCCACTTTCCCATCATATTTTTTTAATATTGCAAATTTGTATAGCCCCTCAAAATATTGGGCCCGGAAATTGCCCGATTTACCCACTCCCCTAAACCGACCTTGATTATAATATTAAGTGAATACTAATTTTAATAATTTTAATTCAGAACAAACTCTAGCGTATATTCTTGTCTGTGCTACACTACTACTACCACTACTACATGGCCTATATATATTAGTACTTACTAAGTGATATTATACACAGTAACAATATGGTAATTGTTTGCCTATGAGATTACCCGCACTTTTAACGAATAACTTTACAAAGGAGAAGTTAGCACTGTTAATTAAACCCCGTATCTACTAGTGTAATATGTCACGTGATTAAGAAGCATTGAAGTGGAGTAGCTTTGTTCACTTCAATGCTTGTTTACGTTTATGTGATAAGAGTTAAATGTCCCGTAATTTGTTATTTAATTAGACCGCGTTTATTCGTGGTAGCTATTCATTATACTAATTACGGATACACATTGGATATGTAAATAATTAGTATATATATAAGATGTATTTAAGAGCAGAGACAATACCACCTCAGGGTATACCTATAGATATAGCTGCCTACATTTAATACATGTATCATTATATAATTAATTATAATACAGTTAATTACATATTATAAATATATACATATACATGTGTATATATATATATATATATATATATACATGTGTATATATATATATATATATATATATATATATATATATATATATATATATAAATTAAAAATCACTATAATAAAGTAAATTTAAATGTAGTATACTATAATATATATTACAAAGAAATAATTATTTATTAGTAATTCGTTTTACCAGCAATGTTATGTATGTGTTACAAATATTAGTTATACCCCATAGGATATGCCTAATGTATAGTTTTATATAACTTTAGTTTAGTTGTATTATACGTTAGTTGCATTACATTTATTTAAATTAATTATATATTAATAAAATAATTATATATAATGTATTTTAAATAATGTAATCTATTATATTTAATACTTTTGTAATTTGTCATATATTTTTAATAATTAACATAATTGATTAACATATTTATTTATTTAAGTTTTTAGATTATATATATATATATATTAATATAATTAATAGTTTAATTTACTCAATTAAAGTTATCAACTAAAATATTATATACATATATATATATATATATATTAGTAATATATATATCGTTCATATAGATACGTGTAAATCGAGGAACTAGAACACATGTTAAATAAGCCTACAGACCCATGTATACATGTTAACTAAACGTATACACATTGCCCCGTGGTCTCCTTGTCATACAACAATAGGTAACAGCTAAACCACTATAGTGAGGTCTAGCTTGACCGCGGTGGTCAGTGTACTATACACGTACTATAGTGAGTACATTACTAGTGAGTACTCGCGTACTATAGTGATGACGTGTGCACTACTGATGCCGCTACTGCTGCAGTGAGTAGTACACACACGGAGCGTTACTCCACTCGGTACATTGTTAAGTTAAAGGTTTGCCATGTGCAGGCAATACAATACATTCTTACTCTGCATACATGTTGTTAACATTATATAGTGTAGTATACTATATATAGAGGGAATGATTAAGTTATTCTACCGGAAATGGGAAGTATATAATGGTGATAATGTGACATCAGTTCCGTATTTAAATGACATCATGCAGAGAAGGTTTAGTCTCTAATAAGCGTTACTAATATGAATAGAAACATGACTCATCAATTACTGAAGCAAACTTCATAGTTTATCAATGTGTACTTTACACATGTTTAAATAATGCAACTCTCTCATTGGTAATACATAATTATATATAGAGTACAACCCTCTATAACAAACTTCATTATAAGAAAACCTATCTATTGAGAAAATATATTATCTAAATAGAAATTATACAATATCTATTGTTAATTAATTATAATTAAATCTTTTTTCTATAGCATATATGTTTTAGGCACATTATACGAGTATATAAGAAAATCTCGCTACAAGAACAAATATGTCGCTTATTAGGAACATAATTATGGAAAATTACCTTTCTATAGAAATATATAACAAAGTGTTTTTAATTATTTTATTGTATTTATACGAATTAAAAGTAATGTATTATATTTCATATAAAATGCATTATATTGCAATATAAGTATGCTTTCAATGTCACAGAAATATAAACATAATATTACAATGAGATAGTAGTATATACATATACTAAATATACTATAGTATATATATGTCTATAGTATATAAACTCTCCTACACCCATATGAATTAGTGGCCCCTTAACAATGCCATTGAAGTTAGTAGCGGCAGCTTCTCTATTGTTAATTAACATAAGACAACACGTGTACACATCTAATGAATACGTGGTCTTAGATGTGTTGTATGTTGTATACTGATAATTAACAGTAGTAACGAAGCTCCCACAGCGAAATGGCGTCGGCTAGTGTCAATATAGTATCACGTGTGTTAAAGTTGTATCTTAACTATAGTATACCTACTTTTATAGAAGGGTTTTACTGTATACCGTATACCTATAGGTACCTACCACTTGTAGTATGTGTATTTATCATATAATATAAATAACAATATATATATATATGTTTCTTCTATATATATATATAGATAGTAAATTAACTTTGATATAACAATTATTTAAAGTATTATTTAATATGTATATATATTTGTGTGTATATGTGTGTTTATGTGTGTGTATGGGTACATATGTTTATATTGCGTGTGATGTGTGCCTGCGAATTGATGTTATCAATGTAATATATTGTACATTATAAGTAGGCATGCCCTAATAGTGACTCCCTATGTGTTTTATAATACATAATATTGATAAGTTATGTAATGTTATATCTTTTATAAATAGAAAACTACATTAAAAATGACATTACATATAATAATACCATACCATATATAGGCAATGTATATTATCATTAAGTTACCCTCGCAATTCACCACATCGGACAGTACAAACATACAGGGGTGATTACTGTGTATAGTGATATTACGTAATACTGTGCATTACGTAACTTGCCTATTGGGGGCAATAGTTGTGACATGTCACGTGACATTCACTATTACACTTAAATATAATGTTGTCACTTACGATTAGATTTAATATAGTTAACATTTACTATGTGTATAATATCTGCATAATAATATATCTGATCTAATTAAAAAAGTGTACAATATTACCATCTCTTCGTTACCAAAATACTTCTCTCCTTATCTCCCTGAACTCTAGTAAAACTTCACTAAATCCTAGAGTTTATCTTAGAGTTTTCTATGGAATTCCCTCTCTCCTACTATCCGTTCTATTAGATCCCACACAATATTTATAAAACTTATTTCTTATCTCTATACCTCTAATCACTAAATCATCAACTTATTATTTTTGTATTCGCTATTTTCCCGCTTTATCTTAAACGTATTATTATTATATAATTATTATAGTATTATTATTATCTTATTCTTATTTTCTTCTCGCATGAGTGAAGGGGTCTTATGACCATATTTTAGTGCATTATACAGTGTATAATGCACCCTAATATAATATACACCCTATATCATCATAATCAACATAATCATATATATATATATATATATATATATATATATATATATATATATATATATATATAGTTTAGTATATAATGGATATAATAGTTTATTTAGACATCGAATATAACAGATAAAACCCTATTCTGTAACTTATAAATTAACGAGAAATGAACGAACAAATAGTAGTTAAAGTATAATAAAAATAATATATAATACATAAGCAAGAACATCTGCTAACGCATATTTCTTGAACATTTTATTTTGCGATTGAATTATTTATCATATTACTTCAAGGAGAATGTAACAAATCATATATAGTATAGTTTAGTATACAATGAATATATTAGTTTATTTAAACATAAAATATAACATATAAAGCCATATTCGGTAACATATACATTAACGAGAAATGAACTAACATTAAAAATACTAGTTAAAGTATAATACAAATAGGTATAACATATAATATATAATGCATAAGTAAGAACATCTGATAAGTCATATTTCTTGAAAATGTTATTTTGCGCTTGAATTATTTATCATATTACTTCATGGTCAGGAGTAGGTTACTTGCAAATTTGAATTTTCAAAATTGTTCATAAATCAATGAAAAAACTATTTTTTAAACAGTGATTTCATATGAGTAGGTCCTATATTTAATTAATAATATAATTTAATATATATTATATTATTAGAAATGTCCATATACAAATTTAAAAAAAACATAGTTCAATAATTTCTCGAACATAATTTATTTTTAAATTAAAATAAATATGATTTAATTAAATTTAATATAAATAAAATGTAAACTATGAATACAATTATATTGACAAATAAATATATATCCTTGATATATTTGATTCAAAGATTTTAATCATTGAAATATAATGAAATATACCACTGAAAAGTATATAGGTCGGAGTATATTTTTTGTAGACACAAAGTAACCATTTCTGAGATAGTGATCATACATCATGTCCTTGATTAAGTAGGTCATATAAAATGTTATTGTATACTACTAGAGTAGTTTAGTTTAAATAGTTTTTAATTTAATTTTTAAAATATAGGATCGTACCTATATTATCTATAATAATGCAGAGGTTACGGACTGAATCAGAGGGCTTTATCGCTTTACCACAAATGATCACAGATGGGAAATATATATATATATATATATATATATATATATATATATATATATATATAATATTGATCTGGTGATAATAGATATACGACAATAATTAATACATGGGGCGTATTATTTGCAAATGGGCGTATAATATACGCCGTATAGTTACATTATGGGCGTATTCATTGCATCGCTAGTTGTATATAAGTGGGTGTTGTATTTATTTCTTGTTTTCATTACTCTATTAATTACTATTACTATATACAGTGACATTCAACTATTCGCATTAGATTATTGTTTACATGACAATATTATTATATAACAATGGATAAATGTTGACGTTTAAGTTCTATATATAGAATATTAACAAGCACACTGGATACACAAACTTACGTGATATATTAACGCTGCAATACAACATAAAGGTTATTATAAAATCATTTATCATACATATATATATGGATCATGTGAACAAGTGGCAGATCGCGTACCTTACCTATTTAATGAAAGTACGCGATTAAAAAAAAGCGAATTATAAAACAATAACAGTACACATGAATCTACAGCGTATATATATATTAATTTTAACTTAATACTAATACTTAATAGTTAATACCTAATACTATAATCCTTAACGTTTCATACAAGATACATCTATTAGATAGACATTTTTAAATATATATAATATTTGTCCATCAATATTGTCAGATTACAATAAATATTATTTAATTAAATGCTTATACTTTTCAATAACTCATAAAACATACACAAATACTTATGGTAACAAATACAAAACCCTGTGGAGAAACAACATCTTTGTTATCTTGTTGGTCCTATACATTTATTGTTTATAAAATAAAATTATAGATGCAATAATAAAATATAATATTATATTGTTCTTATTATGGTGACTATCTAATAACTGTATCTTGTACGAAACTTTAAGGAACTTATAGTATTAAGTTAAACTTAATATATACGCTGTAGATTCATGTATACTGTTATTGTTTTATAATTCTCTGTTTGTAAATCGCATACCTTCATTAAATAAGTAAGGTACGCGATCTGCCACTTGTTCACATGATCAATATATATTTATATTATATACACACACATATATATATATGATTAATATATTAATACAAAATATAATAAATTAAACGTATATTATAATTTATATATGTTATATATATATAGCATCTTATAAAAATATAGCATCATTAATAGGAAAACACAAAATAATATAGGGTATTATATATGGTATGACATGAATATTATCAGGGCAACTGTGTCATAATAATAAAGGGTACATTGTACACTAAATGCTGATGTCTACTAATAGTGTAGTATATTAGTGACGTCACATGTATTATTCTTCACCGTTATAACATACATTAGCTATATGGTTAGCTACTGCCTACCTGTAGTGTTCCCTACAGCATGCCTTCACCGTATACTATACAGGCCTTCCCTGTACTACATAGCACACACACACACACACACATACACACAGACACACTCACTCTCACACACACGCATGCGTATACTCACTTACACACACATTCAGCACATACTCACACACGTACCACGTACGACATGTGTATGTGTGCGTATGACATACATACATATACTTTCTAATACATAAACATACATATACACACACGTATGAATACACCCACAAATAATGTACGTATAAATATATATATAAT
Source organism: Osedax fenrisi (assembly GCA_964019155.1). Classification (NCBI taxonomy): domain Eukaryota; kingdom Metazoa; phylum Annelida; class Polychaeta; order Sabellida; family Siboglinidae; genus Osedax; species Osedax fenrisi. Next base: position 78,390,149 of record OZ025240.1, on the reverse strand, counting down.
AATAATCAAATTACATATATTACATTATAATATATAATTATAAGTATACTGCCATGACAACGTACTTATTATTTATCATATAGGAAATATATTAATAAAGATACATTTGTAATCATATATATATATATATATATGATTATATTTCTATGTCTATAGAATATGAGATATGTTATCAATAAACTATATGATATTCATTGTTTATATATATATATATATATATAGATTTAATATACAAATGTATATTTATACGACGTATACAATCGTTTAGGAACTGCGGTAAAAGAGACAATATTCGTAATATAGTATTTTTTATAAATAATGTTATATGAAAATACAAAAAAGTAGTTACTATTATATATACTTATTTATGGATATAATTATAAATGTAAGAATTAATATATTATTCATATATACTTTAGAATTAGTGATAGCAAAATCTCCTATGTTCCCCATGTAACACAACACTTTAACCGTTGTTACACTACAGGTTGATGAGTCACCATGAGTCAGTGTTCGTACTACTACTACTAATACTACTAGGGGTGATGATGGCGCTCTCCTTCAACCCTACCAGCACCACCACCACGGGTACCACTATAGTATTTAACGTAACGGAGGAGGCAGTTACCGGTACCCTAGTGGGGCTGGTGGTAGGGGGCACCCACTCCTCGCGTCGTCGCTACCTCTTACTTCCGGTGTACGATCACGCCGACTTCCGGTTGGACGAGCTGACTTCCGGTCTGAGGACACTCCACCCGATAGATAGAGACTCTCGCTGCCCAGGTGCTGCCACCTGTCGACTAAGACTAGCGGTAGCGGTGTCGCAGCCCCTAGCAGAGTTCACGGTGTACGATGTAGGTGTAGAGCTACTGGATGTGAACGACCTTCGACCCCTATTTCCGGTCGCCAAGGTCACTGTCACTCTACCCGAAACATCGGCGCCGGGAACACGCCTCCGTATACCGACCGCTGTAGATCGAGATTCTCCAAGATTCTCGCGAATACATTACCGACTGCGAGAGAGTGATGCCGTGTTCCGGTTGGATGCGGACACACCAACCGGAAGTATGTGGCTAACCACGAGGGTAGAACTAGACAGGGAACACGCGGACCAGTATCAGGTAGTGGTGGTGGCCTCAGATGACCTCGGTAACGAGGATTACCTCGAGGTCAAGGTCAACGTGACTGATGTTAACGACAACGCTCCTGTATTTAACGTAGACAAAGCGACTATCACATTGAAGGAGGACACCAAGGTTATCATTGATTAAACTTAGCATTACTTTGTGCATTATCTGATATAAATATAGTAATATATACATTATATCTATAAATGTATAGTATATATTAGCATTTGATATTTTGTTTTATAATGTAAATTATACTATAATAAATATTAATACACATTTCGTATGATAATTATAACGAGATTCATAATTATGAACACATGTGTGTGCTGTCGAGCATCTAATGTATATTGCAATATGTTACCCCATGGGGTATTTGTGTGTGCGAGTGTGTATAGTATACTATAGTATAGTATATAGTGTATTGTATATATATATATGATTATATACGCCCCCTTAACCTATAACCCCGACTACCCTTATCATTGATATCACTGACACAAGCCTTACACTCCACAGATAAACCACACGATATACACGGTTATGGCTAGCGATAAGGATCTCGCCACTAACGCTAGAATCACGTACTACATCCGCGACCAGACTCCACCTGGCGACAACTTCCTGATAGACTCGGACACCGGTCAACTGAGACTCTCCTCCAAGGGGCTCGACTACGAGATGACGAGAGAATATCTTCTGACCATAGCGGCTCGCGACGGTCTCAGCACCGACTCCGTACGTTTGACCTCGACCTTCACGCTCAAGGTCAATGTCGAGGACGTTAACGATAACGCGCCTATAGTGGTGATCAGTACGTTGACCGGTACGGACGGAGCTGTGGCCGGAGTGAAGGAGAATGGAGCCCCGGGTGTCCTAGTGGCGTTAGTGACCGTTAGCGACCACGACTCACACCTTAACGGTCAAGCTACCTGCTACACGGACAGCGAGGCTTTCACGCTGGTGGCTCTACGCACCGGCCACAGGTATAAGTTGATAACGACGCGTTCACTCGACCGTGAAGCCACGCCCTCTTTCCACGTTCGCGTTACGTGTACCGATCTGGGCCGTATTCCCCTGACCGGAAATGCCACCATTACCATTAACGTTCTAGACGTGAACGACTTCCGGCCGGTATTCCCCGCCGTCGAGTACGAGTTCCGGATACGGGAGAAGGCGCCACTAGGCTCTAAAGTAGGCGTGGTTAAGGCTCGCGATGATGACCTTAACCCTGACCTCGTGTACACTATCACCGGTACTAATGTGCTGGAGGTAACCTCGGGTGGGCAGCTGATACTCGTCGAGAAGCTGGACTACGATGTCGGACCTATCGGATACGAGTTCAGCGTAGAGGTCAAGGACAACACGAACGCTAGCGCCACCTGTCGGATAAAGCTGACGGTAGAGGACGTTAACGATGAGTCACCACTGTTCGCGGAAGAGGAGTTTACATTCCGGTGTATAGAGGGCGCTGCGGCGGGTACTTTACTCGGTAGGGTGTCGGCCGTTGACAGAGATGTGACCCCCGAGTTCAGCCGGATGCGTTATTCACTAGTGACGTCATCACCTGTAAGTCACGTGACCGTAGATCAGATGACAGGTGACGTAAGGCTGTCGCACGTACCGCTGGACAGGGAACTAGCTGATAACTACACGTATCAGATAGAAGTAAGCGACCTTGACCTCCCCACTCTGAAGGACACCGCCCTACTTGTGATTCACGTGTTGGACCTTAACGACAACCCTCCCGTAAGCCACACCCCCAACGGAACAGTTCTCCAAATATCGCCGCTTCTTCCTGTAGGGCGATCTATTTATAGAATCTACGTCACAGACCGCGACCCCACTTCCGTGTTGAGCTTTAGGTTGACCTCTAACGACCCCGATTTCCGGCTGGACCCTCAGTCCGGAGTTATCAGAACAGGGCGAACATTCGACGAGGTTCTGGTGTCACGAGATTTCCCGTTACTGGTCGATATATCGGACACGGTTCACTCGATAGAGGTGCTGGTGGTTGTTCGCGTGAATGCCACGTTAGCCACTCCCCCTAGTGGAGATGGGAGGAGGAGGAGGACGCTGTTGATATCGCTGATACTAGTAGCTCTAACACTGCTGGTCGTAACGGTTCTAGTGGCGGCTATAGCGCTGGTCAAGAGGAAGCAGTTACGTCATACCGAGTTCGCGGTTAGTCATTGTTGCGTAATAGTAACACATCGTAATCTAGTCGGTCACGGTTGGCTGCACACCTCTCCGTAATATCTTATTTATAACACGCGCGCCGGTATCACACATAGGTGTTATATATAGTTATGATTATAGATAAACATCACGTTGTATTAATAATCACGTGGTATTAATGATCACGTGTCTCTCCTGTATAGCGTACTAAATGTGTGTACAGCCTATGTATAAGCTATAGGCGTGCGACTGATATTTAGTATTGTGTATCTCAATGTGCTATCTTGTATTGTATCTACATTATGTATGTGTTCGTCACTCACACTATAAACACACAAGCAAGCATGCGTACACAATGCAAACATGTTATATATATATATATATATATATATATATATATATATATATATATATATATATATATATATATACATATATATATATATATATAGATTCGTGTATATATTTATATTTTTATTTAAGATATTATTAATGATAATATTAAAATATTAACGAGAATTCTAATTAACAGATAAGAATCACTGATAAGAATAGCTGATAAGCATTACTATATTAATCATACTGCTATATCTGTAGCTAATATACGCGAACCTTTCATACGTGCCTCTAGGACATAGCTAGCACATGTCCTTTATTAATCTCCCACCACCTCGGGGTATATGGACAAATAGGAGTATTAATTTATCACCCGTTGCGCGACCTCCACACTATCACACACGTGGTGTAGAGGTGGTCAATATCCGGTTTACTATCGTTAGTGTATTAACACATGCATGTCGTAAGGGAGATATGTGTACGCATGTCTGGCGGTGTTGTGATGAACGGGACGCTAATACTATCTCTTCTAATTATGGGTATACTAATCATTACCTATAGGTAGTATAGGTTTACTATATATAGTTAATATCATATATTTATTATGAAATGTTCAATGTTCAAATATAGCATTATATTTAAATATATTTATATATATATATATATATATATTTATATATATAAGTATATATTCACATAAGAATGTGTAAGGTATATTGTAATATAGGTAAGGCGCGGTATTGACGAGCACCTGTCACTAATCACTAAACGATTACCACGTAAACAAACCTGTCATCGCGCTATTACGCAATATATCTATAAATATAACCGCGGCATAGGCGCCTCGTGTGGCCGGTATAAACAGTGTGTGATGTGTGGGAAAATGAAAGCGAGTTAGATTTACGCCCTTAAGATAAAGAGCGCGTCAGGTATGTTGTGTGAATATCAACATCATTACTTGTTTAATATATATATACATATATATATATATATATATATATATGTGTTTACGTGTATATTTCACATGCATAAATACCCATTTCTTAAATAAACTACCCGTTACAATGATAGCAGATATAGGTCACTGTAGTAATAACGATGTTATCTTATTATGTACCCACACAACACAAGTAGTCTATACATATGTATAATATACATAGTAATATACATAACTACCGTATCTAATGGAAGAGCCTGCCTTTAAGGAATGCGACGAGCTCTATTGTTCCGAATGCATTGTTCTGGCCCCGCCCCTATGTCGTTATCTATACGTTATCTCCTCACAGGCAACCCACCTATACTGTTATATTTACGCGGCCTAACTTTATACAGGAAACGGAAGTGCGCAAGTGTCACGTGCTGAACTACACCGAGCATATCGTATCACGTGACTTGCAGGTTAGGCTATTACGTAATATATCACAGAACCCTAAAGGATAATAGGGGCACTATATTCATATTAATAGTAATACTAAGTATATTTATAATAATAGTTTATCATTAATACTAATAATAGTTATAGTAATATACTACTATATATATACTACTAATAATATTCCTTTTAATTAATAATAATAGTAATATATTACTATTACAATGTACAATAAAACTTGATATTTCGAGTGTGGGTGGGGCTGTTACACTAATAATAAATATCATATCCTGCTCGGTATCCCGTCTATTCTCATCTACCTAAGGGGTAGCTCTAGATATACCTATCGAAATAAGATACCCCCTCGTTATAACTATAACTATAGGGTATCTTATTTCTAAAGGAAATACGTATAGTAATAATATCCGCGATTACAAATGTAATAGATCACGTTATAATAAAGGGGCGTTACCCAATGGCGGCTTGTGACAGTGATAGCCGAGAACTTAGGGTATCTCCCATTTAGCGGGGTATCCGATATCATATCGACATAGAATAAAGCTTTATTCTATAATGTGTACTATAGAACAATTAATGTTATATATATAGGTCTTACCTACCCATATTCCGTTGTATTAAATTTAGTAAGACGGATGACATATTCTCAGTAAGCGGTGTGGTTATGAAGGCAAATATATTTGTTTTAAATAGATGCAGCATATTCTCATTATAATGCAGCTAAACTATTAACTACTAATAACATAGGAAAGATAATATGTAACGTATATACACTATTGATATATGAATATCGTATAATCGTTTAACTCGATACAATACACAGATATCTGCTATACTAATATTTAATGTATTGATTGATGATTATTTTGTATTCGATATATATACATGTATTATGCATAATAATAATATATTATTTTATTTATCTGTACATATATACTTAATAGTTATGCGTATACCTAAATAATACTATATAGTAATACCTATAGTATACATACTATGTATTACATAGTTATACTATAGTATACCTTTATGTAAACAATGTTATGTTACAATACTATTATCTAGTGGTACATCGTATGCACAGTAGATTAGCACGAGATAAACAATGGCAACCACATAATTGCCGGTAGGTTTTATAGCTAGTATGATTACACGAGAGGGAGCTGTGATAGTAGCTCTATGTGTGTCTACATGTAACACACAGCAGTGTTATAACAGGGAGACCTCCCTCGGTATACTACTACATGTAGTAATGTAAGATACGTCTGCTTATCTCTACAACGGTAGCAGTACTATATGTTGTTATTAATTATACATTATACATTATTTAAATCTTTATATATATAAATGTGAAATTTACTTCATAATACAGTCTACTATATGGTTGATATGTGTATGTATGATATATTAGCACATATTATGTCTGTATTAATTGTTCGAAACATAAAACCCATACATGATATATTTAGGTCACGTATCCTATACATTATACATCACATTCGTATGGCATTAGTATTAATGACTATATATGTCTCTACATTATATGTCATACTATTTGTAAATTTGATTATGCGTCGCTTGTACAAATATTTAGTATTCAATGATTAATGTCCTTATTTATTACATAATGGTGCGCAGGTCTTTGTTAGTTCTGAATACTACACACATCTGCCACTAAACCACATTACAAATAAGGTCATCATTAATAATTCTGTTGTATCTCCTACTCACTGAGTAAGCTAACATATCTGTCGGTTGGATAACTTCATTATACAATTGACGACAGCATTAGATAATCTATAAATAGCATGAAACAAAGGTTCCTGTGTTATTAAACATATATGCTCACCTCATTAAGTCACAGCATTCGGATGGGTAGACTATAATCTTAATAAAGGCTTTTAGTATTTTCGCTGCATGCATAATAAATGCATGTTTAATTAAATCTAAACAGAATATATAATATATATAAGATTTCCTTTCAAGTCTGTAATTATAATCAGTATACTGACCCCTAAATGACTATTTGTAATAAATTATTCGATATTCAATATATTTATTTGTAATACCGACACTCTAGATGTCTTAATACGGATAGTGTCCATCGGATATACCCTATAGGGTAAACATATATATACCCTATAGGGTATACATAACCAATCAGCGTATGAACTATTCTGATTTTTATAAAAAATCGCGTGCTTTATAATATTAATACCGCAGATGAAGCCAAATCTAAAAAATGCATTATTTAACTTATAAATAATACAAATTAATTACTAATTTAATTATTCATAAAATCAATTATAAATAACGTAATTATAATTTATCTGATTAGTTCATCAATAATATATAGTTTATTTAGTGGTATATATACCACCCTATATATAGGGTGTCCGTATCCGGACATGGGTACCGAATACGGACACCCCCGTTTTCTATTGAATAAAAAGATTAAATAAAATTTTAAAATTACAATAATATCTATAATCATATAATATTATTATATTATAAGTTTTGAATCAAAATATTGAGTCATAAAATGTTAATACCATTTATTGTCCGTATTATGTTACATTCTTTTACTACTCTTAAATGTAGTAAATAATATATAATATCCAAACAAAATATCAGATATAAATAGATTTAATTAATTACAAAACGCACACAATTTATAAATTAAATAACTATAGTTAATGTTAAATTTATTATATTAAAATAGAGTATATTATTATTTAACATTTATTTATTAATCAATATGTATATAATCGACTGGAATCCTCAATACTTATTCTATATCAATGATACAACCACAACTTACTACACATTGTAAAGTTAAACACTGATCTATTTAGATTATTAAGATATCTACGTTAATACTTATTAAAATTAAATTATTTGTATATTTATAAACATTTAATTGATATACAATATTATATAAATAATTAAGTTTTCTTTTAATTAGTAAAGTATTTACATATTTTGAAAAACAGAATACTTATTCATATTTACCAATAAATCAAAAATATTTTATGTATATATAATTTGTTGATATATTATATAGTTACTGAAATACTAGAGGGGAGACTTTCCCAATATATAATTTTAATATTAATTATAATGAATACACTATAATACATATATAGATCATTTACAAGTTGATGAATTAAACTATTATTGAATGAATAATATAAATATTAAAATTAAATAGTAACATTAATCTGATAAATAAATAGAAAAATATGCAGTTATATAATAGTATTATATATTATTATTTAACATTGTTACGTGCGAGTTGGAATGTATCAGTATTATTGCCCTACAACCTGTTGACTATAATTGCCCCTCATCGCAACACATGTTAGACCAATAACACATGTAGTTATGATAACTATTGCCCTCACCACAGAGTAACAAAGGCTGCAGGGAGATGTCCAGCGATACCAGTACGGACAGTGGTCAAGGAATAGAGATCATCACTACAGCTAGTAGTTCTGTACAGGACTCCAGCACTGATAATACATTGTACGGACTGGTGGCTACGGGTATAAGGCCTGGCACGGGTTAGCAGCGGTAGTACTGATGAGGTATGAGTCATACTTAGCATGTATGGACACTACTAGCTAGTTGTGACTAATACTGTATGATCTGGAACATTCTCCCTACACTTTAATCATTCTAAATATGACTAGTCCGATGTAGTATATCCAAGTTTAAATATGTATACACTAGAAATTCATACATATTTCAACTAATAAATGTGAATTATAAACTCACATATTAGCTAAATATACACTATTATAACTAATCTAAATAAAGCCACAAATACACACTGAATTTCACTATTATACCATTACATAATGATTACATAATAGGGATGAATGCTGGAGACCCCAATGAAACAATAGAGATAGGCAGCTACCATGTGATACCAGCAGACAACTCGCCCATCTACTATATACCTCAGCCTATGTGTTCTACTCCTAAGAAAAAGCTAGCCCTGGTGTGAGGGTGTCACTGTTTCCATCTCATCATTATAATCTCAAAACACCCCCCTCACCGCTATATATTATTGTAAATAATCAAACAATGTGATATCATAACTTGTATTACGTATATATACATACTTATTTATATGTTATTTATTTTGTAAGTTTATAGTATTAATGATCGCAGCTCATTTCACTTATTATCTCTTTCAACTATTTAATATGTATATTTACCCGATATCACAACGATAATAAGAAGTCGAAATATAAAAAAGAAGTTACCAAATAAGAGAAAGCAATAGGTAACAAAGCTGTCGAATCAGGTACAATATTATTAATAAAATCAGTGTAAATATATGTATAATAAATAATAATCGTATAAAATAGTGTAAATAACATCAATAAATATCCTTATGATAGCATTAATGATGATTTAAATAATTTATAATTAAGAGTAGAATATAATATATATTTTATTTATATAATTTCATGTGTTATATATTTTTTTACTTTGTAATAAATGACAAATTTTCATAATAATCTTACTACATGTAAGATAATAAATGCATACAGAAAATGTGTAAATCCGATAGGAAATAAACTATAACATTATGTATATACATATATTATATAATACAATCATCACATTAGTATAGAACTTAAAATTGATTACTATTTATAACTTATTATATATATTTTTATTTTATGCCTTGATTATTTTAATAAAAATACATTTTCTCAGAAGAAAACTTACATTCTTGGGGAGCATGAAGAAAAAGGAAAGTAATTAATAAAGACACAACTTTCTCTGGGACAAAAATAACATTTGGTGATTAACATAATTGTTATATAATTATGATCACTTATAATTATTATTTAAGATATGTTATTTATATTGTTATTTTTTATTTTCATCGGTAATGAAATACAAATATATATATAATTTTAATTATATATTAATTTATATATATATATATATATATATATTAAGGATATTCTTTATTAAATGTAATGATAACTTCTGTATATCCTTTCGTTTATTATAGTCACTATTCGTGAAATAAATTCATAAATTTAATTCTAAAATATAAATATTTAAATACATCTTTATATTATAATTGTATAATACATTAATATTTAATATCTTAATAATTATAAATATAAATAATATTCTATGAAATAAATTATTGTTTTTACATAGATATATTTAATAAAATATGATTCTATAATTGTTAGTCGTTGTTAATCTTTTGTTAACTTTTAATTATTCATTTATATTTTATTTACACTATGATCTGAACATATTTACTTACTTTAGTCGAGTTATCGATAAGTCACCACTAGACCAGACCTTGCAATTACTTTCCTTCCTTCTCTGTCCATAATCAGGGTTCTTAATTCGTCTTCTTCATAAGCATGCAGTCGTTCTTTAAGATATCATATCTATGAATATTGTGGATATCTCCCATCTGTTTTGTAAGCCGTTCTTTAACTTATATTAAGTTGTGCGCAAGTTCGTCGGCATGTCTTATGTAGTGACCTGCTAGTAACAATCTTCTTTGTTATATTACCTCAGTGATCTTTGGTATTCCCTTGTATAGTTGTATATTAGTAACCTTGTCTTTCCATGATATATTTGTGGCCATTATAAGTAGCCTGGTATAACAACCATCTATTTTATTGGGATTGTGATGTCTATTGTCCAGAATTCGCTACCATATAACAATATAGGTTATATTGTTACTTTGAAATTTATTTTTTTTAGAATGGTTTTCATTTTAGAGTTCCAGATTGATTTCATTTTATGTATTGCTGACCATGATAATGCTTTGCGAATTTAAAAATCCTTTTTTAGCTAGTCATCCATGCACCCATATAGTTTAATTATTAGGCCTTAATTAGTAGCCTAACATTGTTAATCAGCGTGCTATAGTTTTCTATTCTAATGTGGTCTGGTATTGAGTGATTAAATGTTATCTGAAAATTGCATATGATAATATAATATCGGTTGATATTGGTTATATTAAAGTGAATATTTATAGTAATTATTTAAAGTAAATATTTATAGTAATTGGTTAACTTTAATTAATTACATTGCTTAAGGGGTATCCCTATGGGACGGTCATTTTGTTGAATTTACACGAGTAGAGATAGGGAACGCATTGCCTCCTTATATTTAGTATTTCTAAAAAAACTATTTATTATATTAAACAAAATGTATATAAAAAGAACATTACTATCTATAATCATAGAGGGAAAAATATATTTTACATGTATGGGGAGATTACTCGAATACCGACACCCTAACAATAAATCACCATAACTTATTATTTCTCTAATTAAGTAAGTAAATACATATAATAGCTATTTTAAAATGTAATTTAGTTTCTTTAACACTGAGATAATTGGGGTTTCGATAGTATGTGCAATTATGGTGTCGGTATTATGAAAATGTATGTTGCTTAGTTACAAGTTAATAACTTTGTAACAAATTATGAAAAATAAAAAATATTTTCGGCACATTGTAAAATATAATTAGATCTATAAGATTTTTTTTAAATATTTAAATACATATATTTTAAATGATTCAGAATCAATATTGTACTTCAAAAATTCATAAATTTAGTTTTTGAGTTTTAACGAAAAAATCAGTATTTTGAATATAGGCTCTCTAGAATTGTACATACATATGTTATTTATATATAGCAAAAGAAAGTATACTTTAAATTATTTGTATTGCTATGTTTGTATAAATGAGTATTTAGATAAAAGTACTAAAGCGTTCTACCTCTGTCAGGGACAGAATATTCAGGTAAAACCAACTTATTTGCATCATAATTCACCATTACCAATAAAGTTCCTATCTTATAATTTAAATCACTATTTGCCTTTGATATATAGTTTGATAGTGGTGTCTTATCTGATTTTTTTAATCCTTCAATCTTTTTTTGATAAGCAATAATATATTTTTTATAATATTCAGAACTTAGAATCTAAGTCTTAGATGCTTCATAATGGTCTCTTTTATGTATATTACACCACAATATGTTGTTATTTGTGATCTTCTTGTGCTTAGTAATGTAAACAAATATCGGGAAACTCCCCGCATGGTATACATATTACATAAATCCTCCAAAAATAAATTAGAATAATACAAATATTGTTGCTCAAATTGAAAAATTGACTGCAAAAATAAATTATTGAGTTCCCATTTTTGAGTTGACTGCACATTAGCGCGACAAATAATCCAAATAAATAAATTATTAACTAATTAAATTAGAATAAATTATTCATAAAATTAATTATAAATAATGTAATTGTAATTTGTATGATTGATATATAGTTTATATAGTGGTATATAGGGTGTCCGTATTATAACACAGGGTGTCCGTATTCGGACATTGGTACCGAATACGGACACCACCGTTATCTATGGAATTAAAAGATTAAATAAAATGTTAAAATCACAATAATATCTATAATCATATAATATTAATATATTGTAATTTTGGAATAAAAATAATGAGTCACAAAATGTTAAGACCATTTATTGTTAAAGTTTCGTAGTAGGTTACTTTCCCCTAGTATACTATATATATATATATATATATATATATATATATATATATATATATATATATATATATATATAGTATATACTATAGAATATAGTATTGTCTCACTGCGTGTATAATTATACTTAAATCTATATTTATGTGAAAGTGAAATTAATGCATTGTACATGAAATATGATAAAACAAATTTTAATTAAATTTGTATAAGTCAAATAATGAACAACTTATGCAATACGTTCTTATAGAGGGGTTATTTTTATAATTATTTTTCTAATAAACGACTTATTTGTTCTTTTGGTGAGGTTTTCTTATATAATATTATACCTTGTACCGACCATCACTTATAACGGGCATATTATAAGCTAATCATATTCGATTCCAATTAATTAGCAATATATATATATATAATTATATATTATATATAATACATAATTATATAAATATCAAATATATATAAATCATTTATAAATGTGATAGTTAAATTATTTAAACATGTGTAAAGACAATAAACACATAGCTAAACTATGAAGTTTGCTTCAGTAATTGATGACGTCATGTTTCTATTCATATTAGTAACGCTTATTAGAGACTAAACCTTCTCTGCATGAAGTCATTTAAATACGGAACTGATGTCACATTATCACCATTATATACTTCCCATTTCCGGTAGAATAACTTAATCATTCCCTCTATATATAGTATACTACACTATATAATGTTAACAACACGTAAGCAGAGTAAGAATGTATTGTATTGCCTGCACACGGCAAACCTTTAACTTAACAATGTACCGAGTGGAGTAACGCTCCGTGTGTGTACTACTCACTGCAGCAGTAGCGGCATCAGTAGTGCACACGTCATCACTATAGTACGCGAGTACTCACTAGTAATGTACTCACTATAGTACGTGTATAGTACACTGACCACCGCGGTCAAGCTAGACCTCACTATAGTGGTATAGCTGTTACCTATTGTTGTATGATATGGCGAACACAGGGGAATGTGTATACGACGTATACACATATATACGTATATACACGTATACACATATATACAATACGTTTAGGTAACATGTATATATACATGTATACATGGGGTCTACAGCTGGCCCGTAGCCACGGGAGGGCCTGCGGGGGCAAGGCCCCCCCCCTGATATCGGCTAGGCCCCCCCTGAGATTAGGTAGGCGCCTAAAACTTGTTTCACATAAAGTTATTTTCATATAGTATTTACTAGATATTCAATTATATTTATACTTTTTATTTTATAATTTTATTTATATTATATTTATTTATGTATGTATTTTAGTTATAGACAATAAAATGAGGATCCAATTCAGTATTTATTGTTTTATAAATTATTTTCTAAAATGATGGTAAATTTAAAAAATAAATTTTAATAATTTAATTGTAATTAATTAAAAGTTACCCTATCATGAGCAAACAACAACAAATATTTTGTTGTATAACTAAAATAGGAGCAGACAAATTAATATATCACATAATAGCAATAATATAATCAAATATCCAACCAACCCAAAACCCAAACAATAGCACTACAAAATATGAACAAATAAATTTAAATTATCGTCCTTCTGATCTCAGAAATATTTGTCCTAAACATACAAGTGGTAGAGCATCTTTTGGAAATAAAATAAGAAAATTTACCGATAATATCTATATATATAAATTAATACAAAATAAATTTAATTTATATCCATTTGTAGATTATATTACTTTCACAGTAAGTGGTTACTAAAATTGTAATTCCGCAATAGAAAAAGAAAATGGTTTGATAAATGGTCCCAATAATATGTTTCTTCTGTATATTGCATACAAAAGATCAAACTGTTAATTGACTACCAGTAGTACTACACTCTCCTAAAAAGTATTCTTTTCAACTCATCAATGCTATATCAGTAAGAAATAAATTGATTTGGTTACACAAATAATTATTGATTTTAATTTTTAGAATAATTCACATCAGTTAACACGATTATTCTTGGTGATTTTAATATTGAAATTAATAATGAAAATCATGCTTCTTTATCTCTGAATAAACTTATATTTTAGTACATATGATTACTCAACATGTTTTTTTAAGTAATAATATTGACTTTTTTTATATTTAACTGATTCTAAATTAATTTCATATCCCACTCAAAGTTCTCTAATATCTGATGACTTTGCCATATTATTTCATTTGAACTTGCCGGTTATACAAATTAACCGACCTTCTAGATCGTTTCGTAAAATCTCCTCTATTGATAAACCAATGTGTGTTCCAAACTCTGTATTCCATCAACTTAACATCAGTATATCTTCTGATTTATCTATACTTTTTGATTACTTTAATTTGGCATTATCTCATTCGTTTGATATTTTTGTATCCTCCATTACTCTTATCAACCAGGTCAACTCGGGCCACTTTTGAAGTAATAATCGCACCAATTTTGAATAAGATTCGGCCCATTTTAAAATAACTATATATAGTATACTTCTATAATATGGGTTAAAGCATAAAAGTGGTACAAATTGTCTTTAAAATTGGTCAGAGTTTACCTGCAGGTACCATGGTTCGTGTTTACCGGTACCCTTATCAACCGAACTTATTCTAAGTTTCCCTGGTTTAATATTTAGCTTGCAAGCATGTTAACCTATGGAAACTACTTTGTAGACTATGACGTAAATATACCTCCTTTAAACTTGAATCTGATCTTATTTCCTTTAACGTTTTCGATCGCTTTACAAGAAAAAACGTCTCTATACCAAATCGTCATACTTCACTGATATGCTCGGTAGTCATGGAATATCTTCTAAGCAAGCTTATCAATTATCTTTCACCTTTGTAGGAAAAACCCAGACCAAGCATCTTCCTGACCAAGCTGATTTAGTTATTTGTTCATTGTTTGCAAAGTTCTTCCAACAACAAATTTCTAGAATTATCAATATACTCCCAAACATCAACTAGGCACGACTCAATCTCCATTTAACATCCACTAAGAATCACTATTAATGTTTCACGCTTCCCACACATGACTTTGTACTCTCTCTGATGACATCCTTGAAAAATAATTCCCCATTTGATCCAATTCCACTCAATCTACTTCGTTCATTATCATCATATTTTATTGGAATTATCACTGAAATCATTCATAGATCTCTTATATCATCTATTGTTCCACACTCCATGAAATATTCATAGATTATTCAGATTTAAAAAAAACTAATATTGACCAATCTAACTTATCAAGTTATCCCCTATATAAATTATCCTCCATATCTAATACCTCAGAACGAATTGTGTCCACTCAAATTATTAATTACAGTATGTACAATGCTATTATTGATAAATATCAAAGTACGTATCTTCCTCATCGTAGTACGGAAACTGCCCTTACTTTGATCATTAATAATATTCTCATATATCTTGATAATAAAGCCCCATGCTATATAATAATACCGTACAACTATACTTATCTAATGCTTTTGATACTCTCGATCACAATAGTATTTCTATTGGACTTAATGAATTAGCATACACGCTCAAGTCCACAGTTGGTTTATGTAAAATACATCTAGAATATCTTCAGTGAAGATTAACTCCTCGGTGTCTCCTTCTTATTGTAACATACATGGTGTACCACAAGGCTCTGTTCTTGACCCTATATTGTTCATTATTTATATTCTTTCTATCAAATCAATTTTTCACAAATATCCTAATAGTATCTATCATATTTATGCCGATGATCTTCAGATATATAGATATCCCCATTTCCATGTTCTAGTAATGCTGGTCTGATTAAAATGTATATGTTTAATTGTATTACTGATCTCACTCATGTGTTCTCTCATAACTCCATTTCCTTAAATATGACTAAAATTAATACTATCATATTTTCAAGACCCAGTTTACCTCTATCAATAAATCATCCATTTCTACTACCTCTTCCACCTTCTCAATCTATAACTACCCTTGGTTTCACTATAACCTCTCACATAGATTACTCTCCACACATTAATAATATGATACGCATTGCTAACTATGTTCTATATAATATTAGAAAATGTCGTTATATAAGCTTACATTTCCATGACTAACTGTTTAATTCACTAGCTAGTATACTAGCTAGTATACTAGCTACTAACAGTTAGTCATGGAAATGTAAGCTTATAACGAAATTTTCTAATATTATATAGAAAATAGTTAGCAATGCGTATCATATTATTAATGTGTGGAGAGAATATATTCTGTAGACTTATAGTCTGATTTTATTATTGTATACGTTACCTGTTAACCTGATCCTACTGATTTTTTAAATTTTATTATATGCATATAAAGTTATGTTTATAAGTTGTATAATATACACACACAGTGTATTTTTATTTATTGTTTATTTATTCCCTGAGAAATTCCAATTGCGCATCAATATAGGTATACTTATTATAATAGAGTATACTAGTAAAGTACTAGATGTGATATTATTAATAGTATACAGGTTTATATTCATTAAATTATAGTCTTAAAATGTGGTGGGGCCTTGCCCCCCCCTGGTATACATTTCTGGCTACGGGCCTGGTCTACAGGCTTATTTAACATGTGTTCTAGTTCCTCGATTTACCCGTATCTACTAGATACTATCTATAGGAACGATATATATTACTAATATATATATATACAAAATATTTTAGTATATAACTTTAATTGAGTAAATTAAACTATTAATTATATTAATATATATATATATATATAATCTAAAAACTTAAATAAATAACTATGTTAATCAATTATGTTAACTATTAAAAATATATGACAAATTACAAAAGTATTAAATATAATAGATTACATTATTTAAAATACATTATATATATAATTATTTTATTAATATATAATTAATTTAAATAAATGTAATGCAACTAACGTATAATACAACTAAACTAAAGTTATATAAAACTATACATTAGGCATATGGGGTATAACTAATATTTGTAACACATACATAACATTGCTGGTAAAACGAATTACTAATAAATAATTATTTCTTTGTAATATATATTATAGTATACTACATTTAAATTTACTTTATTCTAGTGATTATAATATATATATATATATATATATTTGTATATATTTATAATATGTAATTAACTGAATTATAATTAATTATATAATGATACATGTATTAAATGTATGCAGCTATAGCTATAGGTATACCCTGAGGGGTATTATCTCTGCTCTTAAATACATCTTATATATACTAATTATGTACATATCCAATGTGTATCCTGAATTAGTATAATGAATAGCTACACGAATAAACGCGGTCTAATTAAATAACAAATTACGGGACATTTAACTCTTATCACATAAACGTAAACAAGCATTGAAGTGAACAAAGCTATTCCACTTCAATGCTTCTTAATCACGTGAC
The DNA here is from genome assembly GCA_964019155.1 of Osedax fenrisi. Lineage (NCBI taxonomy): Eukaryota > Metazoa > Annelida > Polychaeta > Sabellida > Siboglinidae > Osedax > Osedax fenrisi. The sequence goes on along the minus strand of OZ025240.1, from coordinate 78,372,125 downwards.
ATATTACACTAGTAGATACGGGGTTTAATTAACAGCGCTAACTTCTCCTTTGTAAAGTTATTCGTTAAAAGTGCGGGTAATCTCATAGGCAAACAATTACCATATTGTTACTGTGTATAATATCACTTAGTAAGTACTAATATATATAGGCCATGTAGTAGTGGTAGTAGTAGTGTAGCACAGACAAGAATATACGCTAGAGTTTGTTCTGAATTAAAATTATTAAAATTAGTATTCACTTAATATTATAATCAAGGTCGGTTTAGGGGAGTGGGTAAATCGGGCAATTTCCGGGCCCAATATTTTGAGGGGCTATACAAATTTGCAATATTAAAAAAATATGATAGGAAAGTGGGAAGAGACTTGAATGTTATAACAATATGGTAATTGTTTGCCTGTTACCCGCGCTTTTAACGAATAACTTTATAAAGGAGAAGTTAGCTCTGTTAATTAAACCCCTTATCTACTAGTATACTATGTCACGTGATTAAGAAGCATTGAAGTGGAGTAGCTTTGTTCACTTCAATGAATGTTTACGTTTATGTGATAAGAGTTAATTGTCCCGTAATTTGTTATTTAATTAGACCGCGTTTATTCGTGGTATTCATTATACTAATTACGGATACATATTGGATGTGTATATGTATATATTTATACTATATATATATATATATATATACTATAGTAAATATAATATATATTTAAGAGTAGATAAAATACTCCTCAAGGTAGAAGTTAACTAGTTAATAATATATTATAAATATATATATATATATATATATTAGTAATTATATATAATGATCATATCATACAACAATAGGTAACAGCTATACCACTATAGTGAGGTCTAGCTTGACCGCGGTGGTCAGTGTACTATACACGTACTATAGTGAATACATTACTAGTGAGTACTCGCGTACTATAGTGATGACGTGTGCACTACTGATGCCGCTACTGCTGCAGTGAGTAGTACACACACGGAGCGTTACTCTACTCGGTACATTGTTAAGTTAAAGGTTTGCCGTGTGTAGGCAATACAATACATTCTTACTCTGCTTACATGTTGTTAACATTATATAGTGTAGTATACTATATATAGAGGGAATGATTAAGTTATTCTACCGGAAATGGGAAGTATATAATGGTGATAATGTGACATCAGTTCCGTATTTAAATGACATCATGCAGAGAAGGTTTAGTCTCTAATAAGCGTTACTAATATGAATAGAAACATGACAGCATCAATTACTGAAGCAAACTTCATAGTTTATCGATGTGTTTATGTACTTTACACATGTTTAAATAATGTAACTCTCTCATTGATACTACATAATTATATATAGAGTACAACCCTCTATAACAAACTTCATTTTAAGAAAACCTCTCTATTGAGAAATTATATAAGAAAATATCTATTGTTAATTCATTATAATTAAATCTTTTGACCATAAATATATTTATAGCCTATAGGCACATTATACGAGTATATAAGAAAACCTCGCTACAAGAACAAATATGTCGCTTATTAGGAACATAATTATGGAAAATGACCTTTCTATGACAAAGTGTTTTTATTTTATTTTATTTATAAAAATGAAAAGTAATGTATTATATTTCATATACAATTCATTATATTGCATTATAATTATAGTTTCAATATCACAGAAATATAAATATAATAGTACAATGAGATAGTACTATAGTATTATATAAATATAATATAGTATACTATAGTACATATATGTCTATAGTATATATATATATATATATATATATATATATATATATATATACTATAGTATACTATAGTATAATATAGTATACTATAGTATCCTATACCCACATGAATTAGTGGCAGCCTTAACAATGCCATTGAAGTTAGTAGCGGCAGGTTCTCTATTGTTAATTAACATAAGACAACACGTGTACACATCTAATGAATACGTGGTCTTAGATGTGTTGTATGTTGTATACTGATAATTAACAGTAGTAACGAAGCTCCCACAGCGAAATGGCGTCGGCTAGTGTCAATATAGTATCACGTGTGTTAAAGTTGTATCTTTACTATAGTATACCTACTTTTATAGAAGGGGTTTACTGTATACCGTATACCTATAGGTACCTACCACTTGTAGTATGTGTATTTATCATATAATATAAATAACAATATATATATATATATGTTTCTTCTATATATATATATAGATAGTAAATTAACTTTGATATAACAATTATTTAAAGTATTATTTAATATGTATATATATTTGTGTGTATATGTGTGTGTATATGTGTGTATGGATACATGTGTTTATATTGCGTGTGATGTGTGCCTGCGAATTGATGTTATCAATGTAATATATTGTACATTATAAGTAGGCATGCCCTAATAGTGACTCCCTATGTGTTTTATAATACATAATATTGATAAGTTATGTAATGTTATATCTTTTATAAATAGAAAACTACATTAAAAATGACATTACATATAATAATACCATACCATATATAGGCAATGTATATTATCATTAAGTTACCCTCGCAATTCACCACATCGGATAGTACAAACATACAGGGGTGATTACTGTGTATAGTGATATTACGTAATACTGTGCATTACGTAACTTGCCTATTGGGGGCAATAGTTGTGACATGTCACGTGACATTCACTATTACACTTACATATAATATTGTCACTTACGATTAGATTTAATATAGTCAACATTTAATATGTGTATAATATCTGTATAATAATATATCTTATATAATTAAAAAATTGTACAATATTACCTTCCATTCGTTACCAAAATACTTCTCTCCTTATCTCCCTGAACTCTATTACAACTTCACTAAATCCTAGAATTTATCTTAGAGTTTTCTATGGAATTCCCTTCCTCCTACTATCCGTACTATTAGATCCCACACAATATTTATAAATCTTATTTCTTATCTCTCTACCTCTAATCACTAAATCATCAACTTATTATTTTTGTATTCTCTATTTTCCCGCTTTATCTTAAATGTATTATTATTATATAATTATTATAGTATTATTATTATCTTATTATTATTTTCTTCTCGCATGAGTGAAGGGGTCTACATATGTAGCCACATGGCACTATTTTAGTGCATTATACAGTGTATACCCTAATATAATATACACCCTATATCATAATAATCAACATAATCATATATATATATATATATATATATATATATATATATATATATATAGTTTAGTATACAATGAATATAATAGTTTATTTAGACATCGAATATAACAGATAAAACCCTATTCTGTAACGTATAAATTAACGAGAAATGAACGAACAAATAGTAGTTAAAGTATAATAAAAATAATATATAATACATAAGCAAGAACATCTGCTAACGCATATTTCTTGAACATTTTATTTTGCGATTGAATTATTTATCATATTACTTCAAGGAGAATGTACCTACAAATTTGAATTTTCAAAATTGTTCATAAATCAATGCAAAACTCTTTTTAAAACAGTTATTTCATATGAGTAGGTCCTATATTTAATTAATAATATAATTTAATATATATTATATTATTAGAAATGTCTATATAAAAATTAAAAAAAAACATAGTTCAATAATTTCTCAAACATAATTTAAAAATAAATTCATTTTTAAATTAAAATAAATATGATTTAATTAAATTTAATATAAATAAAATTTAAACTATGAATACAATTATATTGACAAATAAATATATATCCTTGATATATTTGATTCAAAGATTTTAATCATTGAAATATAATGAAATATACCACTGAAAAGTATATAGGTCGGAGTATACTTTTTGTATATACAAATAACCTTTATAGCTTTACCACAAATGATCACAGATGGGAAATATATATATATATATATATATATATATATATATATATATATATAATATTGATCTGGTGATAATAGATATACGACAATAATTAATACATGGGGCGTATTATGTGCAAATGGGCGTATAATATACGCTGTATAGTTACATTATGGGCGTATTAATTGCATCGCTAGTTGTATATAAGTGGGTGTTGTGTTTATTTCTTGTTTGCATTACTCTATTACTATATACAGTGACATTCAACTATTCGCATTTGATTATTGTTTACATGACAATATTATTATATAACAATGGATAAATGTTGACGTTTAAGTTCTATATATAGAATATTAACAAGAACACTGGATACACAAACTTACATGATATATTAACGCTGCAATACAACAAAAAGGTTATTATAAAATTATTTATCATACATATATATATATGGATCATGTGAACAAGTGGCAGATCGCGTACCTTACCTATTTAATGAAAGTACGCGATTAAAAAAAAGCGAATTATAAAACAATAACAGTACACATGAATCTACAGCGTATATATATATTAATTTTAACTTAATACTAATACTTAATAGTTAATACCTAATACTATAATCCTTAACGTTTCATACAAGATACATCTATTAGATAGACATTTTTAAATATATATAATATTTGTCCATCAATATTGTCAGATTACAATAAATATTATTTAATTAAATGCTTATACTTTTCAATAACTCATAAAACATACACAAATACTTATGGTAACAAATACAAAACCCTGTGGAGAAACAACATCTTTGTTATATTCTTGTTCCCATACATTTATTGTTTATAAAATCATAGATGCAATAATAAAATATAATATTATATTGTTCTTATTATGGTGACTATCTAATATCCGTATCATATACGAAATGTTAAGGAACTATGGTATCAAGTTAAACTATAATTCGCTGTTTGTAAATCGCGTACCTTCATTAAATAGGTAAGGTACGCGATCTGCCACTTGTTCACATGATCAATATATATTTATATTATATACACACACATATATATATATGATTAATATATTAATACAAAATATAATAAATTAAACGTATATTATAATTTATATATGTTATATATATATAGCATCTTATAAAAATATAGCATCATTAATAGGAAAACACAAAATAATATAGGGTATTATATATATTATGACATGAATAATATCAGGGCAACTGTGTCATAATAATAAAGGGTACATTGTACACTAAATTATAATGTCTACTAATAGTGTAGTATATTAGTGACGTCACACACACATGTATTACTCTTCACCTTTATAACATACATTAGCTATATGGTTAGCTACTGCCTACCTGTAGTGTTCCCTACAGCATGCCTTCACCGTATACTATACAGGCCTTCCCTGTACTACATAGCACACACACACCTACTATAGTATGATCAATAGCACGAGGGAGATAGGTATACCTGTTGCTGCCTATAGTCACCCCTGTGTGGGATGTCTTAACACGCCCCTTTTACCGTTTTATACGGGTTGAGATGTAACCGTAAGATGCTATATATAGCATATGCTATAGCATTCATCCTAGTATAAGGTATAGTATACTATTACTACTTGAAGAGGGTACTCTTGAAAAGCGATAAATAATCATTCATTTATTTAGATATTGTTTTACAAAATAACCCCTTTACAAATATATATATATATATATTTATAAACCGGTAGAATTAAAAGGTCTTGATATTAATATATACATATAATTGCATAATATTCATTATTACATTAATACGCTCACATACATACACACATACTCACCTACTCGCACATACACAGACACACACGTATGCATATACCCAAATACAATGCACGTATACATATATATATATATATATAATAATCAAATTACATATATTACATTATTATATCTAATTATAAGTATACTGGCAACATACTTATTATTTATAATATAGGACATTTATTTTAATAAAGATAAATTTGTAATCATATATATATATATGATTCAATTTATATGTCTATATGTGATAACATATATATATATATATAATATGAGATATGTTATCAATAAACTATATGATATTCATTGTTTATATATATATATATAGATTTAATATACAAATGTATATTTATACGACGTATACAATCGTTTAGGAACTGCGGTAAAAGAGACAATATTCGTCATATAGTATTTTTTATAAATAATGTTATATGAAAATAAAAAAAGTAGTTACTATTATATATACTTATTTATGGATATAATTATAAATGTAAGAATTAATATATTATTCATATATACTTTAGAATTAGTGATAGCAAAATCTCCTATGTTCCCCATATAACACAACACTTTAACCGTTGTTACACTACAGGTTGATGAGTCACCATGAGTCAGTGGTACTACTGCTACTACTACTAGGGGTGATGGTACTCTCCTTCAACCCTACCAGCCCCACCAGCACCACGGGTACCACTATAGTATTCAACGTAACGGAGGAGGCAGCTACCGGTACCCTAGTGGGGCTGGTGGTAGGGGGCACCCACTCCTCGCGTCGTCGCTACCTCTTACTTCCGGTGTACGATCATGCCTACTTCCGGTTGGACGAGCTGACTTCCGGTCTGAGGATACTCCATCCGATAGATAGAGACTCTCGCTGCCCAGGTGCTGCCACCTGTCGACTAAGACTAGCGGTAGCGGTGTCGCAACCCCTAGCAGAGTTCACGGTGTACGATGTAGGGGTAGAGCTACTGGATATTGATGACCGTCGACCTCTATTTCCGGTTGCCAAGGTCACCGTCACTCTACCCGAAACTTCGGCGCCGGGAACACGCCTCCGTATACCGACAGCTGTAGATCGAGATTCTCCGAGATTCTCGCGGATACATTACCGACTGCGAGAGAGTGATGCCGTGTTCCGGTTGGATGCGGACACATCGACCGGAAGTCTGTGGCTAACCACGAGGGTAGAACTAGACAGGGAACACGAGGACCAGCACCAGGTAGTGGTGGTGACCTCAGATGACCTCGGTAACGAGGATTACCTCAAGGTCAAGGTCAACGTGACTGATGTTAACGATAACGCCCCTGTATTCGACGTAGACAAAGCGACTATCACATTGAACGAGGACACGAAGGTTATATTTGTTTAAACTTAGCTTCACTTTTGTGCATTATCTGATATAAATAGAGAGATATAAACATGTTATCTGTAAATGTATAGTATATATTATAATTTTATTATTTTGTTTTATAACGTAAATTATACTATAATAAATATTAATACACATTTCGTATGATAATTATAACGAGATTCATAATTATGAACACATGTGTGTGCTGTCGTGCATCTAATGTATATTGCAATATGTTACCCCATGGGGTATTTGTGTGTGCGGGTGTGTATATATACTATAGTATAGTATATAGTGTATTGTATATATATATATATATATATTATAGTATACGCCACCATAACCTATAACCCCAACTACACTTATCATTGTTACCACTGACACAAGCCTTACACTCCACAGATAAACAACACGATATACACGGTCAAGGCTAGCGATAAGGATCTCGCCACTAACGCTAGAATCACGTACTACATCCGCGACCAGACTCCACCTGGCGACAACTTCCTGATAGACTCGGACACCGGTCAACTGAGACTCTCCTCCAAGGGGCTCGACTACGAGATGACGCGAGAATATCTTCTGACCATAGCGGCTCGCGACGGTCTCAGCACCGACTCCGTGCGTTTGACCTCGACCTTCACGCTCAAGGTCAAGGTCGAGGACGTTAACGATAACGCTCCTCTAGTGGTGATCAGTACGTTGACCGGTACGGATGGAGCTGTGGCCGGAGTGAGGGAGAACGGAGCCCCGGGTGTCCTAGTGGCGTTAGTGACCGTTAGCGACCACGACTCACACCTTAACGGTCAAGCTACCTGCTACACGGACAGCGAGGCTTTCAAGCTGGTAGCTCTACGCACCGGCCACAGGTATAAGTTGATAACGACGCGTTTACTCGACCGTGAAGCCACGCCCTCTTTCCACGTTCGCGTTACGTGTACCGATCTGGGCCGTATTCCCCTGACCGGAAATGCCACCATTACCATTAACGTTCTAGACGTGAACGACTTCCGGCCGGTATTCCCCGCCGTCGAGTACGAGTTCCGGATACGGGAGACGGCGCCACTAGGCTCTAAAGTAGGCGTGGTTAAGGCTCGCGATGATGACCTTAACCCTGACCTCGTGTACACTATCACCGGTACTAATGTGGTGGAGGTAACCTCGGGTGGGCAGCTGATACTTGCCGAGAAGCTGAACTATGATGTCGGACCTACCGGATACGAGTTCAGCGTAGAGGTCAAGGACAACACGAACGCTAGCGCCACCTGTCGGGTAACGCTGACGGTAGAGGACGTTAATGACGAGTCACCACTGTTCGCGGAGGAGGAGTTTACATTCCGATGTATAGAGGGCGCTGCGGCGGGTACTTTACTCGGTAGGGTGTCGGCCGCTGACAGAGATGTCACCCCCGAGTTCAGCCGGATGCGTTACTCACTAGTGACGTCATCACCTGGAATTCACGTGACTGTAGATCCGACGACAGGTGACGTAAGGCTGTCACACGTACCGCTGGACAGGGAACTAGCTGATAACTACACGTATCAGATAGAAGTACGTGACCTTGACCTCCCCACTCTGAAGGACACCTCCCTACTTGTGATTCACGTGTTAGACCTTAACGACAACCCTCCAGTAAGCTATACCCCCAACGGCACAGTTCTCCAAATATCGCCGCTTCTTCCTGTCGGGCGATCTATTTATAGAATCTACGTCACAGACCGCGACCCCACTTCCGTGTTAAGCTTTAGGTTGACCTCTAATGACCCCGACTTCCGACTGGACCCGCGGTCCGGAGTTATCAGAACAGGGCGAACGTTCGACGAGGTTCTGATGTCGCGAGATTTCCCGTTACTAGTCGAGATATCGGACACGGTTCACTCGATAGAGGTGCTGGTGGTTGTTCGCGTGAATGCCACGTTAGCCACTCCCCCTAGTGGAGATGGGAGGAGGAGGAGGACGCTGATGATATCGCTGATACTAGTAGCTCTAACACTGCTGGTCGTAACGGTTCTAGTGGCGGCTATAGCGCTGGTCAAGAGGAAGCAGTTACGTCATACCGAGTTCGCGGTTAGTCATTGTTGCGTAATAGTAACACCTCGTGATCTAGTCGGTCACGCTTGACTGCACACCTCTCCGTAGTATCTTATTTATAACACACGCTCCGGTATCATATAGGTGTTATATATAGTTATGGTTATAGCTAACACCCTCAACCCCTCTCCGTATTAACGTAAACATCCGGGTAAACATCACGTGGTATTAATGATCACGTGTCTCTCCTGTATAGCGTACTAAGTGTGTATACAGCCTATGTATAAGCTATAAGCGTGTGACTGATATTTAGTATTGTGTATCTCAGCCATCGATATAAAGAAAGTGGATAAGCAATTGACGCACGCAATGCATGTAAAAGATAGATACGTGAATGACACTTTTATCGATAAATTAACAAAATGGTATCAGTGATTTTGATTGGATATTAGTCATATTATATATGTCAAATATTGAAACAGTAGTCTTTTCGTCGAAATAGATTAAAGTGACTTCTATCTATATCAATGGATTTAAATTATAAATATCAATAAAATCAATAAAATAGTATTATATCTTCAATTTAAATACACAAAATTACGAGGAATGTTGATATTATGTATTTTAAATATATAATTTTATTTTTAGTATAGATAGTACATTAAAATTGGTAGTGATTATCAATATATAGGTATATGATAAATATATGATAAATACATATTATTATAAATAAAAAGTAGTGGGCCAGATAGTGTGTTTCGACTGCAGCGCTCGTAGCGGATAGTTCCATACACTACATTCAATTGCTTATCCACTTTCTTTATATCGATGATCTCAGCGCGTTATCTTGTATTGTATCTACATTATGTATGTGTTCGTCACTCACACTATATACACACACGCATGCATATACGTACACAATGCAAACATGTTATATATATATATATATATATATATATATATATATATATATGGATTCGTGTATTTGTGTACATTTATATTTGAGATAATATTAAAATATTAACGAGAATTCTAACTGACAAATAAGAATCACTGATAAGAATAGATGATAATCATTACTATATTAGTCATACTGCTATATATGTAGATAATATACGCGAACCTTTCATACGTGCCTCTAGGACATAGCTAGCACATGTCCTTTATTAATCTCCCACCTCCTCGGGGTATATGGACAAATAGGAGTATTAATTTATCACCCGTTGCGCGACCTCCACACTATCACACACGTGGTGTAGAGGTTGTCAATATCCGGTTTACTATCGTTAGTGTATTAATACAGGCACGTCTTAAGGGAGATATGTGTACGCATGTCTGCTGGTGTTGCGATGAACGGGCTGCTAATACTTCTAATTATGGGTATACTAATCATTACTTATAGTTAATATTAGTTTACTATATATAATTAATCTCCTATATTTATGTATATTATTATGAAATGTTTAATATTCAAAAAGAGCGTTAGATTTATATATATATTTATAATATAAATATAAATTATAAATATAAATTTTATATATATATATATAAGTATATATTCACATAAGAATGTGTAAGTTATATTGTAATATAGGTAAGGCGCGGTATTGACGAGCACCTGTCACTCAACACTAAACGGTTACGACGTAAACAAACCTGTCATCGCGCTATTACGCAATATATCTATAAATAGAACCGCGGCATAGGCGCCTCGTGTGGCCGGTATAAACAGTGTGTGATGTGTGGGAAAATGAAAGCGAGTTAGATTTACGCCCTTAAGATAAAGAGCGCGTCAGGTATGTTGTGTGAATATCAACATCATTACTTGTTTAATATATATATATATATTTGATTACGTGTATATTTCACATGCATAAATAAAACACATATCAGCCCTTAAATAAACTACCCGTTACAATGATAGCAGATATAGGTCACTGTAGTAATAACGATGTTATCTTATCATGTACCCACACAACACAAGTAGTCTATACATATGTATAATATACATAGTAATATACATACTTACCGTCTCTAACGGAAGTGCCTACCATTAAGGAATGCGACGAGCTCTATTGTTCCGAATGCATTGTTCTGGCCCCGCCCCTATTTCGTTATCTATACGGTATCTCCTCACTGGCAACCCACCTATACTGTTATCTTTACGCGGCCTAACTTTATACAGGAAACGGAAGTGCGCAAGTGTCACGTGCTGAACTACACCGAGCATATCGTATCACGTGACTTGCAGGTTAGGCTATTACGTAATATAGTAATGAACCCTATCATTAATACTAATAATAGTTATAGTAATAAAATATTATATATACTACTAATAATATTCCTTTTAATTAATAATAAATGTAATATATTACTATTACAATGTACAATGAAACTTGATATTTCGAGTGTGGGTGGGGTGTTACACTAATAATAAATATCATATCCGGCTCGGTATCTCGTCTATTCTCATCTACCTAAGGGGTAGCTCTAGATATACCTATCGAAATAAGATACCCCCTCGTTATAACTATAACTATGGGGTATCTTATTTCTAAAGGAAATACGTATAGTAATAATATCCGCGATTACAAATGTAATAGATCACGTGATAATAAAGGGGCGTTACCCAATGGCGGCTTGTGACAGTGATAGCCGAGAACTTAGGGTATCTCCCATTTAGCGGGGTATCATATATCATATCGACATATAATAAATATTTATACTATAATTGTACTATAGAACAAGTATAGGTCTTACCTACCCATATTCCTTTGTATTAAATTTAGTAGGATGGATAAGATATTCTCATTAAGCGGTGTGATTATGAAGACAGATTTAACGGCAAAATATATATTTAAAAATAGATGCAGCATATTCTCATTATAATGCAGAATTAACTATTAATAACTTAGGAATGATAATATGTAATGTATACATTATTGATATATGAATATCGTATACTTATTTAACTCGATACAATACACCTATGCAATATGATACACGGATATCTTCTATACCAATATGTAATGTATTGATTGATGATTATTTTGTATTCGATATGTGTACATGTATTATGCATACTAATAATATATTATTTTATTTATCTGTACATATATACTTAATAGTTATGCGTATACCTAAATAATACTATATAGTAATACCTATAGTATACATACTATGTATTACATAGTTATACTATAGTATACCTTTGTGTAAACAATGCTATGTTACAACACTATTATCTAGTGGTACATCGTATGCACAGTAGATTAGCATGAGATAAACAATGGCAACCACATAATTGCCGGTAGGTTTTATAGCTAGTATGGTTACACGAGAGGGAGCTGTGATAGTAGCTCTATGTGTGTCTACATGTAACACACAGCAGTGTTATAACAGGGAGACCTCCCTCAGTATACTACATGTAGTAGTGTAACATACGTCTGTTTACCACTATAACAGTAGCAGTACTATAGTACATATGTGTGTTGTTATTAATTAGACATTATTTAGACAATCTTTATATATAAATGTGAAATTTACTTCATAATACAGTCTATGGTTGAACACATACGTGTATGTATGATATACTAATAGCACATAGTATATCTGTATTAATTGTTAGAAACATAAACCCCATACATGATATATGCAAGACATGTTGCCTATACATTATACATCACATTCGTATGGCATTAGTATTAATGACTATATATGTCTCTACATTGTATGTCATACGATTTGTAAATTTGATTTTTACCAGCAGTAAGCGTCGCTTATACAAATATTTAGTATCCAGTGATTAATGTCCTTATTTATTACATAAGAGTGCGCATGTCTTTGTTAGTTCTGAATACTGCACACATCTGCCACTAAACCACATTACAAATAAGGTCATCATTAATAATTCTGTTGTATCTACTCACTGAGTAAGATAGAACCGACAGATAACATATCTGTCGGTTGGATAACTAGATTCTACAATTGACAACAGCATTAGATAATCTATAAATAGCATGAAACAAAGGTATTATTAGACATATACGCCCACATCATTAAGTCACAGCATTCGGATGGGTAGACTATAATCTTTATAATGGCTTTTAGTATTTTCGCTGCATGCATAATAAATGCAGGTTTAATTAAATCTAAACAGAATATATAATATACATATATAAGATTTCCTTTCAAGTCTCTAATTACTGACCGCTAAATGACTATTTGTATTAACTTATTCGATATTCAATATAATTATTTTTAATTATGTATATAGGATAATAGGAAATAAATATTATCTATCATGGAAATAAATAAGTATACTATTTTAAATTGTTAGTAGAATTGTATTGATAAGAATATAAAGGGGGTAGGTAACTAGATACACATGCAATGCACATCGTGAATAGTACACAGTGTACTGTACACCATAGGGTAAAGTAACCGTATACGAACAATGCCCGAATGCGGACACTTTCGGTATCTCAGAAACCAATAATCCTATACACACAAATTTTAATGAATAAAATATTCATAATTATATAAAAAGTCATATAAAATAATTATTTTTTATTTTATTAAAATAGTGTTGATATATCCAATAAACTTATTTTTTATTACGTTTTAAATTTATGAAAAAAAATTCAAATTAAAGCCTTCTTAAATATATATACAAATGTATCGATATTAAATATAACAATATATTATTAAAAACAAAAGAATTCTAAACATTATATACATAATTTCTATATTTGTTATTAAATATTAATTAAGTCATAAGAATTTATTAACATATAGGGGATAGTCCCCGATTACCGACCCCTCTCGTATATCAGTAAATATAAGAGTTATCAAAATATTATTTAAAAATAATGTATATTATTATTTAAAATTTATTTATTAATAAATATGTATATAATCGACTGGAATCATGAATCCTTATTCTATATCAATGATACAACCACAACTTACTACACATTGTAAAGTTAAACACTGATCTATGTTGATTGGATATTATAAATCACATGGGGTCGGTATTTGGAAAATCACATCGTTTGTTTTATTAAGATAATACTTATTAAAATTAAATTATTTTTATAATGTTAATAAACATTTAATTGATATACAATATTATATAAATAATTAATATTTCTTTTAATTAGTAAAGTATTTAGAATGATTTATAAAAAATTATTAAAATATTTAAAAAGTAGAACTAGAATAGTACATTTGATCAAATAACAATTGCAGGATTGAATATTTTGAAAAATAAAATACTTATTCATATTTACCATTAAATTTCAAATATGTTATGTATATATTATTTGTTGATATATTTTATAGTTACTGATATACTAGAGGGGGTCGGTATATGGAAACTTTCCCCAATATATAATTGTAATATTAATTATAATGAATACACTATAATACATATATAGATAATTTATAATTTGATGAATTAAAACATTATTAAATGAATAATATAAATATTAAAATTATCAGATAAGCGACTAGAAAAATATGCAGTTATATAATAGTATTACATATTATTATGTAACATTGTTACGTGCGAGTTGGAATGTATCAGTATTATTGCCCTACAACCTGTTGACTATAATTGCCCCTCATCGCAACACATGTTAGACCAATAACACATGTAGTTATGATAACTATTGCCCTCACCACAGAGTAACAAAGGCTGCAGGGAGATGTCCAGCGATACCAGTACGGACAGTGGTCAAGGAATAGAGATCATCACTACAGCTAGTAGTTCTGTACCGGACTCCAGCACTGATAATACATTGTACGGACTGGTGGCTACGGGTATAAGGCCTGGCACGGGTTAGCAGCAGCGGTAGTACTGATGCTGAATGAGTCATACTTAGCATGTATGGACACTACTAGCTAGTTGTGACTAATACCGTGTGATCTGGAACATTCTCCCTACACTTTAATCATTCTAAATATGACTAGTCCGTTGTAGTATGTACAGGTTTAAATCTATATACACGTGAAATTCATGCATATTTCAACTAATATATGTGAATTATAAACACACATATAGATTAAATATAAACTATTATAACTAATCTAAATAAAGTCACAAATACACACTGAAGTTCACTATTATACCATTACATAATGATTATATAATAGGGATGAATGCAGGAGACCCCAATGAAACAATAGAGATAGGCAGCTACCATGTGATACCAGCAGACAACCCGCCCATCTACTATATACCTCAGCCTATGTGTTCTACTCCTAAGAAAAAGCTAGCCCTAGTGTGAAGGTGTCACTGTTTTCATCTCATCATCAGCATCTCACAAAACACTCCTCCCCCCCCGCTATATACTATTGTAAATAATCAAACAATGTGATATCATAACTTGTATTACGTATATATAAATAAATATATATATTTTATTTATTTTGTAATATTATAGTATTATAGAAATAAATAATAACAATGAATTAATAAATAACTAACACATACATAACAATTAATACATCGATATTAATATTATGACTTTTCCAGTTTCTGTAAATTGATTGAAGCAAGGGTCAGAGAGCTTAATTCATCAATCATCTCTTTCAACTGTATAGGATGTATAGGATATGTATAACAATTATATAATAATTGTAATTCAATCTCTTATGAATAATGAATAACAGATATTCAAAACTGTCTATATATATAGAAATAATGAAACTATAAATTAAAAAACTATATCTTAAAATAATAACTAATTAACATAACTACTACTACTACTGATACCACAAACCTTATCTGCATTCTGTTCTTGAACAGTCACAGGTACTTTGCTGACATAATCTTTATTAGCAATCGCTTCGTTGAGTTTGTTCAGTGAAGAGGTCAGTTTAGTTTTCTTATCTTGCAGTCTTACCATCTCCTTGTTTACATCTATCAAACCCTGTATCAATGTGTTACGTCGCATTATAATATAGGTTTCCATCTTCAATTATGTATTACATAATATATAATAACTCTTATTTTTATATAATATGTATATGACATAATTAAAAATAAACAATATATTATAATTAAAATTAGAAGAAAATAACTCTTACAAATTACAAACATGACCTTTAATTAGTACAATAACTAGTGATGTGATGTGATGTAATGATGTACGTGACCTTTAGCATCATGTGTATTTCACATTTAGCTGACACAGTTGACACAGCACATCCTTGGGGTGCAGATTCACTAGAATTAAGCAGCTTGACCTCTAGACAACTCCCAAGGTTAGCAATCAGGGGAAGTAAATCTTGTAAATTATTCAAAGTGCTTTCTTCATTGCATTTTATGTACACTACAATATAATGCATGTTAATGATAGGCTTAATGGTAAATCCTTGGTTAAGAGTAGTCCAACTATTAATTCAAGTATAATTTACTAAATAATTGATACATTATATTTTAATAATAATCTCATATATAAAGTCTAGATTTTATCATAACACAAATTTTATATTTTAACTTTTCTGATTTAAATTTTACACATTTGGCTGAACAAATATATTTTGATACATATATATTGGATTTCAAATAACGAGACATTTTTAATTATAAATATCTTAATAGTTTATATAAAAAATATTTCTTTAATTTTCATGTGGAAATTTAAAATTAGAATATTTAAATATGAAAATTAGAATTCATATCATAAATAATATATTATATAATGAGCAACTAACAATCAGTCTTATGCTTGGTCAGTTGATAGTCATTTCTCATTGAACGAATAGTTTTCACTATTGTCATAGCAACATCAACAACTGATTCCAATTCAGTATTTCTGAATTCAACATACTGAATAATATTGTTAAATAATCATTAATAATTAATATTTAAATTATCAATTAGAATATCTATAAATATATAATTAAAATGATACTTCAACTATCATCGGATTAAAGTGATATTATTGATTGTAGATTTTAAGGAGTTCATATTATTACAAAATATTAATATAATAAATGTATCTATCCAATAATTAACTTATTATATATGAAGAGTATATCAGATGATCAGATAGCAATAAAATATTCAATATATAAAATAAAAACAATATTTAAATCATTAATTTTAATACCTTAACAAAAAAATCTAATAAAATATATTAATAGATTATATATCTAATTTATTTTTTAAATTAGATACTAAATATATAATTATATTAAATATTTATCAAATTGTTATGAAATATTTGATATATTTATTTTAGTTAAACTTTAAATATTATTTAAATAATTTAATTATTCAATACAAAAATATCAAATTAAACTAAAAATATATCTAATTTATTTTTAATATCTAATTATGTTACTACTAATAGAATAATGTAAAAACGAGAAAATGAATTCTTATAATGATTAAAACAATATATAGAAATTATCAATGAATATGATAAATTTATAAATGAAAATATTTATAATTATTAAATATATATTACATTTATCATTAAATATATATTATTGAATATATGTATATATAGTTATAGTTTGATCAAAGTTTAGGTTCAGTAATTCCACTAATTGTAATAGGGGTTGAAACCTGAGGAGTCTTAGGATAGGAAGTGACGCAGAGGGAAGGAGGGTCACTGGCAGGACATCTCCTAGTGAGACGTTGATAGAGCTCCTCTGTAACAAATGGCATTATGGGTGCTAGCAGTCTTAGCCCACTGTCTAGACAAGTGTACAGTGTCTGGCGGCAGGGGATCAGGGTTTTCTCATCGTTTGCATGTAGCGCTGGTTTCAGTGATTCCTACACGTCAATGGGGTTATTAGTTCATCGTATTTAAGTAGTAGTTGTAGTAGTAGTGTATGATATCATACAAACATTTAATACATATTAATTTATATAATATAACAAAATTGAAAATTATTGATGCAAACATATATAAATAGAATTAAAAGTTGTAAATACATACATCTCATGGCATCAGTATCTATGAAGAACATGTGGTATAAGTTATATTTTTATATTAATTAAATTATTTTATAAAATCAAGATATTCTAGAATTTAGTAAATATGATAAATGAATATCTATTGAATAAATCTATATATAGTATACATATACGCATATCTAATGAATATATATATATATATATATATATATATGGCATACATATATTAATTTATTATATTTAATAAATTCAATAATTCTAATAAAATCTAGAATACCTTATATAGATATAAGTATAGATATGAAGTGTTAGCAG
>OZ025240.1:78049180-78353629 GCA_964019155.1 Osedax fenrisi | reverse complement strand
AATAGCATTAATATAATGAATATAATGCAGAGTTAATAAAAGTTTAACATGTACCGGTATCCCATTGGAAAACTTACATTTATTATTGTATAAATATCTTTACTCTATTATTTCACGTATAATCATTTTTATACAATAATTATTTATTAATGAAATATATTATATAAGTTAAATATAAAACTAAGCCATGAGCTAACATGAACTTACTAATACGTATTGAATGATACAAACTTTGACCCGTATACGAAAGTAGTCCGAATCTCATGGCATCCGCCCCACATTCAGGAATACCCTGAGGGTAGTAGTTCTTCTGCATGAGTTTAGCCCTGGCCACCTCTTTGTCATCTAGGAAAGCTTCACCTATGCGGTCATTTAAACCCTAGTGGTCAGTGAAGTAGTGTTATGTGTGTGTATGTTGATGTAGAATGCATTATATTTGTATATATTCACAAGTACTAAGTACATGTTGTAGAAATATTACATGTTTGAATAATATAATTAAAATAATAGGATAATAATATGGAGATAATATTGAAAATATAATATGGGAATGATAATGGCTAGGTGATATTTATTTAAATATAAATAATTTTAAAAACTGATATTTTGTTATTGAAATATCAATAAATATCAAAAATAATAAAATGTCATTAAATAAAACAATTACATATCATTTTATATAAGTTTATTATATAAACATATAAAAATTAAATTTTAAAATCCATGGTAATCTAAAAAAAAAAAAAATATCAAAAATATCTAAAATAATTGATATAAAAAATTAAATAGATACTCAATATTTCTATGATTTAAAAACATTAAAAATTATTATAATCAGTAAACGTTACTTATGTATTAAAGGTGATGTAAATCACTAGTAACTGTTAATGTGACTGTGCTAAGATTACCTGTAGACTGATTCCCTGGGTGACATCCACGGGATCGATGACGTTCCCCTTAGACTTGGACATCTTCTCCCCATGTTTGTCTCTGATCATTGCATGAAGGTATACCTCCTTGAAGGGCAGTTCATCCATCAGCTCCAGCCCCATCATTACCATACGGGCCACCCAGAAGAACAGGATGTCGTGCCCCGTTTCCAGCAGGGTTCCGGGGTAGAACGTCTTTAGTTCCTCACTCTACATAGGGTGTTGAGAGGGATGTTATGGACTATTGCACAACAAACATACAGTATTACTATTATATACTGTATTACTAACTAACAATTATCGACTGCGAACAACATACTATATTACATTAATTGAAATTATATGATATCATAGTGAGAGATTTGGGTGTGTAATGGGTGAAGCGTGATGGGCTACCTGATTGGGCCAGCCAAACACTGAGAACGGGAATATTCCACTGGAGAACCAAGTATCCAATACATCTTCATCTGCAGGAGAAGTCATTTATTACTAAACAAATCATGCATTACTTATATTAACATTTATTATCAATCATATGAATATGAACATACAAATGTAATTCAACTACCATTTTTAAATACTAAAATCTCATGTATTCACTATTTCATACTCTTAATATTCTAATTTCGTTTGCATACATTTATTTTGTATTATTAGTTTAATTGTTGTTTATTATTGATTATATCACGTTTCATTAACACATCACATTGCTACGGCACTAAGAATCTATATCTATAAAATCATTACAGTAACTTTAAAACGTTTTAATTTCTTTAATTTTGTATTATCTTTATATATTTCAATACATAGTATCGTTAACAAATATTTATACTCTATACTTTAGATTATATATATCAACTATGTATTTGCATCAACTATGTATTAAATAATCGATCAATAATGATTGATTATTGATTATTGATTATAATCAATAAAATCGCTCTTGTAACTAAGCTGACCCTGTTTAAGAGTGAACTCTGACTCCTTGACATTGAACTTGAGTACTGCCTTCTGTGTAGCCTCCTCAAGGTTACGACCTGACACCCATCTGTTGTCTTCAGGCATCTCTAGCCCATTGGTGAAGGTCACCATGTAGGCTGGGATACGGTGTCCCCACCATAACTGACGTGATATACACCAGTCTCTGTGTGTAGGTATAGGTTATTGTATGTGTTCATGTGTGTACAGAAATGCAGTTATGAATAATGTAAGTTAAGAAATAGAGTTATAGTGGTGTAAAGCATGATATGAACATAGGTAATCATGTATTAATGATAGCACGTATTCGATTATTGAGCAATATCAGTATAACGTAATAATGTATGCAAACTGAGACAATAGTAATACAACAAAAGTTATACGGAGTCTTTATTGAGAGAAATGTGCTATATTAATATTACTAAACTACAGGTAAACATTCTTATTATCAAGTCACAATCTTATTGATCTAGTTGACCATTACTAAGATATCAATGCAGCGCTATTAACCTGCAATTGTCGAGCCACTTGTACCAAGTTTTGTTGAAACATTCCGGAATTATCTTAAGCTGTTCGGTCTTGACGGCTTGCACGGCTCTGGAGGCCATGTCCTTACAGTTAACGTACCACTGGGGACGTAGCAATGGTTCTATGATGTCCTTGGAACGACTGGGGGGGTGGTGGGCACGTTGATTAGTGGTTGAGAGATAGGGTGGGGCGTGTACACAGACCTACAGGTGGGGATCACCATGGGGTTATCTTTAGTACCTCTGTAGAGGTCAAGGGCTTTCAGGGCGGCTAACACTTCTTTCCTAGCATCGAATCTCTTCATGCCCTACGTGTACGGTATAGTGATAGGGAGGTTAGAGGGGGGAGTTATAGCATAGTGGATGGTTGTCAACATGGGACTAGTTGTTCTGAGACAATAAATTATCTTAAGACAATACTTAACATAACAGAGATAGCTAAGGACTATCCTAAGACAATATTTAACATTACAGAGATAGTTAAGGATTATTCTAGGACAATACTTAACATTACAGAGATAGATAAGGATTATAATAAGACAATATTTAACATTAGAGATAGTTAAGGATTATCCTAGGACAATGTTTAACATTACAGAGATAGATAAGGATTATCCTAGGACAATATTTAACATTACAGAGATAGATAAGGACTATCCTAGGACAATATTTAACATTACAGAGATAGATAAGGATTATTCTAGGACAATACTTAACATTACAGAGATAGATAAGGATTATCCTAAGACAATATTTAACATTAGAGATAGTTAAGGATTATCCTAGGAC
This sequence comes from Osedax fenrisi, assembly GCA_964019155.1. Taxonomy (NCBI): domain Eukaryota; kingdom Metazoa; phylum Annelida; class Polychaeta; order Sabellida; family Siboglinidae; genus Osedax; species Osedax fenrisi. Next base: position 78,350,406 of record OZ025240.1, on the reverse strand, counting down.
AATTTTTAACATTACAGAGATAGATAAGGATTATCCTAGGACAATATTTAACATTACAGAGATAGATAAGGATTATCCTAGGACAATATTTAACATTACAGAGATAGTTAAGGATTATCCTAGGACAATATTTAACATTACAGAGATAGATAAGGATTATCCTAGGACAATATTTAACATTACAGAGATAGATAAGGATTATCCTAGGACAATATTTAACATTAGAGAGATAGTTAAGGATTATCCTAAGACAATACTTAACATTACAGAGATAGGTAAGGATTATCCTAGGACAATACTGATTTACTAACGGAGAACTGTGCACAGTTGTCCATCATGCAACCTTGGTTGTCAATGATAGTGACGAAGGGAAGGTCGTGACGCTTACCTACGTCGTAATCGTTCTGGTCGTGTGCTGGGGTGATCTTCACGGCACCTGTGTTAGTAGTGGTGGTTAGTGGTGATTAGTGGTGTGTTAGAGATATAACTTGCTTATGAAATGACATTTATCATTAATTACTGTACTATGATATAATGTATAATAATTCATAAATAATAATAATATCTATTATTATTTATTGGAAGATAGAATCTTTTATATCGTTTTCATTCAAAAGTAGAAATCATAATATAGTGATGGACATGTAGGTTGAGGCAGTAGTAGTAGTAAGTATAAGGATGGGTTGACTACCTGTTCCAAACTCCATCTCCACGAATTCATCCTGCACTATGGGTATGAGATTGCCTGTGAAAGGGTGCACCACATTCAGACCGTGATACTTAGTGTAGCGGGCATCTTCAGGGTGTACTGCCACAGCTGTGTCTCCTAGCATTGTCTCGATACGAGTTGTGGCTACTACTATCTCATCATCTGTGTGGGGGGGGTGACGGGGTCAGTATGGGGGTCAGTGCGGGGGTGACGGGGTCAATGTGTGGATGAGGGGGGTCAGTGTGGGGTGAGGGGGGTCAGTGTGGGTGAGGGGGTCAGTGTGGGGGTGAGGGGTCAGTGCGGGGGTCAGTGTGGGTGTGAGGGGGGTCAGTGCGGGGGTGAGGTGGTCAGTATGGGGGTGAGGGGGGTCAGTGTGGGGGTGAGGGGGGTCAGTGTGGGGGTGAGGGGGGTCAGTGTGGGTGTGAGGGGGGTCAGTGTGGATGACGGGGTTAGTGTGGGTGTGTGAACACATAGCCGTTATTAATGTTTATTGTAATCTAAAAACGGAATAATATTGTGTAATTAATAATTTAAAATAAATGTTGTTTTTGGTTATTCATTCTGGGTAGTTTTATTTCACATTCAAATGATAAGTTATAGAAAATTAATTGTCTATTTAATATGAGTCTTTCAGTCATGCAGTAATTTGAGAATTATTTAGACACTAGTGTTTCATATTAAATAAATAGGTATACTATTAATTTTATATATTAGATATATGGAAATTATTGTTTATATAAATAAACATATATATGTATATATATTGTTATTGTTATTTTAGTAGAATCCTTTCATCCATTCCAGGAACTTAGATGAGATTTTCATTTATAATGATATATATATATATATATATATATATATATATAGTTAAATATAATGCTTTAGTTACACTGTATACAAGTTAATTCACTCTATATATGTTTAATCTAATTAATAATCACTCTTTATAAACAGCTTTATTCATTGATGCATGCATGTAAAATATAATGTTATTATTAACTTCCTATATGTGTGCCCCTTCAATTTTGGAACTATTTTGATTACCCTTCGCAACTCATTTACAATAATATAGTACACTAGAGTATTTCATAATTTAATTAAATAATTATCATACAAAAGAAATTATTCTATATAAATATAAATAAGATTAGAAGTTATACAAAATAATCAATAACACAATTTTAATATATTTGTAAATAAGATTAATGATTATAATATTCAAGGGGATATTACCGTGGACTTTAATAAAACTTTTTTATACAAATTAATCTCCTTTGAGAGTGGATATTTGAAACTTTAAAAGCTTATCAAATAAATTATATAAAATATAAACTTCATTTAATTAATATATTCATTCATTAATAATTTATATTATTTATTTAAAACATTTATTTAGATATAAAATTAAATATATAATTATTTATATTTACTTTAATTTTATTTATTTTATATTATACATTATACTATATGATATATTGGTATTATATAATATTATATTTATAAAAAAAACCAGATTTTTCAATCTTGTAAGCAAAAGAAACAATCACCCCAAATTCAACTTTGTCCTTGTATCCAGGGACTGTGACCAAGGTTCTGCCTTCAATTTCTACTTTGTCAACCTTATAATGTAGTGGTTTAGATTAATACATATACACTATATTCCTATAGAAGAAAGGTAGGAAGCTATACATAAATAACACATAACATGGGCTGCATTAACACTCAACCTACATATGTATGGTTGACAATATTATTGTTAAGACCTTAGGAGGAACAATATACTTTTATAATATAAGCAAGAATAGAGAACACACAACATTTCTTTTAATATATTATTATTATTATTATTTGTATTATATAAACAAATACAAATTGACCTGTATCACATCATATCATACACCCCACACCTTGTATCAACGCACACTACACACTACTAGCAAAGATGTGTGCTAAGGAAAGATATAACACTCACGCCTAATCATGTAATTCTATTTTGTATACAAAAAGCAACTGTGCCAACTAGATAGGGAAAATTTGCGTAACTATGTGTTGTTTATAATGTAAATTCTTATGAAACATGCACTTTTAAAATTAAAAATAATATGGTTTAAATTATTATTTGTATTATGAAAACGTGTTCATTACTAATATATAACAAAGCAATAGGATATGTTGGTTTTAAATGCTATAAATATCTATGTGGTGAGTAAAAGCTAATTTATATTGCATGTAATTTAATAGAGCAATGAAAACATTGAAGTATGCAAATCGCGGCAAACCTAAATCGATTTCGATACTGCTGCTAGCAGCGGGATGTATGAATACTAATCACGTTGCGTAGATAGGGAGTGTTATATATTTGCTACTAGTGTATAGACCAGTAACTTGTTACTCAATATCAAATACATATGTTCTTACACACACACACACTCACACACTATCATACACATGAATATACACACTACTAGTGGTAATATACATTACTTTCTGCTTAATGTATCATCACTCAGTGATAGGTTAAGCTATATATCAGTGATAGGCTGTGATGTGTGTAACATGGACAGTTGAACAGGTTAGTTGTGTGTCCCGCTACCCTATCACACACACCCTCACGGTGGTAGTACTACCTCTATATCGGAGATAGCAGAGTTAAGAGAGCATGACCAGTTGACGAGCCTGTTCGACCTGTAGATGATACCCTTGTCGTGCATACGGACGAACGCTTCAGACACAGCCACGCACATCTTGGGGTCCATGGTGAAACACGCCCTACTCCAGTCGTACGAGGAACCCATGCGACGCAGCTGTTCGTATATAGTGTCACCCTTCCTAGTGTAGGGTTGTCCGTAAGAAATGTAACATAACATACACACACAGATATAGATATATATGTATGTATATAGCAGATTTAGTAACAAAAACAGTAACAAAATATATCTTCCATGTGAATTTATGGAAAAAATTAATTATCTCTAAATAGTGTACTTTTTTATAATTTGTTATTATTAAAATAAAAGTATATTGATATATTTAGATAAACTAAGAGAACAAATAATAATACAATTAATAATTGAATTATATATCTACAATTAAATATCATTTATAGATTTGTTGTTATAGATAATATAAACTTATAGTATCTGATTACAATTTATAAATCACTAGTTATATGGGAGAAAATCATCAGGGTAATAAAGTTGAAATAAATCATAGAAAGAACGATACAAATAATTATATAATGTTGCAAATATATGTATAATATATAATATTAATGTATATATATATATATATATATATATATATATATATATATATATATTGATATCTATTAATATTTACTGGTTAGTTATAACTTATAATATAATGACTGTTGTACCGTATGATTAACAAATATATTTAAAGCTAACTCATTTCTCCAGTCCCAGATGAGCTCTGTGAACTTCTCTCTACCGATATCGTGACGAGATAACTTCTTCTCTCTGTACAGCTTTCTCTCGACTACTACTTGTGTTGCGATACCGGCGTGGTCACAACCGGGGTTCCATAGCACTGTCTTGCCTGACATGCGGTGCCATCTGATTGTGGTGGTGATGATGTCCTCGAGTTAGAGATAAAGAGAGTGTGTGAAAGATAGAGAGTGGAAGAGTTAGAGATAGAAGGAGAGAGAAGGAGATAGGGTGGAAGGATAGAGGCAATGATAGAGATAGTATGGGAGCAAGAGATAGAGTTAGAGAGAGTATGCAATAGAGGTAATGATATAGAGAGTATGAGAGCGAGAGATAGAGGCAATGATATAGAGAAGAAGGGAGCGAGGGATATAGATAGAGATAGTATGGGAGCGAGAAATAGAGATAGTATGGGAGCGAGAGATAGAGAGGAAGGGAGACCTGGGAGTTATACCTAGTAATGGAGTCCTCTATACTATTGGTTAGGGCATGACCAAGATGTAGGGCTCCAGTAACATTAGGTGGGGGTATCACCATCATGAACGTTCCATTAGGATTAGGGGTACTGACGCTCTCTCTCTGTGAAATGTAGATATAGAATATCTCTTAGAAAATGTATTACATAATATAATAACATGATATTATAATTATGCTTTTTTAAGATATAAATTCTAGTATTAAAGTAATAGATAAATAAATCTTATTTGTAATCAAGGTGCTCATTTTAAAATCAATTCAAAAAGTAATATTATAATTCTTATAAATATTATTTAATCAATAAATATGCAAATTATAAAATAAAATCATATATATATATATATACACAATATCATTAGTGGATATAAGTGGACCGTGTCCATTGGACTCTCAAGAAATCGAATACCTGTACAAGTTATAAATAACTGTGGACAATAAAACATAAACTATTTGTTTCTCTTTTGCGTTTAAATTTATTAAGTTCTTGATAAACAGAAATGAAACAAGAGCTACCTGAAGACATATCACTTTCTAGCAAGTGATTGTTCTACTGGCCTATCAACCCCAGATAATATGTATGTATATATATTAGCCTGGGGTCTATGGCTCAGTGGAATAGTCGAGATTTCCCGGATTCTAATCCAGGCAGTTCATGTTTTTTCTATTGTGTTTATAAAGAATTTAATAAATTTAAATGAAAAAGGTACACAAATATAACTATTTGTATTTTATTTTCCACAGTTATTTTAAATAACTTATTTATAACATGTACAAGTCTACGACTCTTTAGGGGTCCATTTGTATCCGTTATTGGTATTGTATTCAAGATATATACGTGATTCAATGAATAAATATTATATTAACAATTTTGCCTCAAATGTACACCGTAATACATAGCGATCGCGCGTTATCATCGGCAAACTAACGCCGTACTCCGGTTTAAAGAATCCCTGTTTCTCCCACCACGAGTACCAGGCAGCCTCTACATAGACAGGACTGTAGGAGGCGGGCATGGGGCCCGATACATCCTTCTTGTCTCCGGCGGGGGTATCAACATCGTAAGTGATCACTTCTCTCTCTTTCTTCACGGGCTTCTCTTTTTTCTACGTCGCGCGGTACGAGGATTAACTACATAGTATATGGATATATACATTCCATATGGAAATAAACTATATAAACGAGATTCCCTATGATCTCTAATTACTACTACGATTAGTTTTAAAGCTAAACTAGACTTATTTATTTAGTGATGACTGAACGTTATTAATTGGAGTTTTATATAGAGTATACACTATTGTTAATATTTATTGTATTTAAAGTTTACATTTTAAACGGTGTTAAAATAAAATAATAATAAATATAAATTTAATAAATAACATTATATAAATTTATTAGATAGTATCATTGGATTGTATCATTTTAAACGTACACATTTTAAATGCATCATGCATTTAATATATACCAAAAACAGGTGCTGACTATCTCTACCATTTAAATTATGTACTTTGAAATAGATACTTTTCAGTGGTATATTTCTTTATATTTAAATTATTTCAATCTTTGAATATATCAGATATATTTATTTATTTATAAAATAAAATTAATCAATATTTTTAATTTAATATTTCTTAATAAATATGTTATCAAAAATAAGGATTTATTTATATATAGGTTTTAATTGGATATTTTGTTATGTCATTATTCTATATAATATAACGTGTATTCAATTATATTATGATTTTAATAGAACCATATTGAAATCATTAATTTAAAAACGAGTTATTGTATTGATTTGTATGTATACATAATTCAAATATGTACGCCTGGACCATGAACCATGATTCATGGTTCATGGTCAATCAAGAATAAAATAACAATTTTTTTAAATATTTGGTTGCAGAAATGATAGATACTTTATAATATAACATAACATTTTTAAATTGGCATTATTTAATAATAATAATTCTAATGATAATAAATTAAGATGATTATGTTTTATATGATTATATTATATAATTTATATATGATTATCATATTAATGATAAGTTATTAAGGGAGTATTTACCATAAATGTCTATTACGGGTAAATAAATAATGTTGTACAGTACAACTTGTACTATAAAAATATTTTTGAAAGTACTATTTGCTTAATTGCCAATAGTTGTTTTTTAATATGTTTAGATTATTTATATCTATATATCATATATTATATGAAATCCATCTCAAAAAATAAATAATATAAGTAATATCAGTAATAGTAATAATTTTTACAGATTTTCATCAATATAATAATTTAAAAAACTTTAAAGAAGAATACTCATATTAATTTAATATAATATTAAATATCATATTTGAATAAAAACTATTTATTTATATATATATTCTATTATATAATCTATATACACTGAAGAAAATTATAGACAAGTATACACTCTCACTTATTGAATCACTAAGTTATTGATAGTGTATAGTGATTCATTATCATAATGATTATGATAATCATATTTACTATGAGAAGCTACATTGTTTTTTTATACACATAGGTAGAGAAAAATAATTATTCTGAGTACAATAATTATAAATATTAATTAAAAAATACGAATTAGGTTTATGAGTCATAAATGAGTAATACATTTTATGAGTCATATACTTTATGACTATTAGTCATCACTATAAAATATCGTTTTTCGGTAACTTAAAATAAATATAAACATTTTAGATTTTAGAAGTATAAATGATTTATATCTTAAATATTTAATTTTAATAAGTTTAACATATTAAATATGAATCATATTATATGATATTTGTTTTCGTAATTTGGAGATATTTTAAAAAACAAATAATTAAAAATTATTTTAATACTATAAACAAACCACAGTTCCTTCAGATTTTTTATTTTGGGCAATTTGTTTATCCTTTTTAGCATTAAATTTTGCTAATTTTTCGAGTCGTTTAGCTTCTTTTTTTAATTGGGCTTCGGTCTTGGGAGCGGCCTCTCCATCTCCAGATGTTTCTACTTTCTTAGCTTCTTCAGACATAACTATAAGAAAATATATTCATATACAAAATATAATATATTATAAAATTATATATATAAATGTATTCATATTTAAATAATTAAAAAATAAAATACCTATAGATTTATAATTCAAAGTGAAAACCTGGCCGGAAGTTATTATATTTAAATTTTAAAACTTTCTACAAAGATTTTCCCTGAGGGAAAAATCATTGATATACTCAAAGATTTTGTAGATGTTTCGAAGGAAACCTAAACCCAAACCCATAGATATAGAGTACCAATAAGGTACTCTATATCTATGCCCAAACCCAACCGTTGGAAGGGGTTTATGAATACCTTACAAATATCTTATGAATATCTTTTAATATAATTATTTAAATATTAAGTAATAACTTTCTTTATATCGACAAAGATTTTCCGAAGGAAGCAAGCTTCGCAAGATCTTTGATATCGATGAGTATGGCCTCCTTTATAGTATAGTTAGGTAAAATACAATTGTATTAATTAGTAGGCTATACCAAGACCTCCTATAACCTCGACGAACCTAACGAGGTTATAGGAGGTCTTGGCTATACCTAATTTAATTAGGCTAATTATCATATACATTATAGTCACCCATAGATTTAGAGTAACACTAGGTACTCTAATCTATGGAGTCACCCCACTCAATATATATACTAATTATATATCTATGTTTTATATCATATATAACAAGGTTTGAATAATAGGAAAATTTATAAAATTATATATTTGTAATTAGTAGGGGCGCTACAACAGGGGAGGACGGGGGAAACCCCCCCCCCCCCCCACTTTCAAATCTAGGGGGACCTCGTATGTATTGGTCCCCCTACTTTTACCACAACATTTATTTGTATTGGTTGGTCCCAGCTACATACAAAATCGTTCCGGCGCCACTAGTAATTAGGAAATTAATAGATTAATTCCTTTACTTTATTTTAGGATAATAGCATATACAAAGATACTTTGTGCTCTACTTTCAATGTATATATATATATATATATATATATATATATATATATATATATATATATATACAATATCTCCTATAACATCGAGGTTATATGAGGTATTGATATATATATATAATAGAATCAATATAGCACAAAACAAGTAATAAATAGTATAACTAGGTTATTCTTGCCGATTCCTTGTTACAATTGTAACTATATGTAGATATAATATTCATATTTATTTTTTAAAGATTTTATTTCTTATATTTATATTCATATTATATAATTAATTATAGAACATTTAATTCATAAATATTAAAAATAAAAATAATATAAAAGTAATTTTCTTATATATTTTAAATATTAAAAAAAAAAAATATAAACAATTTCATTTTTATAATTTGAGTATTATCAAGTGCATGTCCTTGGTATTAACCATATATTTAGAGTACCGTTTAGTGGTACTCTAAATCTATGGTATTACCAAAGCCCTTTGAGGCCTTAACTTAATTGAAAGAATAAAGTAAATTGTATATATGGGTATTTTCCATATATTTTATATAACTAGGATGCACTTATAGTATAGCAGCCTGCTATTACCCAAGTAACACAGATTGGGTCAAACTTGGTCCATACTTGGTTCACAAATAAAATACTTGCTTCATAGTTGGTCATATTGACTTAAATCAAAAATCTGGTTCAAAACTTAAGTCAAACTTAAGTATTTTTAATTTTATATAACTTAAGTCACTGTAACTTAAGTTATTACTTAAGTCTAACTTAATTCGAAATGACTTAAGTTTTTAAGGCATGAAAAACTTAATTTATGACTTAGGTCAAACTTAAGTCAACTGAACTAGGTTTTATTGTGTGTATGACTTAAGTTATAACTTAAGTCAAACTTAAGTCAGCTGAACTAGGTTTTATTGTGTGTATGACTTAAGTTATAACTTAAGTCAAACTTAAGTCAGCTGAACTAGATGTTATTGTGTGTATGACTTAAGTTAAAACTTAGGTCAAACTTAATTTAAATGAAATAAGTTTTATTGTGTGTATAACACATATAATATATTATATTATATTAAAAAAGATAATTATTTTTTGTTATAAAAAAGTGTCATAACAGAGATTAACATTGTATTTACAGTGCATATTATTATAATCAAGTGATACACCAACTGTCTTGATATGTTATATAAATATTTAATTATATTGTATATAGTTTTTATTTAATTATCTTTATAATTAGAATATATATTATAATCTTCTTTATAAATAAATAAAAACTATATAGATAAATATTATAATAGGATAACATCAATAACTTAAGTCATATAATATACGTTTATAATATATTTAAATATATAATAATAATAATAATAATAATAATAATAATAATAATAATAATAATAATAATAATAATAATAATAATAATAATAATAATAATAATAATAATAATAATAATAATAATAATAATAATAATAATAATAATAATAATAATAATAATAATAATAATAATAATAATAATAATAATGATAATAATAATAATAATAATAATAATAATAATAATAATAATAACAATAATAATAATAATAATAATAATAATAATAATAATAATAATATTAATATATATATATTAAATGGTATATAATATATATATAAATATATATATATATATATATAATAACTAATATATTATACACTTATGATACATGACTTAAGTTCAACTTAAGTTGTTGATGTAAGTATTATTATTAAGTTTATATCATTATTTTATTATAGAAAGAATAAAATATTATAACTTTTAATTATTTTGAAATATTGATTTAATTTTTATATATGCAAATTAATTAATAATTATAATTTTAATTAATATACTGTTTTTAATAAATAAAATATTATTTTAAAAAGTAAAATTATTTAAGTAATACTATGTAATTTAATACATTATCATTGAATTAGGTTTTATATTGGTCCATACTTGGTTCACAGACTTAGGTATTATTTGGTCCATACTTGGTTCACTGAATTAGGTTTTATTTTTGTCCATACTTGGTTAGCTGACTTAAGTTTTAAATTGGTCCATACCTGGTTCGCTGACTTAAGTTTTAAATTGGCCCATACCTGGTTCGCTGACTTAAGTTTTAAATTGGTCCATACCTTGTTCGCTGACTTAAGTTTTAAATTGGTCCATACCTTGTTCGCTGACTTAAGTTTTAAATTGGTCCATACCTGGTTCGCTGACTTAAGTTTTATATTGGTCCATACCTGGTTCGCTGACTTAAGTTTTAAATTGGTCCATACCTGGTTCGCTGACTTAAGTTTTAAATTGGCCCATACCTGGTTCGCTGACTTAAGTTTTAAATTGGTTCATACCTGTTTCGCTGACTTAAGTTTTATATTGGTTCATACCTGGTTCGCTGACTTAAGTTTTATATTGGTCCATACCTGGTTCGCTGACTTAGGTTTTCGGTATCACAGGTTACTAACTTTTGAACCAAGTTTGACTTAAGTCAACATGACTTAAGTTTCCTAAGTCTTGAACCAACTTTTGGTTACTTGGGTAGGGGTACTTCAGGTATGTCAGGTTGAGTATACCATGGCATGATTTACCTTGAACTAAAGGAGGTTATGACTCATAACTTATGAATATACCCAAGACCTCATATAACCTCGGGGTTATAGGAAGTCTTGGTATACCCCTTATGTTATCGTATAAAATATTAAGATAAGATTTATCTTTGTTGGATCCATACAAATATTAAAATTTACCATTAAATTAAATATTATCATCTTTGTTATTTTTAAATATTAAGTAATTTTTCAACCTTATTAATCATCTTATTTTTAAAATATTTAGTTAAAACCAAGGACAAAAACATACTTAAATTTATTTAAAAGTAATATTTATGATGTATTCTTTAATTTATAATATTTGTAGAGTTACAGTTAAAACACCAACTCGTAATATATTATCTAAACATATTAAATATCAACGTAATGTTGAACATTATTATACAACTAAATATTTAACATCAACCACTATTCCAATTAGGAATTATAACAGTAATAGTTCATTACCAAAAGCAGAAAATACGTATTCATATAATCAATCTGATGACACCTTTTCAAATTCGTCAGCTTTTAATAAAGCGTTAATTGCAATAATTGCCGGTGGTTTCATAAGTTCAGAAATATATAGGAGGTCAAACTTATCTCTTAAGGCTCAAGAAGTTCAACAGAAGAAGCGGATAATATATGAACCTACTAGAAAAGTTTATATATTTAATTAAATATAAATATTGAAATAATCGTAATGTTTACTTTACAATGATAATTATAGATAGTTCAAATTCCATTAGTCTAATGGTTAGAGATAATAATTACATAAACATTTTGAAAGTGACTATAATTTTAAATTATATTTAAAGTTTAAAAAAAAGGATCAACTGAACAATTCATCGTTCGGTTACATTGCAAGTGTGCCATTCGTATAATAGATTCCACATTAAATATATTTGTTATTCGATATAAGTTATATCAAGTTATATCATTATCATAATGATTATGATAATCATATAACTAACGCCGACTTGTTCACATGATCCTTACTCATTAGCCTAATCATTAGGCTAATGAGTCATTAGGATATTAGAAAAGTCTAATACATTGAATAAATGATTGATTATTTTTAATAATCATTATAATAATTTAAAATAATGTTATTATAATTTTTTCATTATTTGATTGATACCAGCTTAGCTGCCAGCTAGCTGGCAGCTATAATAATATTTGAAAGTTTATTAATAATCATTATTATTATAATGAACTATATTTTTATAATACTTATATTATAAGTAACTTATAATATGATCATCATTATGAATCATACACGTTTCATAGTTAAATAGCAAATAAATTAAATAAAAATGTAATAGTGATATATAGTCACGGATATAGTGATGACCGAATTAAGCTTTAAACTATTGTATTACAATCCAGTAAACACTATATTATATAAATAGTTATCAGGGAACCAGATATCTGCGCAGCGCTAGTAAAGATCGATAGTAAAGTAGTAGACGTAGCGTAGTTGAGGGTGTGGTGATACAATCGATGATCAATTGATTGAAATGTATTTGTGATCTAATATGTGTGCGACTGGTGCTAATTACTATTATATAATATCAAAGGCTGATATTATTTTACTATAATATATATATTATATATATATCAAAGATTTTGCGAAACCTTTGGAAAATCTTTGTATATAAAATACTACACTCATATGTTTTATTTTATAAGTGATCAATATAAAGAAGAATAACTATATAAGTTCAATAATAAGAAGACTTTATTATATAATAAGGAATTTGTGTATGTATTATTATTACATATTCATATTAAAAGTACCGGATATAGCGCGACGCATACTACAGGCAATCTAGTAAACACAGATGTTACAAAATAACAATATAATTACTATAATTATTATAATAATAGTAATTAACATATACAATTGTATATTAATATATATAATATATACAATATAGCCTTAGATATTATATTTTATGATTATAGTAGATTATGGCTAAAAGTTATATATAATGTATATATTATATATATTATATATAGCCCCCAAAATTGTTTAATTGAATTAGTGATGTTTCAAGAGTATGATTGACCATTATATTTAGCATATGTCTATTTATAGACTATCATACATGCAACGGTTTATCAGTAATATATATGTATCATGTGAACAAGCGTCAGATCGCATATTGTGGTTTGGTTTGGTTTATTTTTGATATTTCCAGGTTTTTTTTAGCTGCATTACATCTCATGGCTAACATGAGATGTAATAATTTATATTATTATATATATATGTATTATTTTATTTATACTAGTTCAATAATTAATTTATACAATTTTTTATTTCATATTTATAAAAATAATTCATACTATAAATCATTATTAATCAATAACACAATTATAATAGGTTAAAAATGATCCTGCCAATCAAACCGGTTTGAAGCTGACACTATATCAATATGAAAGTTGTCCATTTTGTTGTAAGGTTAAACATATGTATTGAATTCTAGTATTAGTAGACACATCTATATTAATGTAATATATAATTAATAAATTAATTGTAATATTTATTAAAAATATACAAAATATCAAATACAATATTGCTTTTATTGGATGTTATATAAGTTGTTGATATATTTTCATCAATAATCATAATTTGATTTAATATTATAGAGAGTATATATTAAACATTATCTAAATAGATTATTAAATAATCGGCTAACTTTTAAACAATTAGATTTAAAATTATTATGATATTCGTAAATATTTACTTGTTAAAATGATTAATATTAAAATAAAATGTGATGACAAAAATTATTTATAAATATTTGTATACATATATATATATATATTATAATTTGTATTATTCAATGTATACAAATTAGTAAAATATTGTTTCATTATAATTGTTCATTACTTGCTTAATTAGAACAATAGCACTATTTTAATCAGCTTATAGAACTAACTTCGTCTATTCTTGTGTTTACTTATCATGTAAAACAATTATAGTTGACACAATACGAAACTATTAGTAATCCTGAATTATAAATAAGATGTGGCATGTGCTATTACCAACGATTACAGAGTAGTACTACACTTGTGTGTTTACATCTTATTGTTACTATGGTGACGCATGTATAACAGTATTAAATACTCTACAGATATAACCGTCTTTATACCATAATATAATGTGGGTTTTAGCACTAAATCTTATATTGGTATTTCTGCAAGAATACTTTAATTATAATACTTTAATACTTTAATAAAAATGCATAGATAATTAATTATGGTAACTACTACTACTTATAAAACTACTAATATAACTCACTCGAGGGATCGAGTATGATCCTACTACAAACCCGTCCACAAACATAACCCCGTTATTAAATACACTCTACTATTACTAAATACACCCCTCTCACTACTAAAGGACACCCCTTCCACTTCTAAACACACCCCCTCCACTTCTAAACACACCTCCTCCTGATCCTCCCACATCCAGTAACCACACCCCCATCGCAGGTGAGATCCATGCTGAACTACTACGGTATAGAGTACGACGTAATAGAAGTGGACACGCTCGGTCGCACACAGCTGAAGTGGTCGTCCTACCGGAAAGTTCCGCTGCTAGTTCTCGAAGGGGCGGGACCTAACGGATACATGGTAGGTGGTGATACTAGCCGATGAGTATTAGACGATGTCGTACGATGATAATATAATAATAATAATAATATTATTTATTAGAAGAATTTTTGTTTGTTTTCTGTTAGTTTTCTAGTTTATAATAATATGATTTTTCCTCCGAGGACTTCACAATATATCATATCACCTTTTGTTGTCATCCATACACTCGTGTATTCACCTAACTATTATAAAGTGTAGCGCCTAATATCATAATTAGAATTAGCATGTATAATATTGCAGAATAGCATGCATTATATCTAATGTATCTCTTATAAATATATGTGACTTGTTCAATTTTACTGTGACCTGTTTCATAATTTATTGAATATTAAATGTGGTTTGTTTTCGTATTTCATCTAACTGATTTCAAGCATATTCACGATGTATAATATTAAAGTAATAATCAATAGTTAATATAAATATTCAGGAGGCATCATTAACCACATGACGTATAGTATATATCTATAATGTATATATACTGTATAGTATATATCTAATAGATATTATCTATAGTTGATATCTAATAGAATGTTTATTGACAACTATCGGTCAGGAACTTGGAGATTCTACGATGAGCCTTTCTCTTCTGGAGACATACCTCAGAGATCCTTCACAGAACATAGAGCGCGTGATATCATTCTACCCGACCATCGAAACTAAAGATAAGAATGGAAAGGTAACGTCACATAATGTATATATTATGATATAAGCTATCTATATCTAATATATTTATTTATAGATATATTCACATCATTCAAATTAATATTTACCAGAATTTTATAATTTAAAGTTAACGCGTTTAAAATAATTGATGTCGAATTTATTTTGTAATACATTATCAAATGAATGATTATATTGCATACATATGCTAGTGAATCCTCATACTCAAATTATATATTTATAAATAAGTAATGGTGCCTTTATAATATACAAGGTAGTTATATAGTATATATGATATACGGACATTTCACAGTTTAGTTAGAAAATGATACCTCATACACAGAGATTTTACTCTATAAATATGTCAACAGATTACTCATTCTGGCAAAAATGTGTAAAGCGTTATGTCTCGATATGTCAAACAAAAGTTGATAATTTGTATATGAACTAAACATACATTATATATGATTAATATGTATTATAAGTTGGTATTTCATTATACCGATATATTATTTCAATATAATAATTATTTGTGAAGGTTTAATTGAATATTCTAATTAAACGAGGCTATTTATAATACATTGAATCAGATTCTGAAAGTAATTCAGTGATTATGCCACTAATATTAAAGTAGGCTATTACTAACCGAGTTAAGCTGGCAGATACTAATGATGCTGACTACATGTATGGGGTGATATTTCCGTTAATGAATGTTGATGTGATTATTGCACTTATAATATCTCTTATTACATTATGATTTAGTTTATATAAGTTATCTATATCTAATATGTGTACGTATTAGATATATCCTTATCATTGTTCAACCTAATTAACCAGAATTGTATAATATTAAAATTAATATTATTAATAAATCTATATATCTAATACACATATATATAATGCAACATGATAGTAGTATATAACGAATGTAGTGTACCTTTATTACCAGTTAACACACACACACACTTGTAGGTTTCATTCGAGTTCCCCAACAAGTACTTTGTGATGCACGGAGAGAAGTCTATCGACGTAAAGGAGTCTAAATCCAATAAGTTTGTCCCTAACGACGTAACAATAGTAATTCACGTATTGACACCCCGTTTAGCTGACTCTTAGGTTAATACGCTTCTAACCACGTACACAGTTTAGTGTGTGTAATGATGCCCCTGTTCGATAACAATAGCTAATTACAAACTTCATAAGTTATGACTCATAACCACGCCCCCTTTTCGATAATAATAGATTATTACAGACATTGTAACCTCTCCCCCTTTTCGATTACAAAAAGCTTATTACAGCGATTATAAGCACGCCCCCTTTTCGATATTAATAGCATATTACAACCATGTTAACCACGCCCACTTTTAGTGATGAGAGGAAGTGGCGCATGTGGAACGATGACGTCCTGATTCACGTGATCTCCCCGAATCTGTACCGTACCGTCGATGAGGCAAGGTCATCCATTGAACAGTTTGCCAAGGTCATTTGACGCGCGCCACCATCAGGGGGGAATGTAAATCATTTCGTACCACAACAAATCACTTATTGACGTATATATATGGTACGGATTGACTTTCTGTTGGTACGGAATGGCTGATACCCTCGGGGAGGTGGGCTTTATAACCCATGTCTCTAAGAGAAGTCATACATCACAGTCACTCTATAGTAATATATATGTCGGTTATGTAACATCTGATTGTGATATTATTCTTTGTTATTACCTCTGCAATCAATATTCTCATAAGTAAGAAGTTTTTAAAGAAATGTTCATTGTTTAATCATGTAAGAATGGTTATACAATTAATATATTTTAAATTAGTATTTATATGTCACGTGGGTATTTATTTTAGTTTATAAACTTTAAGAAATAAATATATATAGTTTATTCATATACAACTAATATAAATTAAATATTATTTAGACAATTTACATATACATTATATATACATTATATATATATAACATACATATTTAAACATATTTATAAAGAGCATATATATATATATCTATCCTATTAGAAAGTATTGCTTTTTACTAAAAAACTCGATATATTCTATACATCATCATCTATATTACGGAAATTTGTTTAATTAATACTTATATATAATATAAATTGACAACGCATATAACGCCATAATATAATACATATAGGCATTAGTAGTTGTCATATCTAATAGAAGTTTGTTGTTACAGTCAGGTAACTGGGAAGAGATCAACGAGCCCAGACAGTACTGGTTCATCATGAAACTGGGCCCCTACGCTATGTGGCTACTAGGCAAGAAACTCAAGTCAAAGTTAGACACTGATTCATCTACTTGTATTAATGTCTTATGTTCTCTAGATGTAACTTTACAATCACTCTCAATCATTTATATCTAATAAAAAATTATTTCATGAAAACTTTCTCACCTTAGATTTTTCTATGTCATCTATCTTCAAATATCTATCCAAATAGTGTCTATACACCTAGCCTCGTATCGGGTAGTGCAGCACTATATAGTGCCATTCCTAGTGCTATTTGATACAAAGTGAAAGAGCTGAATGAGGCTGAATTGTGCGAATATAATGTTAAATGTGATACAAGGTGCGAGTGCTATTCATATGGTATACATAGTGCTAGTGCGAGTGTAGATGTACTAGTTGACCAATACTGCCTACCATACCACACACACACCTACAATCAGGTACAACTTGAAGAGTGAAGTGAGACACTCACTGTACGAAGCCTGTAACCAGTGGACGGCAGCTCTAGGAGATAAGAAGTACATGGGTGGGGATACTCCTAATCTAGCTGATATCGTTAGTGACAACCTCATAGTCTGACACTAACAATCTATGTTTATATATTACTATTATAGTAAGTTGTATTATCAAGTATAGTTTTAAATAGATGGTGTGTGATAGTGTATTCTATATTTTTGTTTCACTATTTTATTATTAATTTTAAAAAAACTATATTATTATGTGTTATTATAATTATAATGTCTAGAGAAATAGTTTTAACTTATCAATTTATCTACATTATTATTCCTAAAAAAAACAAATTAACATTTTTTATTATATGAATTAATTATATATAAAAAAATGTATATATATATATGTATATATACATAAAAACAATTTATTTGTAATTAAGTTAACAACTAGCATACTAACTTGAGTTTTGTGTATATAAATCTGTAATAATGAGTTGTTTATTCTAACTTGTATTTCACATACGTTTGAATAATATGATATAGTTAATATATTCATTAAAATGTGATCACTATTCATTATTAACGGAATACATTAGATGTTATAATGAAGTCTGATTTTATTGGAATTATTACTACATATTTATTAACCATTTAATACTAAATATTATATGCATTACAAGAGTGAAGATTACAATCATAAACCCCCATATCACTAGTGCAAATATTAATAGTATTTGAGGGTAACTGAAACTTTTAACTATTTATTATCAATATTTGTATAGAAATAACTATATTCGTGATGATCTAAATACTTGAAATTAAAAGTATTAAGAAAGCCAGAGATACATTGTATTAATGGTCTTATTTATGGTCTTTGTTATTTATATACAATTAATTTAAATTTATCATATATTTCACAATTAAACCTATAATTACTTGCTGGATAATTTAAAAACTGGTGGTTTTTGTATCTATTTACATGTGTACTCTGCACAATAGGCAGTGTTTCCCCGCGGGGGGGGGGAAGCCTTAGCCTAGACTACACTAGTACATTTATAATCATTATTAGATACAATAATTACTTTTAGATTCATATAATGTTAAATATTTAAAATAATGTTTTATAATATATATATATAATTATATGCATAAGTATAAATAGAGTATAGAGTTAAAAATTACAGGGTGACATTTTGTATAATTATCAACTAATAGCTATGATAATAATATTTGTTATTAATGCTATTATAATAAAATTAGTATCACTGGAAAGCTTATTAAATTCTATAATATAATTAATATTTTAATTTGTATTAAAACAACATTTATAATCAAAAACGTGGTAACAATTGTATTGCTTAAATTTGTTGTGAATTATTACTATTATAAAAAAGAGATTTTATTATAACAAAAAATATGACTATTAAATGTTTGATAAATTAATAATGCTCTTATGTCTAAATAATACTATTATTATAAATGTATGTATACATTTGATATTTCTAGTGTGATAAATACATAAAATAATAATATAATTTTAATATTAATTTTATCTGGTTTCTATTAACATCTATGATATAATTAAATACTCATGTTTCCTATTCATTAGGTCAAGTGATATATTACAATTTAAATATTCTTAATAGGCGACCGTGTACCTTGGGCTTTGGTATTTTTTATATAAAAACATATATATATTATAAATAAATTACAAAATAGTTCAAAATAATAAGATAATTTATTTTATATATTTTGTAAATTTATATACGTTATAAACATAATTTCCCTATGCCAGTCTGTGTACGGAACTCTGTTCTGCATGGAAGGTTGCGAGGCATTCAAAGACATGCGAGAGAATACAAAGATCATGAAATGGTACTCAAGAATGCAGACTGCTGTGAACAATAAAGAAGGTGCCAGAAGAATTTCTATTGCATAATGTAAACTCTGAATTATTTATTTTTTTATTTATTATTAAAAACTATAAAAACAAAGACGTTATCATTTAATATAAAATTATTATTTATTTCGTACAGGTATCCCTGGACCTATACGCCACGCCCTGTATTTTCAAATCTCGTATAATTCCTGTTGTGAATAGATTTTATTATCAAACAATATACTAAGATAACAATATATATATATATATGAAAAATATTGTGATAAATTTAATATTTACTTAAATATTGCCATCATAGATTAAATATATGATATTATAATTTTATCAATAACAAATTAAAAGTCTAACAAAAATAATATTTGATATCTAAAGATATGAATAATAATAATTTAAAAGTAATATTTAATCAATAATATATATCATACACCAATATAACAATTACTAACTATTACTAACTTATTATAATATACTTCAATAGAAATATAATTTGTCAGCATAATATAAATACTGACACACAATCTATAATTTACTAACAAATATTGAATTACTAATTACTATTATTATTAATAAACTATTATAAACATTAATAATTTCATAATTACATATATATATATAAAGATATATCTAGAAATATATGAGAAATAGATAGTAGATAAGAGAGAACAATAAGAGTGATGATAGATAATGTGTCCATCATGGATATTGTTGTAACATCATAAGAAGGTACCTGTGTGTATGTATATCCTACTACTTTTGTTAATTATGAAGTTTATAACCCATCATTGTTTAGGTGTCAACAATTTGCATTGGAAAATATATGGAAAATATATGGAAATTACATGTGTATTTACGATAGAAATAATTAAGGTACATTCATTATTTTTTAGAACGTTTGTAATATATAATTTATCCATTAGATTATTTTTTTGAAATAATATTGTTTTAAATATATAATAAAAACATGTTTAATTATATCATGTGGATAAATTTATTACAAAAAATAAATATGACATAGTTTTTTTGTATTTTTTTTACATAATTATAATTAATCTCATTTAGTTTCCGTATATGAAGTTAATAATTTTTTTTTAATACATAATTTAATTTAATTTGTATACTATTATATTAAAATAAGCTAATTTAAAAAAAAATATTTTCTATAATTATATTAATAGTTATTAATAAATAATCTAAATCATACAAACTACATATTACAGTCATTCTACAAATATAATGGTTTATCTTAATTATTTCCATGGAAAATACACATTTATATAATGTAATACTAATTTCCCTATCTTTTCACATGTAAATGTTGACACCAGACGGATAAACCTACAAATTAAATAAAAAATGATATGCATACACATAGGTAACATTATGTATCGCCACTTTTAATGTGAGTCATTCGAGATTAATTTATTTTCATAATTTATACCCTTTCTACTATTTTTTATACATTTATTTAAACATAAAACGCTATCCTAATATTGTACAAAAACAAACAATTACAAAAATAATGTAATCACCATATCTATTAATATACAATGTTGCAATTAAAAATAAGCATTACTCTTAATGTACAATAGAAAAGTTGTATGCAGAAAGAATACAGAGATAAGTGTACCTATATGTACGTTTTAATTTCGTATTATATTTATTATTTTATTAGAAAATATTTACACTTTCGACAATATATTTGCTTAAATAATCAATAGCAATGAATAATAACCCGGCGGAAGTCTCCCAATAACTGACATCGCATATATCCCGGGCGTAAATCTATCTGTAGACGTGATAACATGTAGTGAATTAATGTACTGCGCTGATTGGGGTGGGGGTCGTTATGTTGGTAAGAATAAGCTGGTTTAGGTGTTGGTCATATTTATTAGGGGGCATGGGCCGTGCGTGTTGCGTTTCTTAGGCCAGACGTAAAAGTATCATTTGAATGCAATGCATCGCGTGGCGAGGTAATCACGTGGGCCAATCAGGACAATGATTCCTTAGGTGCACGCAGTCAGCAACACATGTAATGCGTGCGTCGAACTATATATCGCAGGACAGTAAACATATTATATAATAGTTGTTCGATATATAGTTCGACATACAATATGGAATAGCCCATTATATTCGTTTACATAGTGGGGTGATGTATAAAACATATATAACATAACAGGGGTGGTGGGGTGACTTACTTATTCTCTGCCAGCGTGATACCCAGCTGTCATTAGGCGACATCATGGCTACAACCCTGGTGAATAGTAGTGGTATTAACATCAACATCATTCATTAAGTATGTGTATTAATCATGATTTCATTTGTAAGTATGGTCGTTTTTAAATAGATAATTGTAAATTATCTATATTAATATAATATATATTTATAATTCTAAATAGAGTATGGTTTGCCTCAATACTTATTTATAGAATGATATGAATGCTTCCATATATCGACCATAATTAAATTAAAATACTTATTATTTTATGATAAAAACGCCACTTTAATGATGAAATTAACAATATTAAAATATAATAAAATAATGCGACTAATAAGAAAAATTATATTAATATATTGTTAATATTAATAAATTCTAAATGATACAATATCCATTTAAAATATATTTAAAAATGATGTTATCTGTAATATATTTCCTTCTAGTATGGCTATTAATCTCATTTTATGCATAGCTATTAAAAAGGCTATTTACTAATAGTATTTAGCATTCATAGTATATTACTCGCAATAGCAAGTATTTCAGATCTCAGCAAGTATTTCATTGATAGTAGATAATTAGAATACAAGTTGATTCATTAAAATTAATTTGATTCAAACGTATATTAAATCATAATTAGTACTGTTCTATACATTACAATTAATTATTACTTGATTAATATAATTTAATTATATACTAATAATAATGATAGCCAGTAATCTCTTACGATTTATTAAATTTTGTTTATTTTATTGTACATAAATTTGATAATAATGTTTTCTTAATTTCTTTAAATGTCTAGAATATTTAGAATCAATATTTAATAATGAAATTATAAATATGTGAATAATTATGAAATAAACTTAATTTAATAAGTCATTTGAAATTACTTAAAAAATCTACGAAATTACTAAATAAGTCGTTCGAGATTACTAACATTCATAATAATCAATATTGTGTTTTCCCTTAATAGGGGAATCGACTTGCTACTGATATCTATATAAAACCAGTATATCTTGTACTGGTAGCTATATAAACCCTGTGTAACTTGCTACTGGTAGCTATACAAACCCTGTGTAACTGGTACTGGTACACTCGTAGACAGCATCTCTGTTCTTGCGTAGACGTAGGAATGACTCACAGTTGTCACATCCGTCGTATTCAAACTGCTCGAACGTCTGCGGAGTACACGTGGTAGTAGTAGTACATTAGGTACACAGTGAATGGAGGCGAAATAATATTTAAAATAAATGCTTATCTGTAAAGGGTTTTCACACCAACTCGATCACAATTATTAACTCTAATAATTAGGTGTAAAACCCCTTTTACGGAGATTTAAATAATATAATTAAACTTTAACCTCTAATAATTAGAGTTAATAATTGCGTTCGAGTTGGTGTGAAACCCCTTTAATATGCGATTAATGCCTTTTGGGATTAAGAGGGTTAATAAGAGTTTTATAAATATATATTTAATAAATATAATTTATATATATTTTCTTTTATATATATCAACTCTGTTTGAAGATAAAGATTATTTAATAAATAATATTTATCATAATAGAACATCTTTTTTTATTATTATATATGATTAATAATTTATTATTATAATAGTTTCTCTTTGATTATTGTAATTTAAAAAAAAATAATCTTTGATTTTTATTATATATATAATTTAAAATTTGTATAATTTAAAAAAATTACTATCATCAAAGAGAAACTATTATAATAATAAATTATTAATTATTAATAATAAAAAAAAAGATGTTCTATTATGATAAATAAAATGATCTAAAATAAAATATATGTTTATAAACACTCATTCAAAAATTATATTTCAAATAGACGTATTAATATTAAATTATGCAAAGATTAACCAATCCAATATGGGGTAACTTTATAAAAATAATGTACAAAGTATAATTAAACCCATTTCTGTAAAGGATGAGTTACAAAATGATAAAACAAAAATTAGTGATGTTTAAATTTTTTTAAATTTTAATGAATTATTGCTAGTGAAGAGCAAATTAATTTATCAAAAATAGATATAATCAAGTGATAACTCCATACCATCTACTTGCCAATAAACTTGATTCAAGATATCTCGGGAGAAGATTAAGTGATGCAGAGGATGAAAATGTTATGAATTTTGCAAGCAAAATATATTCATTCATAATTCCTACTTTAATGAATTTAAGTGCAAAAAGTAGTGTATTTAATAGAGATTTATGATTTCAAATTCAACTATTAATAATATATTGCCATGCAATTGTTGGTTTATTATTATTATATTTTATTTAAAATAAAAATTACTTTCATTCATTATTTTATTAATATATTCAAATAGTATTCAATTCAATAGTAAATAGTAAAATGTAATCATTACCTTAAGGGGAAGCACTACGTTCGTGGGCTTACATGTAAATAGATACGAAAATGACTAGTTTTAAAAACTCCAACTTGAAATATTTTTACATAATTTTTTCGCATTTGTAATAATAATACTTCATTCTATAATATGATTGTCTTTTTTTTTTATTATATACATTTGTTTTATAATAGGAGTAATTCAAAAAAAAAAAATATGAAGAAAAACAGAAATAAAATTTGTATTATTAGATTATATTTTTTTTTGAGACAATTGTATTATACATTTGAATGTTTTCTAAATATACTGAAAATTATAGTAATTTTTATAGAATTGAAAAAAAGTTCCGGAATTTTGAGTAAAGCAACATTCATAAAATCAATATACTGAGAAAACAGCTATCAAAGTTTAGTGAAATATTGTTATGTAATTATAAGTATCATACACTTTAAACATCATTTATACTCATAAATATGGCGAATTTAAGCATAATCTTTTCATGAAATGATAGTGCTTCCCCTTAAGAGTATACAATTAATATGTATTAAAGTATAAGTTTACAGATATAAAAATCATATCTCAATCAAATCCTATTATAACAAAGTTTTTTCTCAATATTTTTAAATTCTCTTGAGATATTCTAAAAATTTAACCAAATATACAATCAAACTAAACATATGTATACATCATACTAAAACTAATTTTTTTAACAATTCCTATATTTTTTATGTAATAATATATTAATGAAAAATTATTAGAAATATTATATTTTTGAAAAAACCGAAAACACTAAAAACCAGATAAAAACCATAAAAAAAACGGGTTTAATGGTTTTAACGAAAAAGTCACCAACCCTGTGTCCTATTGATTTGTTATATATTAGCAATTAACTTTTAGTTTTATCAAATAAATAATAATTTAAACATATTATTTTACATTTTATAAGTATATAGTTCAATAAAAATTTACATTATAAAAAACACATAGTTTCTAAAAATTAACCCGATACAGGTGGCGCTGTAGGTGTTTTGTATAACAAATTTAATTACACGATTTCTCGTAAGTGTTATATATTTCCTTTAAAAATCTTTGCTACTTATATAAATAAACTACAAGTGTAAACATAATTATTATAATAATATACTCTTATAATTAAAGTTTAAACATGAATTCAATTTACATTTACATTTAAATATATATATATACATATAATCAGTGATGGGCATGATCGCGATCATTGATCGGCGATCCGATCTGGATCGGGATCGGATACGCAAGTGTGGATCGGGATCGCAAAGGATCGGATAACGAATGGAGGATCGGGAAAAGGATAGGATCGCCGATCCCGATCCATAAAAAAAATATCGGTGCCCATCATTGCATATACGATACTCTAATATTATTATATTAATTTATAAGAATATTAACAACATTTTAGTATTGTATTATTACATTGATTACCTATGATATTGTATTGATCATTATTTTGTAATGTTTTCCAAGGTATTGCAAGACTACGTAGTATTTAAATAATAATTGTTATTTTTACCATAATATAATGCAATCAATTGATATTATATAAGTAATTACTTAAGCCACCGACATTGACTCTACGTAAATTGTACATCGTAAAAATGAGTATGTATTTGTATCCAATTATTTCAATGCATTTATATAAATAAATTATATTTAATTCACTATATAGTGAGTATATCATATAATCTATATGATATATATTCAATATATGCATTTAATTCAATTGAATTATTATTGAAATATAATACAATATATTAATAATAAATATTATTTACAATTATTAATAATTTATATTTACCTACATAGGTATTATAACTACATATATATTGTTTCGAATTATGAAATAAAATCGTATTAATTAAATATATAAATAATATTGTGATCTGGATCGGGATCCGGATCGGGTAAGAAACATAGGATCGGGATCGGGAAAGGATCGGGTAACGAAGTGAGGATCAGGATCGGGAAATGGATCGAATAAGAGAATAAATAGATGATCGGGATCGGCGATTCAGGAAAAAAGGATCGGTGCCCATCACTGCATATAATATTATAATATTATATTAAATATAATAATTATTATTATATTAAATATAATAATTATTATATATGACATTTAATTTATATTTAGGTAAAAAATCTTCACAAAAAAAAACAAAATAAGCATAATTAACTATTTATTTAATAAAATTGAAGTTTTAAAATAATATATCATATATACTATTTAATTTATATTTTGGTAAAAACCAAAATAACTGTGTTTTGAAAAAACCAAAAATCCAATGAAAAAACCTCATTATGCCAATAATTATCTCGAAGTAAGCCGCCGATTGTTATAATAATGTCAGAAATAAAGTTGGGCAGTACTTATATATTTACTACTGCATTATAAGATATTTTATAGAAACACAATATTTTATAGGCTCACCTGGAGATATAATGCATCTAAAAATAATAGCAAAATAAAACCAAATCAAAGAAATCACACAACCCCAAATAAAAATTGAACTCTGACATTATAGTAGTATTTATAATAAATAATGTATTATATAATTTTCCACCGTGAATCTCGAAGCAGGCCGCCAATTAATATTATTAGAATGTCAGTTCAATTTTAATTACAACTATTTTAAAAATAGTAACTATTGTAATATAATTCATATTATTATTATCGTAGACACAGACTAGAGGTGCCAAAAATCGATGACTAATAGTTTATTCGATATCGGAGAGCGCGCTTTTGAATAAACTATATAGTCATAGATTTTTGGCGCCTTTAGTCTGTTATAACCATTATTATCATATAATATATATATATATAATAATAATTATATTAATAATAATAATTAAAATAATATTACAATACCGCGAAAAGTGACTTTTAAAGTCCAGTAAATAATTCGTGCCTACCCATTCATGGCACATTATTTACACTGGTATAATTTATAAGCCAAGGTGGGCGGGGCCTATAGCGGTACCTATAGGCACATCAGGATAAGAGTGGTTATATATTTACTAATTGATTATATAACAATTTATTTTTTATTATAAATGTTGTAAAGAAAAACTAAATTAAACTATTAAATCAATTTAAGCTAATTATAAATTAATTTGTGTAATATAATATATATGTATATATCAATTTATATTAAATTTAATAAATTATTAATTATAAAACTGTACATACTATATATAGTATGTATATATATGTATTATACATTATATGTACATTATTTATAATTTATATATACATTATATATACATGTATATATATATATATATATATATATATATATATATATATATATATATATATATATAATATATATATATATGTATATATATATATATTATATATATATATATATATAATATAATATAATATATATATATATATAATATGGTAATTAATATATTGTGTTTTAGTTGGTTTCACTGGTTTGGTTTAATTTGTGTTAGTTTAATTTGGTTTGGTTTGAAATGGTTTGGTTTGGTTGGATTTATTTTTAATTTTTGAAGGTTTTTTTAGCTGCATTACATCCCAAGTGAGCCTATAAAAGCATATATGCATATAGGAATGCATATATTGATGAGTGATTTCCTTTTTCCTATATGCCTATATGCATATATGCATATAGGAAAAAGGAAATCACTCATCAATATCTTTACTATATTAATATTATATATATATACATATATATAAATATATATATATATATATATATATATATATAATGTATATATATAAATTATAAATAATGTACATATAATATATTATATATATGTATTATATATTATATGTACATAATTTATAAATATATACATTATATATATATAAATTATAAATATATATATATATATATATATATATATGTAATGTATATATAAATTATAAATAATATACATATAATATATAATACATATACATACTATATATATATATATATATATATATATATATATATATATATATATATATATATATATATATAGAATTACATCGAAGCAGGCCGCCGTTTGTTATGATATGAATTTTAGAGTTCGAGGTGGGCGGTGCTTATATCTGTCACTCAAGTACATATGTTACGCACCACTGCACAATTTAAAATAATCTGACCGAGTAACATCTATACATACAAATACATATATAAAGTGTATACGTGTATTCTATACACATACATACATACATATACACGCATATACACATACACGCATACACATATACACACATACATGATCATCACGTATTATATGTATATATATTGTGTGTGTATGTATCTTTTATTATATTAGTATTTCCACCTGTATGTTATTAAGTAAGGAGATGTAATTTGTAAATGCATGTTATATCCTTTATTTATTTTACTATATGAACTAATATAATCTATCTACTAATATACATATATATATATATATATATATATATATGATATACTTATATATACAAATACACATATATACACACACACACATACACATATATACATAAACACATATATACACACATATACATACCTTCATGCAATCATATGCACATACATGTATGTATATTGTGTGTAGGTTATATGTATTTGTATTATTTTAGTATTTTCACATGTTTTTCTTAATTTAAGTAAGGAGATGTAATATGTATATGCATTTTATATCCTAAATTTATTTTACTATATGAACTAATATATACATATATATATATATACATATATATATATATATATATATATATATATATATATATATATATATATATACATATGATATACTTACATATACAAATACACACATACACATATATACACATACACATATATACACAAACACATATATACACACATACACATACCTTCATGCATACATATTCACATACATGTATGTATATTGTGTGTAGGTATATATGTATTTGTATTATTTTTGTATTTTCACATGTTTTTCTTAATTTAAGTAAGGAGATGTAATATGTAAATGCATATTATATCCTACATTTATTTTACTATATGAACTAATATATATATATATATATATATATATATATATATATAAATTATATATATATAACTCAGAAGGGTGTAAAAATAAAAAATATATGGAATATTAAAAATGAATTTTTCGACCTCTTCATCATCGTATTGAGCCAAACTAAATAAAATATAATAAACGCAAACTAATAATAAAAATATGAATAAAATATTAAAATAAAACTGAATAAAATATAATAAGAATTATATATTTATTATATTATATGAATAAATCAAATCTATCTTATATATATATATATATATATATATATATATATATATATATATATGTAAATTCATGTTATAGCAGGGAGGTTATAGCCTACATTTATTTTACTATATGAACAAATATAATCTATCTTAGATAATCTATATATATTATAAAGTTTTGTGTGTATGTGTTTTGTGTGAGCTTATGCAAATAGGTATACTTCTCTATAGAGTAATTCTTACTTATTTTGAATAATTACTTTCTTTTGTTATTTCATATTAGTCATCTGGATCAAAGTGATATAATTATATTGTTTATATCATATTATTACTAAATTATATTATTTAACATTGTTTTGTAAAAAATCTAATAACAAATTTGTTATTCAATATTATATATATATATATATATATATATATAGGTTAAAGTCCTTATATATTATAGTATTACCAAAGGGCTTTGGTATTACTTATAAGTTATATATTTTATATAATATATATAGTGAAAATTGCTTTTATTATTTAAGTTTATTCAAGCTGTTTTATTATTTAATACTTATTAATAAATAATTATTTAATTATTAGTAATTATAAATTAATTTAGTAATTATTATTATAATATTTATTAATTAATTATTTAATTTTAATAATTATTGGATAATTAATAATTATTAAAATAAATTATTATAAATTATTAATAATTATTAAATAATTAATAATTATTAATCATATAATCATTAAAATTAAATATTTAATAAATAATTATTAATTATTATAAATTTGTATTAATATTTTTATTATAATATTTATTAATAATAATTATTAATTATTTATTAATTATTTATTACTATTTAATGTTAATAATTTTAATTATCAGGGTTTCTGAGTTTGCGGTTTAATTTTATTAGTTAACATTATTATACAAAAATTTAATAATAAATTTATTAATATATATTATTATATATATTATATTATTATCAATATTATATTTATATATATACTATAATAAATCAATACTATAATTAATCATAACAGTATGTATTAAATATAAATATATTATATAATTTTGAACAATTTATATAAATATATTTGATATTTAAAGTAATACATATTAATCTATAGAGTAATAATAGTATAAATAATCGTTATATAATAACATAAATATAATTAAAATTAAATATTTTCAAATATATGATGAATTTCAAAATAAAAATGGTTTATTTCATAAATTACATGTTTCTCACATACAAGCTATTACATGAACTTATGAATATTGAAGTGTCATAGATATTTGCGATATAAAGGAATAACTAAAGAGGTCCTTGGATCAAAGTTGATTTCCAAGTGCAGATCCACGGTGGATCATCCACCTGAACTAATTTGGATATAGAGTGACGTCTTAGTAAAAACTAAATCAACCTTAGTCATTTTCTAAATGATATTAATTCATCTATATTACAGTATACAGAATTCCATATATATAATAATCTCATTTAATTTTATTTAATTGTAGTTGTTTGCTTTAAATTTGTCTACTACATATATTTATATGTATATTGAGTCATTATATTCGAAATGTTATGTATTACTCTAGTAATACATAACATACAATCATCACTTTCATATGCTCCTCTCATTCTTGTATTATATGCTAGTAGGCTTTATTTTGATTAGCCCATATATATCAATTATTTATTTATTATTATTTTGTTTAAATATTTTTTTTTTCCATGTTATTTTGATTTTATTTTACAACATTACACTTTATATCTATCATACAAATATTAAACAATCGTCTTTAAAATATCATATTACACATACTTCAATTGATGGATTATAAAAGTCAATATTTTCAAAATAATATATTGGTTATCTCATGAGTCTAGCAAGAACATTTCTAAATACTAGGATCAATATATCAATTCGAATTATTTTGAGTATGGCATATATACATATTGAAGAACAACCATTGGTAAACAAGCATTAAATACACTACCCATAAATAAATATGCATATAGATTAGAAGAAAAGTATAATGAAAACATATATGTAAATGTTATGAATGTAATAACACTTATGAGTTATCCCAATTCCCAATCCCATATCCGTTTCTAGGAGCACACACTTATCTAACTAATCAATATATATTACAATATATAGATAATGATTTATTATAATAAATAATTAAATTACTATAGTAAATAGATGTATATATTAAATAAATAACAATTATATAATATTTATTTGTATTTATACTATTATGATTAATATTATTTTTATATTTATTCTATATAATACAATTTATTAACAATATATTACTTTAAATTTATATTTCTTTATTTATTCAAATAGTAAATTATTTACCTATTATGGTAAGAGTATTTACTGCAGACATGGCTATAGTCCATAGATATTAGAGTGAAGTCCAACTGAATATATATGCTATAATCCCATACACAATATAATTTTAATATTATAAAATTAAATAATATAATTTTTTTTAAATATAATATGTCTTTAGAATAAAGTAATTTATAAGTTGGTGACCTATTACCATTAGTACAATTGGGTTTTTTGCCAATTACTGTATATTATCAATATGATATTATTAGCCTATATTGCTGACTGTGTAATTGGTTATAACTTATTATCATGGTGATCCGCAAAAAAGAGACCAGGTAAAAATATAGAGAACAAAAATAACAGAAAAAATGTATATAGTGATATTTAATAAAAATATTATTACATATACAATTAACTCTATATATTTCAGAAACACGCTAACTCAGACTTTACAAATATTAGTTTGGTTTTGTACCTATGTAACCTCATGCAAGTATTATATATCTCAGAAAAATTCTTCGGTTCCTTGAATTGTTAGATATCTACATTACATTACATGTTTCGGTTTTCTGAATGCAAACTGTGCTTATAAAGCAATCGGCCATCAATATATGGGTGAAATTAATTTTGAGATTGAATAAATGTATTTTCAGTAGTTTCTTGAAGATTAAAGATTATGATGTATTATGAATGGATGTAAGGATAATATTCCAGGAGTATGGGATATTTACCAGGTGTGAGGGATATTTACCAAGTTGAATGTAAGTTATGTTCAGTATGTAATTGAAATAGAAACTTATTGGTGGAGCGTGTGTAGTGTTACTAGTTATTAATTTAAGTTTGAGTAAGGCTGCTAGGTAGTCATAATAGTTATTATGGATTGCTTTATGTGCCAGTAGTATGGTTTTCTAGAGGATTCTATGACATACAGGTAGCCATTATTTTGGTTTTTTGAATATGCACCTAGCTAAATAATTTTGGAGAATTTGAAGTTTAATAATATATGATAAGGGGATATTAAATAAGATGACATTTTGGTACTCGAATAGAGGTAGGATGTAGGCAGAATCTATAATAGTAGTTGTGGATATTGATATTGAATGACGAATAAGGAATAGTGAACGTAGTTGATAGTTTAGTAGCTTTGTTATGTGTGACAGTTGTCAAAAAAAACTAAAAGTATTGTCAAATATAACACCAAGATTTTTGATATGGGTTGAAATCTAGAATTAACTTTATATATAAATATATATATATATATATATATAGAGTCAAACGCTAACTCAGAAACCCTGATAATTCAAATTTTTTAGTATGGTTTGTTTTGTATCCATATAAATATATAAGCACAATTCTATATCTCAGAAAGTTGATATATCAGATACATTTGTTCTTCAAGTCTAAGTTAGTGGGAATTTACGGTATATATATCAAAATACAATTTATAATTCAATAAAATCTATATATCTATAATATTTGACTGTCATTTTTTTCAGTTAATTTTTTTCTTTTTATTTTTTTCTTTCATTTATTATCATAAGGGCATAGTTACAGAAAAGATTTTGTCTAAGCTCTATACAAAATAGTTGGTTATAGTTGAATTAAGTATTAATAATAAATTTAAAATAATACTAAATTTAAAATTAAAAATAATATTTATAATATAATATATGTGATTTAAAAATACACCATTATTATAAATAATATATGTATTTTGGAGAGTTAAATATTAAATAAATAAAATATTTATATAATTATTAATATTATTAATAATAATTATTAATAATTTAAAATATTATAAAATTAACAAATAATAAATAATGATTTATTATAATTGATAATTGATAATTAATAAATAATTAATAATTAATAATTATTGTTATTAATTATTTATTAATAATTATTAAAATTAAATAATTAATAACAATAATTAATTATTAATTATTAATTAATTATAAATAATTAATAATTATTATTAATAAATATTATAATAATAATAATAATATACAAATTTATAATAATTAATAATTATTTATTAAATAATTAATAAATAATTAATAACATTACTATTAATTATTAATTAATAATTATTTAATTATTAATTATAATTTATTATAAATAATTATTATTAATAAATATTATAATAATAATTATAAAAAAATGTAAAATAATTATTAATTATTTAATAATTATTAATAATTAATAATAATTTAATTTTAATAATTATTATTTATTCAATACCTATTAATAATTATTAAAATTAATTAATAATAATAATAAGAAATAATTAATAAGAATAATTATTAGTTTTTAATTAATTATAAATAATTAATAAATAATTAATAGCATTAACTAATTATTAATTAATAATTATTTAATTATTAATTATTAATTTATTATAAATAATTAATAAATATTATAATAATAATAATAAAAATTATTAATAATTAATAATAATTTAATTTTAATAATTATTAATAATTATTAAAATTAAATAATTAATAATTATTAATAAGAATAATTATTAATTATTAATTAACCATAAATAATTAAAAATTATTATTAATAAATATAATAATAATAGTAATAATAATAATAATAATTAATAATAATTAATAATAATTAAATAATTAATTATTAATAAGTATTAAATAATAAAACAGTTTAAACTTAGATAATAAAAGCAACTTTCACTATATATATTATATAAAATATAATAATATATACTAAAAAATATAATAATTAAGTAATATACATGGATTTAGCCTATTTTATATATATATAATATTAAATAACAAATTTGTTATTACATTTTGTAAAATAATGTTAAATGATAAAATAAAGTAATAATATGATACAAATTAAATAATATAATTATATCACTTTGATCATGATAACTGATATAATAAATAAATATAATAGAATCAAATTCAATATTTTAATTTAATTAAATCATAAATAGACTATATAGAATATTAAATAACAAATTTGTTATTCAATTATTAAAAAATATTAAATAACAAAAGAAAGTAATAATTTAGTATATATATATATATATATATATATATATATAGATTATATTTATATTAGTTCAATTACTAGTACTATTATAGTACTATTTAATATAGTAAATTTAGGATATAACATGCATTACAGATATGTGTTTATAATATAAATATAAACTTTATATGTATATGTGTATATGCATTTATGTGGGTATGTGTATATGTATATGTATGTGTATATATATGTGTATATGTGTGTATATGTGTATATGTATATATCATTATATATATATATATATATATATATATATATATATATCATTATATATATATTATAGATTATATTAGTTCAATTAATATAGTACATTTAGTATATAACATGCATTATGTGTATATGTGTTTATATGCGTGTGTGCCGCGCGACGCGCGTGTGTGTATGTGGTTGTGTGTATGCATGTGTATATGTGTAAGTATGTTTATATGTGTGTATGTGTGTGTATCTATAATATATATATATATATATATATTGTAGATTATATTAGTTCAATTAATATAGTAAATTTAGGTTATAACATGCATTATAGCAAAGCCTTTGATTATAGTGTGTGTGTGTGTGTGTGTGTGTGTGTGATTGTGTGTGTGTGTGCGTGTGTGTGCGTGTGTGTTTTTGTTGTTGTTGTTTAAGTATTTATTTTAAGCATATCATTAATAATTATAATTCTATTATGTGGATCTAACAATATATATCACATATAGTTAAAAATAGCGAATGTATACATTATATACATTATGTGTGTGTGTGTGTGTGTGTGTGTGTGTGTGTATATATCTATCTATCTATCTAAGATAGATTATATAATTCATATAGTAAAATAAAGTAACATGCATTTACACATTACATCTCCTACTATTAAACCGAAAATACAGGTGGAATACTAAGATAATAATAAATACATACATACACACACACACACACACACACACAATATTATATTGAATATACATACATGTATGTGTGTATGTATATATGCGTGTATGTGTATATGCGTGTATGTGTATTCGTGTATCTTTATATGTATGTGTATAGCACCCACATATAGTATATGATATACATTGTATATATAGATGTTACTCGTTCAGATTATTTTAAATTGTGCAGCGGTGCGTAACATATGTAATTGAGTGACATATATAAGCACCGCCCATATCGAACTCTAAAATTCATATCATAACAAACGGCGGCCTGCTTCGATGTTCACGTATATATATATATATATATATATATATATATATATATATATATATATATAGTATGTACAGTTTTATAATTAATAATTTATTAAATTTAATATAAATTGATTTTTATATTACACAAATTAATTTATAATTAGCTTAAATTGATTTAATAGTTTAATTTAGTTTTTCTTTACAACATTTATAATAAAAAATAAATTGTTATATAATCAATTAGTAAATATATAACCACTCTTATCCTGATAATGTGCCTATAGGTACCGCTTTAGGCCCCGCCCACCTTGGCTTATAAATTATACCAGTGTAAATAATGTGCCATGAATGGGTAGATTCCAAATAATTTACTGTAAATTACTGAGTAATCACATATATATAATATTATTATTACCTTAACTAAAGAACATAAAAGGCATGCTCTCAAATTTCTTTTATCTTTTGGAATTACATTTAATGTCATAATATTAATTTAAATATATACTAATTCTAAGATTGATTTATAAATAATAAAAATAGTTTTATTTTAAATTTATATATTATTTTAAAAAATCCTAAAAAAATATATAACAAGGATCATAACATAACAATATATTAACAAATATTTATTTATTTTATAAGTGTTATATTACACTTAGTAAATATTGCGAACATTTAGAATAAATATTTATGTATATTTATTATAATCATTTAATATATAATTATATAATTATATAAACAAAATAAATACATTTTAAATTAAACAATATTATTATTATTATATCATGTGTTATATCACGTGATATTAAATTACAAATAAACCCAAATAAACAGGACAAAATATTGAATATATTTAATTTAATGTTAAAATTCATTAATAAATATGTCTATTTTAACTCGAACTAGTGGAACACGTTATAAAACTTCAGTTGAAGAGCTCGAAAAACTTTTAGTGTTTGGTTATCAATGTAAAATATTTAAAGATGACGAAAAAGCTTCGGAAATAGACAGAGGAACACATTTAATACCTTGGATGGGTAATAATTCATTACTAATTGATAGGTTATACAATTTATTAATTATTTTATAAATATAATTATTATATATTTAATATAATATTATAATATAATGTTATAATAATATATTATATATTTAATATATAATAATTATAATAATTTTATATAATATAATTATTATTAATATTATCATAATATTAATGATAATAACATAATAATTATGTTATTTAATATTATTAATTATTATATATAATTATTAAAAATGGCTGGGATTCAGGCTGAATACTGACATCGCGTTACGATCAAAAAGGACGAGTTGAGGGTTAAAGGTTACATTTTAAATACGAAATAAATGTGTATAGGCTCACATTGGGATGTAATGCAGCTAAAAAAACCAAGCAGGACAAAATTAAACCAAATAAACCACAACTATCTATACAAAATATATATATATATAGACTATTAACTCGTATTTCAAATGTAACCTTTAACCCTCAACTCGTCCTTTTTGATCGTCTCCCCTGACATCGGGCTCCAATAAGTCACGTGGCAAACCGAAATTTCAAATAAACATATCTCGACTTGCATTATATTTCTTAGTAAATTATTCACAGAGTATTAAATTTGAGTTTTATATATATATATATATATATATATACATATCATAATACCGTATGTTTATATATTAATATGATATTATATAAGCCCTACACGCATTATTTACTTAACTATTGATTATTAACGTGAAATATTGGGGCCGATATCAGTCTAAATCGGATTCATAGGGTTAAATATAATATATATAATATATAATATATATAATTATATATATAAAAATATAATTATTAAATTATATATTTAATATATTATAATATTATAGTAATATAATATAATATAATATTATAATTATATATATATAATATATATATATAAAAAATATACAATTATAATAATTACTATATTAAAATTTAAAATTGTTAAACAATAAGTAGCAACAATAATTGTTTCTACTTGAAGTGGGTGCAGGTAAATGCGGGAAAAAATGCGGAACACGTAAAAGTGTTTGCGGGACAGATTTAAGTAAATACGGTAAATATTAGGTAAATGAAGGACAAATATATTATTTGTTAATAAATTATTAAATAATTATTAAATTAATTTTAGTTTTTCGTATTATATATATACATATTTTGTTGACTATTAAAACTTATTACCACATATTAAATTAATATTGATAACAAATTACATACTATATATAGTATATATACCAGGGTTTGGGTCGAATAAATTTATCAAATACAAATACATTTTATATTATATGTAAATTTAATATATGCTGTATTTCGACTAAAGGAAAAAGTTGTAATAAATATTACGAATAATACAACCATAGGGAACTAGTGATATCTAAATAATATATAGTTAACGATTATAGTTTAATATAGAGTTATAACATCTGCATATGTATCTGCATATATAACTTGCGTATTTATATAAATATAAATACTTTTAATAATAATTTAATAATTTAATAATAAATGATTTTTTAATTAATTTAATATTTATATAATCAAGTAAATATTATACATTTAATAATATAATAATATAATATTTTAAAATGGCTAGCACCACCTATAGTTGAAATATATGAATTATTTCCTTTAGTTGTCTGTAATCAATTTATAAATCATAAGACAATACAAAATTATAACTTTGAATCCTTATAACTTTTTATTGTGGAATTTTTTATATTGGATATTTATTTAGACATCTATAACTTTTGAACAACTTTTTTAATCTTCATAATATTTTCAGGATTTATTTATTATGGACATCTATTCAGATATAACTTATTTAAATATATATATCCATTAGTCTTGAATAAATGTAAATAAATATTTTTTTTTTAAATTACTGATTTTCGATTACAGTTACTGATCTTTAAATTGATTAAACTTCTGAAATAGTTTATATATAGTCTAATAATATTTCTGTATACTATTCAATAAATTATGTAATGTATTTCATAAGTTATCATACTTTTTATAAATTAAATTTTTCCTATGTTCACAATGTTATTTTTTTATGAGGGTGTTCATTTTAATTTTATCAAACCTTATTTAACTTTAAAATATTAAAATGTAATTAATTATCTTTAAAATGATGTATATGATGTCATTACAAATTTACTATAAGTAAATATGTGTGCATTATAAACATACTCATATACATCATAACATGCACATTATTATGAAATATTGATTATACACAAAACTTTAGAAGCTATATCTCAGAATTGTTTTACACAATTTATAATGTTTAGAAGATTCCATCGTTTGAACCTTTTTATAACATTTTGAGATTTTATAAATAATGTTATATCGGAAATTTTTAAAATATAAATATACAATATATATTCAATAATATACAACAATATATATATATATATATATATATATATACAATAATGAAAAACCTAACTTTATAGATATGATGGAAGAGGACATTTACACAATTTAGAAATTCACGATGCTAAGAATTGCCACCATGAACAATTAACGGATAAAGAAAGAGCCATTGAAACTGCTTGCGATGAACAGCGTTATTTAGAATTGAATCCAGATTTCGAATTAACATTAGAACGAGAAGGTTCATTAGCTCAAATCATTCCTTACATACTATTCATATTTATTTATCGTAACTCAATATATGTGTATACATATAATTATTATATACTTATATTATTATATAATTATATATAATACATATACATATAATTATTAAAATCTTGGAATGCGATCTGATTCAGAGTGTAATCAGGAATTAATATTATAATAACAATAGATAATATCAAAGCCATATTTATATATTAACAATATTATAATACCAAATAATATAATATAGAATTATAGAATATTATAATGTCCAATTCCAAATATATAAATATGCAAATTTCAAATTGAAAAAATATTTTAATTAATTTAATAATACTATTTTCTATCAGAAGTATATTTACAATAACATCTTGTGATATTAAAATATCCAACATCTGTTCTAAATAAATAAAATCCAGTTAAAATCATTCTCACGGATATCCGTGATGAAATATCTTCTACAATATTGGTATGAAGACAGCTTTATGATAAAACACAAGAACTATCTGGCATTGCATACGGCATATATCACTCTCTAATATATTCCATTTAGCTATAGATGCCATATATAATCACATAAATGTTCTTATAATAATATACTGTGTAATTAGGCGTGTATTTACCTCTCTATAATCCACATTCACAGAGGAGGAGATGAAGCGCTACAGAAATGAACTACGAGGTGAGAATTCATTCGCAGCAGTGGGATTCTCTTACGATCTTCCTGATGATGGTTTCATTGCGGGAAAAGAAGGTTTGCCTTATATCATCGTATTTAGCTATTTAAACATTATTCAGCTGTGTTACTCTTTAATTTAATGTGTAAGTCTAATAAAATAATATATTTTTTTCAAACCCATAATATATTTATAAATTCTCTATTTTATATTTTATAATTACTATTTTTTATAACTAATCTTTATTATAATATAAAAAATATGCAGCCTATTTTTGTATTTAATAAATAAACTATTAGTTTAGATTATCTTATATTTTAAAATTAACATATAATAAGTTAATAAATTAAGGGGACACGATACAATGGTTTGGTTTACATGTTAAAGATACGAAACAATGATATTTTTAGAAATCTATCAACAAATATTCACTATTTTTTTTTTTTTTTTAATCTATTAATAATATTCCATATTTTTATATTATATGTTGACATTTATAAATATTTACACATCTTTATGTTATACGTTTCTAAAAAAAATAATTGAAATATCTGATAAAAATGTTAATTTTCCAACTAAATTGCTAATTAAAATTTTTTAAATAAATATTTTTTAATTTTGACAAATATATTTAATCTTACAGGTTTTATCTAGTTATATTGAAAAAATAAAGAAAAAATATTCAATTTTACAAAAGTAATCTAGTTATGTCAGCATGATTGGTCACAAATAATTATTCCGAGTAAATCAAGTTTCAAATATAATATATGAATATAAACAATATGAATATACAGGTACAAATAATATAATATAAACAAAATAAATAATGTAATGAACATAAATTAAACACCACATTAAAGATAATATGTGAAGTATTATAATTTTACATTAATAACAAAATTGAAATTAAATTTTTTTTCAAAAAAAACCATTGTATCGCGTCCCCTTAATTAGATTATTTAAAAAAGTTAGAATTATCTTGGTTTAAACTAATATATAAATTATTTTGCCTAAATATTCTTTATATATTTATATTTATATTCTTATTATACACTCTATTATAGAGTAACTCATTTGTAATATGTAAACAGATGATGAAAGAGATGACGATGATGATGATGAAGATGATGAAGATGATGAGGAATTTGAAGCTCCTCTTTATTTTGACCTGCCTCCAGATATGATTACAGTATGTGTTTACAGTGTTATTAAAGATTACTTAGAAATAGCTAACCTGACATCACAGTTTTAATTCTATCATGTTGTACTATTCCATTAAAACTTAACTTAACCTGTAACTACATAAACACTACTACTATTACACTATTCATTAATAATAATACTCGTGAATAAAGCCAGCAGGTGTTAAGCAGCATGCAATCATTCTTCATACTGCCAAGTTCATATCAAACCACGGTTCTCAAATGGAAATAATGATGGCCACTAAACAAAAGCATAACCTTAAATTCCAGGTTATATTTATTTTTATTATATCATAATAAAATATACTTTAATTTATGACATAGAATTTAATATTTTAGTAAATTGTATTTAACAATGTTTATTGAGGGAATCCTAGTGTCAACAACAAATTAAATTCACATATTTTTATTATTATTAATTACAATTCGGACAAATTTTATGTTAATGTTCTGAAATTTTTAGATAATTATATTCATTAGAAGTTATTGATAAACCATGTTTTATAGAGGTACCAACATTCATATATAAAATGTATACTACCTATTTATTTACTACTATTATTATAATTTGTATATATATATATATATATTGTTTTATATATATACGTTTTCCTATCTATTTACATGTAATTGTGGGCCTATTATTGGTAACACTAGGATGCCCTTAATTAAAAAATCAATGATAGTAATAAATTGTATTTTATTAAAATAATAGTTAATATTCTATATTAAACTTTATGACTTTAGATCTGTAATACAAATTAAATTGTATAATAATTAAATTTTAACTTTCTCTATATAATTAATATTTATAGTAATATTAATTTATATAATATTATTTATATTTAAGTATTGTAATATTAAATCGATCATATTATATATATATATATATATTACTAGTATATATCATCTATATAAAGAAAGTGGATAAGCAATTGAATGTAGTGTATGGCACTATCCGCTACGGGCGCTGCAATCGAAACCCACTATCTGGCCCACTACTTTTTATTTATAATAATATTTATTTATACATATATATATTAATAATTACAACCAATTTTAATGTACGAACTATACTAAAAATAAAATTATATATTTAAAATACATCATATCAACATTCCTCGTAATTTTGTGTATTTAAATTGAAGATATAATACTATTTTATTGATTTTATTGATATTTATAATTTAAATCCATTGATATGGATAGAAGTCACTTTAATCTATTTCGACCAAAAGCCTACTGTTTTAATATTTGACATATATAATATGACTAATATCCAATCAAAATCACTGATACCATTTTGTTAATTTATCGATAAAAGTGTCATTCACGTGTCTATCTTTTACATGCATTGCGTGCGTCAATTGCTTATCCACTTTCTTTATATCGATGGTATATATATATTATTATTAGAAATGATAACACATTTAGTACTAATTTTGATACTTGATTCCATTATACAGTTCCTGAACAGTGAACATGAACTAAACAACTACTACAAGCACATCCTACACATCGTGAAGATTGGCAAGTATCACGACGATGTACCCGTATCAAAACAGCGCCACCTATCAGAACCAGAAGGTATGTTAACAACAACGATAATAAACTATTCTCTACCCACCCCATCACCTGTCAACTAGACTCAAGCGATGATGATGATGATGGATACCTACATCCCAGTCTATTGAAAGCGACCACAACACCCACTATGAAACAGGAACAACAACAGCGACGACCTGCAGAAGCCCCTCATATAGTGAACTCTCTATCAGCCAATCAGATTGTAGATACACCATATGCATTATTAGTATCGTCTTTGTGCGCTTCTGGTTATGTTCCTGCAGCTCCCCCTTCTCCCGTCGTCGCAAGTGAACTCTCTACTTCTACGGCAGAAACGGAGATTACTATGTCTCCAATGTCTACTGAATGTATAGATGAAAGGTTATTTATATATTAATAATAAATATATGAATAAAAACATATTAATGAATTTTATATAATTTAAAAAATAATTTTAAATTTGAGTATCAAAATGATTTTTGAAATAAATATCTTTTTTATTAAAAATGTTGCTATAAAAAATCAATACATTTATTATATTATCTTTAAAATGATTTATTGCTTGATGTATAAAAATAAATATAAGTATTACTAAAAAATAAGTATTACTAAAAAATTAGTATTATCAACCGTATACAAATACAATTAAAATATTATTAAAATATTTACTAAATAATTATAAATATGTTTTTGATTATAAATTCGCTATTATATTTAAGATTTAACAAATTTGAAAACTAACGACTATAGATGTCGCTACATGATAACGTATATAACAATATTACGTATACGA
Organism: Osedax fenrisi; assembly: GCA_964019155.1. Taxonomy (NCBI): domain Eukaryota; kingdom Metazoa; phylum Annelida; class Polychaeta; order Sabellida; family Siboglinidae; genus Osedax; species Osedax fenrisi. Next base: position 78,305,932 of record OZ025240.1, on the reverse strand, counting down.
AGAATATTGCTAATGATAAACCTGCATTTCTACCTGATATTTCTAATTGTGCATTACTATTTTAATTTTTAAACTATTATTAATGCTATTTTTTTTAAAACCCTATTTTGAATTTTTGAAACTCCATCACTTTTTATCTATTTGATAAATTTATAGGAAACCTTCAGAACTTAATCATAATAAAATTCTCTTAATATATAAAAAGTAAGACCAACATTAGTTACCTGAATTACTAGAAATTTTATAATTTTGTAGGTATGATTATCCTCATCTTATAATTATAATTATCATCTAATCATATTATTTAATATATGTATATGTATTTAAAACTAATTAATCAGCCATACAAACATTTAGACATTCTCTTATTTATTTCAGAAGTTAACATACTTTTAGTAAAAAAAAAATTCTTATCTTCACCATGTCAATATTGAAACATTCATTTGTTTCATCATGACTTAAATAATTTTAATTATTTGATAAATATTATGAATAGAAATTGTCATTAGTTATTATAAATATAATTATTTAATAATTTAGACATTCTCTTATTTATTTCAGAAGTTAACATACTTTTAGTAAAAAAAAAATTCTTATTTTCACCATGTCAATATTGAAACATTCATTTGTTTCATCATTACTTAAATAATGTTAATTATTTGATAAATATGAATAGAAATTGTCATTAGTTATTATAAATATAATTATTTAATAATTTACAGGAATAAAGATGAAGTGATCGATTCTTATACTGCCATTATAAAGTTAGTGATATTTAATTATTGATTTATTTTTTTATTAAATATTATTTATTTTATATACAATTTAAAATTATAAATAATTTAATATAACAATTTACTGATAATTAAGAAATTTATTTTTTATATATTTATCTCAATGTAAAATATAAACATTTAACTTATTATTTATACTAGTAAAATAAAATTGTTGATATGTTATAAATCTATATATATTGTTTATTAAGGACCAGTGAAAACCTTGATTTGTAATTTGTATCAAACAAATTATTTTATTATAACAACAATTTTTATCATTAAAACGATGTATATATTTAAAAAAAAAATATAAATGCCTAAAATATTAATTATAAACTTAATTAGCATGTCAATAATGATATTGTTAGTTTATAAGGATGCAAGGTATAATATGGGTTTATATTATGACCTTTATTTGTAATATTTGATTTTAAAAATTTATATTTTAAAAATAAATATATATATTATTTTTACGCATTTAATATTTTTTTTAAATGTAATCTCATTCTATTTATGTATACTGGTATTACTAGTTATAATATTGTTATTTCATTCCATGTATATATATATTATAATAATAAACAGAATATCAGTGAAACTATTCTCATTATATTCATTATTACTTATTTATTTCATAACAAAATAAAATAGAGTGAAGAATTAGAGATCCCTTTACAAAATTTAAACAACTGTATATACTATTTATTCATTGACATAAACTAATATATACTTTAAGGCACCATTCATTTTATCATAACAAAAATGTTATTATATTTATTTTAATTTTATATATACTCTTTTAATCAAATCTTCAGTATTATAAATATAATTAAATTCCTTATCTTAATTTATGTTTATATTTTAAATTTGTAATCATAGAATATATATCGCACATTTATATTAATTTTAAATAACAAAATAATTAGTTAACAATAAAAAAAAACATGTAATTCTATTTAAAGAATATAATTATATAGAAACTTAATTAAATAGAAACACTATTCAATATAACGATTAATTAGTTAACAATCTATATTAAATAAAAAACATTGGAATTTATAAACATACAATTTTACCTATTCCTTACATGTATAAAATCTATTTATAAAATGAATGTTATCTTATCTCATAACATGAGGCACTCATCTCCTTAAATTAAATATGACATTTTACCTTATATTTATAAAATAAAGCATAATTATTCTATTATAATGATGGCATATATAATTATTTACAAATAATTTATAACAACAAATATAAAGGAATATAATATACCATATTTTATATTTATAGAATTTGATTTTATTAATTATATAATATTTAACACAGTAATGTTTCCGGTCTATCATCAACGAATGGCCTACCAGATTCCAATGGAGATAATAATGTTTGTAGTTTTAAATTATAATTTATTTCATTAAAATAAATATCATATATATTATATAAATAAAATCAATAAATGAATTTAATAAATGCAAATATAAAATCAATAAATGAATGTCACCCTGTTATGTTGCTCATTTCAGCAGCACAACCGACAGATGTCGTCGGAGCTAGAGAATGCTATCATTAAAATGGCAGACTTTGTGGCCAAGAATGGGCTAGAGTTTGAAGCGATCGTAAGAGCACGAGATATCAACAACAGATTCGTGTTCCTTGACGTCTCTCATCCGCTGAATATGTTCTACACTTCCATGAGAATATCAGCCCAAAAGGTAGGATCCGATGCCATTAACTGCCAACAACCACCACCACCACCACCACATGCAACACGATGCTGATAACCCATATTATCAACCATTTCCCCGTCCACCCACCCCCGAATGAACAAAACTCTTCGCTCTCCCACAAACACACGTAATAATTATAATAATTAGTTTTCATTGGCCAGCCATCGATTCGACACCACATTGTATTTGCGTCGATACGGTTTGTATATGATTCTACTATAAGCGTATGATTGTTAACCTATATTTATATCACGAATATAAGTTTGTACCCACACCTATTATCATTACTACTACCACTACTACTACTACTATTAAAATATCTTGTTATCTATAATTTCTAATCCACTTCTCTTCGTTTAGAAATTATTAGCTGATGACCCAAATCAATACATCGAACCTCTCATCAGACCTAAAGGTAAATAATCTTTTATCAGTAGACATTTGTTATTTTATATTTATTATTCTATAGGAGTTTTCATTAAGGGGCAGAGAAACCTTGGTCACATAATATGTAAAATATTGGGGAAAAATTGGTCTATAATAATCAAATTATCTCTTAAGATTTAATTTTTTTATTATGTGGATAGTATTCACATAATTTAAAGGTTATATAGTGCCGATATTTTTAGATTATGGTAAGAATCTTACTGTAAGATGAAATATACTGGAATTACTAATACAAATATTTTAAAATTCAAAAATATTAATTTTTTTGTTATATGTAATAAATTTTTATCTATAGAATTTATGCATATATTTTAATTATACAATGTTTTATTAGAAATATTATAAACACTCAAGAGGAATTTGAAAAAATAAAATAAAATGTTATGAGTTAAATGTTCTAGCTTCCCAAATTTTTAGATTTATATTGAATACTAATAAGTAAATTTTGTTCATGAGCTGGTGCATTTAAATTCAAATTTATTATTCATATATTTACTTTAAAATAATATGTTATATATCATTATTTAAATAATAAACTAAATTTTGATATTTTAAAATAAAACTAAAATTTAACAAATTTAACTAAGTTTGGTTTAGTCCCTGCCCCCTAAATTAGAAATGTATATATATATATCTATCATATTCTATATATATATATATATATATATATATATATATATATATATATATATATATATCATATTCTATGTATATATATATATATATATATATATATATATATATCATATTCTATGTATATATATTATATTCTATGTATGTATAATCTGATAACAACAAAACAGCAATAAGCTTTAGTATCGGTAAAAGTGGAAAAGAAGAAAGACCAGAACCCATTGGCAACCCTAATGCGATGTTGGATATTATGCCAGTCATAGATAGCAGTTAGTTAATTCTCATACGAACACAGACACACTCTTACTACCTACCTCACTAATAGTTAGGAATCGATTACTCCGAGAGAAGGAAGAGAAACTTGCGAATCCGCCTCCTCCTCCTGCTCCTCAAGAGATAGCCACACCTTCCACGACTACTCCATCCAGTAGCCTCATCAGTGAAATGAAGCGTGATCGTAAGCTGAAAGCCGCTATATTTGTAGGCAAACTTCCCGGTAGAAGAAAGTTTGAAGGTCCTCGCCAATGTTAGTAGCATAGCAGTAGCAGTAGCAGTTGTGTATATAGTTCAATGAGTATTTATTAATCCAGTGATAATGTTAATAAATCATATTTAATACATAAATATTATAAACTTAAATACTTGTGATTAATCCATTTCTAATGTTTATTCATATCACATAAATTGATATTAGAGTTTTTAGTTGTTATTATTAATTTCCATAAATACAGCAAGAGATAGTGATAATGAGAAAATGAATAGAAGAAGAGAAAAGGAAGGTGATGAAGTGGTCAGGAGGAGAGACCGAAGAAGAACAAAAGATGAGGAAAGTGTCTCTAAGAAGAGTTTGGATAAGGATAAAGATGGTTATAAAGATCGAGATGTGGAAAGATATAGCGATAGAGACAGAAAGAGAGAAAGAGATAGGGACAGAGATAGGTATAAGGATAAAGATAGGGATAGGGAAAGGCATAAAGATAGAGAAGAAACTCGAAGATCGCATCATAAATCAAGGTTAGATTTAATTTCTAATAATTTTTTTAAGATTTTGTTATTGAATTTAATATTATTTAGGATTTTAACTAAATTATCAATAATTTAATATTTATATTTGACAAGTAATTAATGATAAAATATGCATATATAACTAAATGATAAAAGAAAATAGATATTGATTGCATCCGAATGTTTCAAGTTGGTTCATTCAGAAAGTTGCAGACTATTTCTAAAGAACGTGTGAACTGGGTCCACTAATAGTAGGCCTATTATTATGTTATCAACTATTACATCATTATAATTCTATTGATTTCAATATTCTAAAACAATGATTTTAATTATTTTAATTATAATTAGTTAATAATTCCAATGCAATTAAATATTTATAATATATTAACTTTTAACATTACTATTTCATAGCCGACATTCCAAAAGACACCGGCATAGAACAAGATCTAGATCCAGAGACAGAAATTCAAAGGTTCAATATAATTAATTGATTATGTATAAGCTATGATTATTATATCTGAGGATGTATTAAAAGTATCTAATAAAATAATTATACACATTTGTCATATATGTTTATTTAAATTTGTAGACAAAACGATACGACGATGATAGTAAAAGAAAAAGAAAACACAGAGACCACATTTCTGATACTATTCTCAAGAGGTTTAATTATCAGTTTTATAAGAATTACATATTAATTACAATAAACCTCTTATTTTAGCTCAAATAAAGATGATGTTATAATCTTGTCAGACGAGTTAGTATATAAATTAATATAACTATTAACTAAATATATTAATTGACATATATATATTAATATTCTATAATACTGAATTTCATTCTTAAATATTATTTTGTAATTTAAATAAATGTTATTCTTACTTATTAACATGAGTAATGTAATGACCCCTACTTCCTGTTTAGTGAATCCGATGAGGAAGATTCACCTCCTCCTCCTCTCTCTCCGCTGACTAAACTAAATCCAGAACTATCTGATAAAGAGGTTTATTTGAAGTATAATATTAAGTTTTAGTTATTTTCAATTAAGGGGATATCACACAGTGCATGATATTTAACTCATTTAAATTTATATTAGAAAATAATAGAAACACATTTATAATATATAGGATATTATTTATAAATTAACATAAAATATTATTCTTTTATTATGATATTTATATAGAAATTTTATTTTTTCAATTACTATAAATTAATTTATGAAAATAGTAATCTAGATATGTTCTTAATATATAGAAAAAATATTATAGCTATAATAGTTTTTTCTGCAAAAATTTGTATATAGGCATAATTTGTGAAAATTGTTATATCGAGTAAACAGCATTTAAAGTTTTACTATGGAATAATAATCTAATATTGATAATTATTCCTTTAAAAAATTTTCATTGGTCTGTAAGATCACATTCTATAGTATTTACATCAAATATAATATACATTAATTAAGTATATAGATTTCACAATGAATAAAATACGTATTTATTTATCATAATATGCCAACAAAAATTATATATTTTTTAGACTATTTTCATGGATAATTGTTGATAGATATTATAAGATATTATAAAATTGTATTATATAGTAAACAATAATTATTTATTTTTTCCACTAACAAATAATTTATAATTATATACTTTTTAATAGGCCTTACAAGAAAAAATAAAACAATTATTAAAAGTTACAAGAAGCAACACCTGATCAATTTTAATCTGTATATATGTATATAAGTATTTATTTATAATGCATCATTTGTATATTTTAATAAATATATTAAATTCTTGTTCAATTATTTATAATTTAAATAAATATATATATTAATTTGTCGTATAGGATTATCTTTAGATAAATATTTCTTAACTTTCATATTAACTAGCATATAAAGCTTCATTTATATTACTTAACTATAAAACTTGTATTACTCTTACAAATAGTCTGATTGTAATAATATCGTATTTAGTATAATATATTATAAATGAAATATATCCAATTTATTTAATTAATTATCTCATTTATATTATAAAATAGATGTAAATAATTATAATAAGGACTATTTTTCCAAAAATATATATGTTGAACAAAATAATGATAAACAGGAAGTGGATATATATAATATGTAAATAATTATAAATACAATATAGTTTCAATAAAACTTAATATAATAATGATTTGTTTATAATTTAACTCATACTAAATATATGAATGTAATATATTGTAATCTATAATAAAAATAACGAAAGTGTATACCGACAAGCATTAAACAGGGTGTTCAATATTAATCTATCTGGTCCTTATTATCATTATAGTTATTTTATAAATCTTCTTATAAAACACCCCTTTAATAAGTTATTATATACCCTAGGCTGATGAAAAATCTAATACTTTCTAGGTGTATTAAACTATTGTTACTATATATATATATAGTCTACATATATTGTATATTTATTACTTATTACCTAATTGATTTGTACACTACTGGTAATATTCTCAATTTTCGGACTGGTTTCGAAGATAATATAACGAAATAATATAAATGTTTTTAGTTTTTAATTGAATATTAAGTTGACTCACTTGAATAGAGATTGGGAAGGGAGATCATTCCAGATATTCGGAGTATGGATATAGAAATATTTATGTCAGGGCAATTGTAAAAACAGATTTTTACTTTATATTTATTTATCCAGTTGTTTATGTATGTATTATTATGTGATGTAGTACGTTAGCTATTTTACTATGTTAGTAAATATACCTACAGATAAATGTAAGGTAATGTAGAGTATGCGGGATTTAATGAAAAACCAATACACTTTGATTCTTAGTCAATGATTATATTTGAGTGGTAGATTTAAGTAAGGTCTACCTTTTGATTTATATTACTGTGGTAGAAACGTTTGAATGAACCGAGAGAGTTAATCAAACAGTTCTAGAGATGCCACTATTTGGTATTCGGCTAATATGGATATATTGACCACAGTATCGAATGTATACATTAAGGAGAATTATAACCACACTAAGTATTTATTCCTCAGAGAGACGAATGTAATTAAGAATATAGATGATTGCTATTTCAGTAATATTATGCCTGGTGTAGGAATTTTTCTATGCGTGTAATATAATGAAGATAAGTATTTAATTGATTCGAGGGTTTTGGATAATGTTGAGAAGTTGGAGATAAACTATATATAGCTGTAGAAGATTGATTTGTCAACTTTTATTTTGTATAATAGGTTAATATATGCCGTTTTCATATAGACTATTTATAATGCAATATATCAGTGCGTCGTGTAAATCAAATTCTTCTTACTATATAAATAAAATCAATATATTCTTTCCTTAAATATACTTGCCACATTTGCTTTAGCTAGAAATCGTATTGCACCTGATCCCCCTCTACACATACCCTAAATACCAAATATTCATAAGAATAAACTCTGTAATATATTCTTAGATATTTTAGCACACTATTTTAGACACTCTCAATTGTCATTGTCAGCTTTTCTTGCCATTCCCTGGTAACCACTTCAGCAAGTGGGTCAACACAATGTACGTGGATACCTACTCTGTATTATTAGCGGATGAGTTACTAGCTAATCAACTGTCAAGGGCGGATGAAGTTCATATTATAGGTCAAATTAACAGCGTATATACTATAGTATATAGCAGATATATCTGCTATCTATATAATAGCTACTAGAACGTAAAATTTGGAAAGGAGATAAGCGCCAACAATCAAGTCTACAGAAAGAACACACGCCTCACAATATTAATTCCACAATGTCGCATCGGTCGAGGTCCGGATTATCAATGACAGCGCTTACCATACATGTTTTCCATGATAGATTTTTTAAATCAGATACCGGATTAAATACAATATCAATAAAGACGATATTAACATCAACATCAGTAACTACGACAATAACGGTATCAAAGGAGACAATAAAGAAGAGAATTAAACTGAACATAAGTGTAACGACCATAGGGTAATGGAACGTCCGCATACTTAGAGGAGTCGCGAACATAAATGAACTAACAAGGGAGCTAAATCGTTATAAATGGGACATTATTAATTTATCAAAACAACATAGATAAACTATGATGAACTTCTGATGAAGATAATAATACAGTTGACAGACACAACTCCATCAACAGATCGTAGCTTTTATTGTGAGGAAGGATCTGATTTCGGCTATTTTAAACTATATGGCAGTATCTAGCAGAATAATCTCATTAATTAAGGATAGCATATCATCCATCGATTTTAACAAGCATACACATATGTTCCAATCAGTGACTACGAAGACGAAGCAATTGAAGAACTATATGCGGAAATAGAGGTAACAATGGCTAAAGTATATAAAAAAGACTTAATTATTATTCAAGGTGATTAGAATGCTGTCGTAGGAGAATCACGTGATAACTGGAGAAATGTAGTAGACAGATTTGAACTAGGAAAATATAACCAAAGAAGTATTACACTTCTTGAATTTTGCACCAAGCACAATATCATGCTTGCAACTACACTAAACCCACAAAATAACTCATGAAAATCTACATGGCACTCTCCTAATGGTCTGACTCATTATAAAATTGGCTATATTTTATCTCACCAGCGGTTTAAACCAAGCATACAACTATAACTTATCCGGGGCATATATTAATAGTGATCATGATTTAGTCTTATATTACATGAAGTTAAAGCTACGAAGAATACCAGTAAACTCGGACCACTTTTGAGGTAAACTCGGACCACTTTTAAAGTAAACTCGGACCACTTTTTAAAAACATAAAGTAAACTCGGACCACTTATTAAAAACATAAAGAAGATTTGGACCACTTTTAAAATAACTATATTTTTTATATTTCTATAATATAATATGCTTTAACTTACTTCCACCTTATATAATTATTTATATCTGTTAAATAAATTATAAAAAGAGTCATTTAATATGATATTTTTTTGGAAGTATATACTTAAATAGGTAAACATTTAATTTGAACTCGCACCACTTTTGAAGTAAACTCGGACCACTTGTGAAGTAAACTCGGACCACTTATTAAAATAACTTATATATTGTATACTTCTATCTTAATAAATATAGCTTCTATCGTGGGTCTCGTCGGTGATATACATAGGGCTAGAGAGAAATTTCTCTCTAGCTCTGTGGTGATATACGACAATTTAAATTATGTTAAGTTATTAAATGTTATTATAGTTATTAAATGATAAATTATGTATGTGTAGTAATATCGGAATACTCGCAATATCAACCTTTGACATTTTAAGTAGTTCTATTGTAATTGTTAATAATAATATATATTATTTGTAATTATATATATATATATATATATATATATATAATGTCTTTAATAATTAAATAAAAATGTAAATATAATTATATATATACCTACAGTGAAATTATACTTTTAACTTATAAGTTAAAGCATATTATATGTTAGAAATATACAATATATAGTTTATACAGTTGGTCCGAATCTTCTTTATGTTTTTAATAAGTGGTCCGAGTTTACTTCATAAGTGGTCCGAGTTTACTTCACAAGTGGTCCGAGTTTACTTAAAAGTGGTGCGAGTTCAAATTAAATGTTTACCTATTTAAATATATAATTCCACAAAAATATCATATTAAATGACTCTTTTTATAATTTATTTAACAGATATAATATAATTATATAAGGTGGAAGGTAAGTTAAAGCATATTATATTATAGAAATATACAAAATATAGTTATTTTAATAAGTGGTCCGAGTTTACTTTATGTTTTTAAAAAGTGGTCCGAGTTTACTTTAAAAGTGGTCCGAGTTTACTTCACAAGTGGTCCGAGTTTACTGGTACTCGCTACGAATACAGAAAAAGAGCAAGAATATTAGAGTACTATTTGACTTAGAAAAGTTAAATAACGGAGAAATCAATAAACAGTACAAGGATGAGTTGGAAAATAAACTGATATCTGTTAACATATAAGTACTATCCATTAATGAAGGATATACTCAAATTTATAAGATACTCACTTCGACAGCTCAAATCATCTTGGGAAAGTACAGAGCTAAGAAATAACCATGGATAAAAAACGATATTATTAATATGTGTGACATAAGAAGAAACTTGAAGATAACTAAATATCAAAGAGAAAAAACACTGGAGAATATAAAAGGATACATAATATTATACATATAATTATGAAAGCAGAACAGTGCAAGTCAATTGATAAATATTTGAAAATGGGAATACATAGAAAAATAGAATTCAATACTTTAAAGTTAGTCAATAATTCACAATCTAGTGAAAAAAACAAATTAAAAACACAAATTGTATACCGCATGCTGATGATAATTCCAGAATAGAAATATGGATAGAGTATTGCAAGGATCTATATAACTTTAAAATTAATCCTGATTGCAAAACGACAATCATTCGTCTGAGATGAAACAATCGCTGCAAATACTGAAATCAGAAATTTAAAAGGCAATAAATTGTCTGAAGAATGATAAATATCCGAGAATCGATAATGTTTCAATTGAACTTATCAAAGAAGGTTACCGTGTTACCTTGTGTCGTCTAATCGAAACCGACCCCTGGCGACATACATGGTAGTTATTAAACATCCCGCTCTGTCTCTAGAATCTAGTCGGAGATTCATTATATCTTTAGAGAGATATTTTTGTATATTGTCTAGCCTGGTGCAATGTGGTCTGCCTCTTCCTCGCCGACCTTCAATTCTTCTCAGCATCATTTGCAATTCCATCATATCTGATCTAACAACCTGTCCGAAAAAAATAGAAAAAATTCCTTCCACCTATACTATTGCCTTTATCCCACTTTTCCAGGACATCTCACATTATTCTTTCTGCATAGATATTTAATAGCAATGGATATAGGGTGCATCCTTGCCGCACTCCTTTACCAATCGGGATGTTGCTTGTTTCACCATACTCTGTCCTTACAGTCGATTCTTGATTTGTGTGTAGATTTCTCAGCACTACTATCAGATGCTCGGGTACTCCCATATCTTTGAGAGTGCACCTTAGTATTTGATATCTTTGATCTACACAGTCAAATGCCTTTTTTTAGTCAATGAAGAACATGAAGAGTTCTCTTTGATGATCTCTGGCTTTTTCCATCATCCATCTCAAGTTAGCAATGTGGTCTCTAGTTCCTCTACATCTTCGAAGCCCGACTTGTTCTATTGGTAGTTCAGGGATGATAAAGTTCTCAAGTATTTTCTGCAATATTCTCAGAAGTATCTTACTTTCCTATGATATTAAGGAGATTGTTCTGTAGTTTCCACATTCTTTTTATCGCCCTTTTTGTAAATAGGAACATATATTGATTTCTTCCAATCATTTGACCATATCTTTGTTTTCCACATGCTATTGCACAGACTCGTAATGACTCTTATAGCATCATCACCTCCTGATTTTAGGAATTCTATAGGTATTTCGTCGTAGCCTGGAGATTTTCTATTAGATATATGTCGGATTGCTTCTTTCACTTCTATTTATAATACATCAAGTTCGTCCTCATATAAATTCTCATTAAAATATCATTTATATTAGGATCTTTTCTGTATAGATTTTGTGTATATTATTGCCATCTCTTTTTTATATCCTTTTTTTTTCAAAGAAGGTGGATCGGCAATAACTGAGATGTTTACTAAACTATGTGAAAAAATCTTGATTATAAAGAACTAAACAAAATAATGGACTCATTGTTTATATATACCACAGAAAAGCGACCTACAGAAGTTCTCTAACTATCTAACTATTATTCTCATAATTCGCTCGAGAACAATTCTATTTAAGAGTCATTTTTAATCGGTTAACCCCGCATTCAGAACAGTTTTTGGGAGAAGAACAGGCAGGCTTTAAGAAAAATCGAAGCACCTTCGTACAAATTCTAAATGCAGACTTCAAATGGAGAAATACATTGATCAAAAAAGAAAACTCTATCACAATGTCATCGACTTTAAAAAAGCTTTTGATTGAGTATGATATGATTGGCAATGGCATTCCATGACGACAAAGGGTATACATATCGAACTTATCAATATCATAACATCATTATATAATTCTACATTAATCTCTATTCTATTGCAACATTAAATTGGTCTTCCCTTTCCAAAGCCAGTAGGTGTAATATAGGCTTTACTATTATCTCCATTAGTATTCAATATATTTCTACAGATAATAATGCAGGATACTCTAGAAAATCATCAGTTAACAATATCAATAGGAGGAATATTAATTTTCAACCTAAGATTCGATGATAATATTAATCTTCTAGCAGGCTCAGAAAGTGAAGTACAAGTGTTAACAGACTCTTCAGAAACAATTGCTTCATCATATAGTAATAAGTCACGAGAAGAGCAAGATACTCATAGAATATGATGGATGTGGACCAAACATCACCTTATATGGAGAGAAACTCGTGAATGTTAAAATATTCAAATATCTTATCGCGATTTTTGCTGAAGATGGAACCAGAAAGACAGATATTTTAATTAGACTAGCCACAGTAACTGCAGTAATGGTGAGATTAGAAAATATTTGGAAATCTAGAGAAATTTAATTCAATCTCAAGTACAAGCTCTACAAATATGTAGGTACTATAGTACTATACATTTTACTATATGACCCTGAAACCTGGACCTTGTTGGAAGGGTCTAAAAATAAGATTCATGCATTCGAATCTAAATCACATAGAATACTCCTAAATATCACATATAAAAAAAGGAAAACTAATATCTACGTATCCACCGAAATAAGGAAATTAGTAAAGTATAGGTCTCATAGACATAGTGGTACGTAGAAAAATAACTTTGTTTGGAAATAACTCTAGACATGAATCGGATATTGCAAGGTACGGTTGAAGGCAGTAGAAAGAGAGGTATTCCAAAGAGAAACTGGATGGATGACATATTGGACTGGTATCCCCTTGATCAAAATCATGAGTAAGACTGCTGATCGTGAATAATGGAAGAAGTTGTGTTCGTTATTATCATGTGCTCACCTTACGACGAAATCGTGATGGGACTACATAACTAACTAAGTAAGTAATTCTCTAAATTTTTCCTGATAACATCTTATCTACCTGCTCTATCATTACTTCACTTCATCGAAAATACAGCATCCATTGTATATTAATAAGTAAACCAATTGATAATTATCTATCTAGTTACCTTTACTACTCCCTCAATATCTGACATTTATGACCTCATTTTAAAATCCACTTCCTCCTCTCCATATGACCCTATTAATATTTAAAATTTTAAAAGACACGCTAGCACCATATCCACCTATTTGCATACTATATTATCATATTCTCTCTCCAGTGTAGTGTTACCCCTCTCTTAAATATTCTATCATCACTCTCATTTTTAAAAAACTTCTTACAAACCTAATATCTTATGCAAGTACCGTCCTATTTCCTGATTCTTTTATTAGTAACATTTTTGAAAGAATCGTTGTTCATCAAATAAATATGATTATGTCACTAAACTCCTCTAATGATTTCCTTCAAATTTCATTTCGTAAAGGTCACTCAACTTAGACAGTCATCCTTCACATCTTTAATAATATATATGCGAAAGTTTCTCCAGTATGTTGTAAAATGGTTCTTCATGATCTATATTGTGAATTTAACACTCTTCTACACGTTATTATTATCTCTAGACTTGAGATGATTGACATTAATGGTAGTGCCTTCAAATGGATAAATCATATATCCTAAACAGATTATATCCTAATTCTCTATTAAATGGTGTGGTTTCTCTTCTGAACCCCGCTCTATTATCTATGATATCCCACAATGATACGTCTTAGGTCCACTCCGAGTCTCCATATATATATATCATTATAGTACCTATAAGGTGTTTTATCTCAATTTCCTGGTATTTTTATATCATATATTTGCTGACGATATCCAACTCTACTCCTTCCTCTCTATATCCACTCTATAGAGTATATATAGATAAACTATAGATATCTATAGATAAACTAATTCTCAACTAATTGCGTATGCCTCATATATTAAATACTGGCTTCTCTCCAATTATAGTTTAATAAATATCTCACAAACTGCCTATCTCAATATCATATACGAACTCCCCATCATATCCTTCCTTTTACAATGATAAATTATTATTTCATCTTCCAAATCAGTCCTCAATCCTGGTGTCATTTTCAATTATGATATATTTTGTCAAACCATATTGCTAACATTTCTAAAGCTGCTAATCATCATTTATTTAGAATAATATGTACGAGTACAAATATTACTTGTCCCCTATATATTACTTGTCCCCTTGTATACTAACATCCATGCATCCTCCATCACCCCATTAAACAGAATCATCAGATTATCCATATGATCCATTTTTAATATTATACTTTAATATTATACTTACTCCTTTAAACTTATACCAAAGTAGTTACCCTATACAAAAATTGATCACTAATTCTACTCCTATCTATTATCTATACATATATATATATTCCACACTCCTTCATATATATTTAATTTATTATTAATTTGTTCAACCACATACGATATACGTTCAACTTCCAGTATATATTCAACTCCCTATCATGTTATCCCACAGCCTTAAGGCTGTGGAATTCCTCCCTTAAATTCTAAAAACGCTCATTCTCATACATTATCCCATTTATCTGTAATGTAATTTCTTCATCTATAAGATATATTATATCTCCTACCTTATTCAACACCCATCTCAAATCATAGATACCTCTATCTAATTTCATTATATTATTATTATCTTTATATTTCGTTCTTATTACTTCCACTTTCTTCCGTTAGTTTTTTCGTTTGTTGTGTTTTAATGTTAATTATTTATTTTACATTCACTTACAAGGAGTGTTATCACTTTTTAACAGTACCCACTAAACCTTAGTTCATAATCAAAATCATATATATAGGTACCTATGTAATCTTACCTATATGTATCATTTATACGGTATATACTGTATATAAATATATATACTTTATAAAGTGATAAATTGACCTTTATAAAGGTATACCTTTAATACATAACTACTTACCATAAAGTCGTATGTCGGCCTATGTCTCCTACTAATAGGTAGATGATGACGTCAGTACTAATGAATACCGGCGTACACGTTACGTAATGCCATGTCACGTGATTTCATATTAATAAACTAAATACAATTACACAATGCCATCTATCTGTTCTATATATATATATATATATATATATATATAAATATATTGAACAATTACTCTCAATATCTACCACCATCCCTATCTGGCATCCCTAAGTATTTGTTAATAACCAATTAATATATTAATATTAAAATGTATTGAAAATATAAAATTATAGCTTTTATAAAACAATGAATTATATTATAAATAAATAATCATTATAAATATCGGTTGGTTAATATTAATTAATGTATACATTTAATATGTAGGTTAATTAATATCAACTAACCGCTATTAATAATGATTGTTTATTTATAATATAATTCATTGTTTGATAAAATCTATACTTTTAAATTAGCATATCTGCTTTAATTGTAGATTCGTATGCATATAATATCAGAATAGGATAACTTATTATAACTTATTAAATATATTAACTATGTTGTATACAATTAACATATATTTTAGGTATAATACCCTTTAATAATATGATAATCGTATAATACAATATAATACACATATAGGTGAAAGTAACCTAATACGGACACTTTAACAATAAATGGTCTTAACATTTTATGACTCATTATTTTTATTCAAAAATTACAATATATTAATATTATATGATTATAGATATTATTGTGATTTGAAATTTTTATTTAATATATGTATTCCATAGATAACGGGGGTGTTCGTATTCGGTACCTATGTCAGTATTCGGTACCCATGTCCGAATACGGACACCCTGTGTTATAATACGGACATCATATATACAACTATATAAACTATATATTATTGATGAATCAATCAGATAAATTACAATGACATTATTTATAATTAATTTTATGAACAATTTATTCTAATTTAATTAGTTAATAATTTATATATTTTTATTATTTTTTAATTAATAATACACTTTAAGTATCTAAATAATACATTTTTTATATTTAGCTTTATTGGTGGTATTACTATTATAACGCACCAGATTCTTATAAAAATCAGAATAATGCATACGCTGCGCGCTGATTGGTTATAGGGTGTCCGTATTAAGACATCTAGAGTGTCCGTATTAGGAACGTATATGACGTATAGATATATGCTTATAACTAAATGCATATTTGATAACAAATATATAAATTATATATATAATTTTTTAGAATGCTTAATTTTTAATAATGTAGTGTTATATTGTATATCGATACATTTGTATATTCTTGAGTAGGTTTTAAATAGACATTTTTTTCATAAATTTAAAAACGTAATAAAAAAATCAGTTTATTGGATATATCAGAAATATTTTGAATAATTAAATATTAAAAATACTTTTTTAGACTATTTATATAATTATGAATATGTTATTCATCAAACTTTTGTTTATAGGATTTATGGTTTCTGAGATACCGAGAGTGTCCGTATTCGGGCACTGTCCGTATTCGGTTACTTTCCCCTAACCATATGTGTACGCCGTATGTCGTGCGTACATGTCCGCATACGTACGTGTACGCATGTAGAGAGCGCATATATATATACAGGCAGTGATGGAAACCGATCCTTTTTGTTCTGGATCGGCGATCCCGAGCATTGTATTATTTCCGATACCGATCATTTTCCGATCCCGATCCCGATCCTAAGTTTCTTACCCGATTCGGATCCGATCCCTATATTATTTATATATTTAATTAATACGATTTTATTTCATAATTCGAAACAAGAGGTACATATGTACCTACATATGTACCTTCAATACCTTGTATAGGGGAGGGTGGGGTTGTATGACCATGTTTTTGTATAAAGTGCTATCATGGTGGTAATAATACATATTTCTTAATTATTTAAATTGTATTGCATAATATATGATATTAGTTAACTAATATATCACTTTTAGATATAAGGAATACTTATAAGATTTCATAATTACAATTAATAAAAAAAAATAAAAAAGTTCATTCAACCCCAAAGGCGGGGTTGAATGAACATTGTTATTTGTTATTGTTATTTTTATTTGGTGGAGTCCTTTCATCCCATCCAGGAACTTAGATGAAGTTTTCACTTTAACATACCCTGTTTTACTTCTTTAATTTCTCTTGTCATGATAGTTTTATCACGTATTCTATCAGTTTGTTGAGTATAGTTTCTCATTTTTGATTCCTGGAAATAATATTTAAATAATTATTAAGAATTAGTAATTGACCCTCATTAAAATTAATTTAATTAATTATATTGATATATAATTAATTATATTATTTCTATTTAATCATTACTTATTTATATTCGGATCATTGAATATATATTATAATATTATAATAATATTAATATTATAATATTATAATATTATATTATAAATATTAACATATGATATTTGTTTGATTGAACAATGTTCATATAACCCCGTTTTTAGTGGTTCACTCAACCCCATATCAAATTTTATTATTAATTGATAACATTTAAATATTTTATTTAAAATTTTAAATATATTTTTATATTAATAATAAGTTAATTATATATTAAAATCATATATATAATATGAATATAATCAAATAATTATTATAGAAGTTATAACATATATTACTTTGTCTGGAATTTTTACTTTTGATCGTACTTTAGTTAAAAATGTGATTAAATGTTACTATTTTTATTTTTTTAATTAAAAATGATACTTCCGCAACTGTATTAATTATAGATGACGATACTAGTTCAGTTAAATCAAATTTCTGCTGTAGAAAATAATTGTTATTTCCAGTGGCTCATGCAAGACACCTGTTCATACAACCCCACTCTCCCCTACCATATGCCGTGTCGAATTTCTAAAGAGGTCGTCTGTCATGCCAATCTGCTAAAGAATTCACCTACCATGTTGAGCCGTAATATAGCTGGTGAACGTATTCTTATTTTTATTGAAGCATTATCAGATTTGTTCTATGACATCACTCTGGCTATACGGAGAGGATCGAAGGCGGTATCAGTGTTTAAACTAAGAAAATAAGTATTTCATGTCATATAACATACCTAGTGGAAAGTAACCGAATACGGACAGTGCCCGAATACGGATACTCTCGGTATCTCAGTAACCATAATCCTACAAAAAAATTGTTAATGAATACAATATTCATAATTATATAAATAGTCTAAAAAAGTATTTTTTATTTTTGAATTATACAAAATATTGCTAATATATTCAATAAACTGATTTTTTTATTACGTTTTTAAATTTATGAAAAAAAATGTCAACTTATAACCCTCTAAAGATTATACAAATCTATCGATATAGAATGTAATACTATATTATTAAAAACTAAAGTATTCTAAAAATTTTATTTTTAATTTCTATATTTTTTATCAAATATTCATTAAGTTATAAGCATATATCTAGAGGTTAAATAAGTTCCTAATACGGACACTCTAAATGTCTTAATAAGGACACCCTATAACCAATCAGCGCGTAGCGTATAAACAATTCTGATTTTCATAAAAATCGTGTGCGTTATAATAAAGATAATTCTAAACATTTTATTATTTAGATATTTAAATTGTATTATTAATTAAAAAATAATAAAAATAAATAAATTATTGACTAATTAAATTACAATATATTTTTCATAAAATTAATTATAAATAACGTAATTGTAATTTGTCTGATTGATTCATCAATAATATATAGTTTATATAGTTGTATATATGATGTCCGTATTATAACACAGGGTGTCCGTATTCGGACATGGGTACCGAATACTGACATAGGTACCGAATACGAGCACCCCCGTTATCTATGGAATTAAAAGATTAAATAAAATTTAAAAATTACAATAATATCCATAATCATATAATAATAATATATTGTAATTTTTGAATAAAATTCATGAGTCATAAAAAGTTAAGACCATTTATTGTTAAAGTGTCCGTATTAGGTTACTTTCCCCTATATGATCTCAATTGGTTAAATTCAGTTATGGTAAAAATAACAATTGTTATTTAAATACCGCATGGTCTTGCACTACCTTGGAAAACATTACAAAATAATAATCAATACAATAGCATATCAATGTAATAATGAAATACTAAAATGTTGTTAATATTCTCATAAATAAATTATAATAATATTAGAATATCGCATATGCAATGATGGTCACCGATCTTTTTGCTGAATCGGCGATCCCGATCCCGATCCCGAAAATTGTCCTGATCCCGATCCCGATACGGATCACCTATTAATGATCGCGATCTTGACCATCAATATAGGCTATAGGCTTATAAGCATATAGCCTATAAGTGCAGCACTGGTTAATGCAGCACTATGTCAACGGATATAGTGACCTGACTTGTCACGTACACTGGAATGAAATAGAGTTTATAAAATTTAAATTTAATACACTTCTATAATTATATATATTTATTTTATTTATTTTTTATTATTATATTTATGTAGAGTCCTCCTTCATTTCATCCCATCCAGGAACCTATATGAAGTTTTCACTTATAACCATATATGGCTCTAACGTCCCTTCGAAGCCGCTGTCGTGTTAAAGTATCCATGGTTTTAACGAGAGCCGATCATTTATTTACACATACTTATATAAGATCACTTCTAAATATTATTTTAAGACCCATTTTAATGATCCGCACGCCGCCGGCTTACGGCCTTGTAACATACACGATCAGTGTTCTACTGCTCATATATATATATATATATATATATATATATATATATATATATATATAAATATATAATTATATATAGTCTGTAGTATATAAAACTACACCATATCAATGCAGACTGTAGTATATAATAGTCCTTTATATTATTTAGTATTGTTGTCCATGGAGATAATAATTTAATAATAATATACATTCAATATACCATGCATGGTATATTGAATGTATATTATTATTAAATTATTATCGTATTACTATTATTTTATTATTATTTTCTTCCCGCACGAGCGAAGGGGTCTACATGACCCTATTTTAGTGCTAATAAACTTAATATCATCATCATCATCATCATCATATATATTTATATAAATAAATATTGATATATATATATAAATAAACATAATAATACATTATAACGACATGAATAAACTGCCGCGAAGTGGACAATTAGGTAAGTGACAAGTGACTGACGGAACAATCTCCACCCACAATAACCCCCGCCACTCGTGCATGGTATATAACCCGCGTCTCCCCTCACGAGCACACCCGCATACACACGCATACACACCAGCACACACGCATACACACCAGCACACACACACGTAATTACTTCATTAAGCCCAACACATTCACCGGGTAAAGCTGACATCGCACACACACCACACACCACACACATACCATACAACTGTGTATCACTCCACACACACTCTCTACCGCCACTCCAGGTTAATATCATTACGTACTGCCTATCTGTAGTAGTTATTGAAACTTAAATACATTATTAAATACATAATATATATATATAATTTATAATGTATACATGTAAAATATTTGTAGGCCTATTATGCATGCCTATATTAAATAGTATGATAATTATGATAAATATAATTAATATTATAATATTAATTTTATAATAATGTTATAATATATGAATAATATATATATATATATATATATTTAGATTAATCTAATCTGGTAAAATTATCTAGAGTAATTCAATTTAATTGATATTAACGTATGTATACAATAATGTGTGAGTTATAAATACTAACCCTGGTTAATGCCATGTTGCCAACTTTGGTTGTTTTCACATAGTTAGTATTCTATAAAATAATATTATATATGACTTCTCATATGCATATATATATAATATCATATTCGATGTTAAAAACCAGGTTGATATAGAAGACCTATTGATAAAACCTATTGTATTATCGATATATAAACCTGCAAATATACTTATCTTTAGATGTATACATATATGACTATAAACTATATACATATAAAATAGAGTAAAGTAATTAACAATAACATATATATCATATATATATAATATAATAATAAATAATGTAAAAAATATGAAAAACCCTATCAAATTATATAATAATAAGTATACTTATCATATGTAATATATAAAATATAAATGATTGGTTACATTTGAATACTGAATATACTATAGAGGAACTTATAAAATTACCGACACCCTCCAAATACAGACCACCTATCTCAGTAAATATGTGAGGTATCAAAACAATAATATATACATTAACTATTAGTAATTTAATGGTAAATAATATTTATATTCATAAAAAATACCTATATACATATTTAATAAATATTAATATAAGTATTTTTTTTCTTCAAAATATTCAATCCTACAATTTTTATATGATAAAATGTAATATTCTAGTTTCATTTTTTAAATATTTGAATAATAATATCATTTTTAAATCATTGTAAAAACTTTATTAATTAAAATAAAGCGTAATGTTATGCAAAATGTTATAGATCAATTACATTTTTATAATTATTATAAAAATAATTACATTTTTATAACCAATATATCTTAATATAGCAGCATATATAATTTTTATATTACAGATTCCCTAAATTACAGAAATACCGACCCCACGTTATTTATAATATACATTCAAAATAAATCCGTGATTTACTTTGAAATTGTTCTTAAGTCTTACGCGTATAATTAATATATAATAAGGATTCATGGTTCAAGTCGATTATATACATATTGCCTAATAAATATATATTACATAATAATATATACTATTTTAATATAACGACATATACTTTTTAAATATAAATATAATATCAATATTACAAATTAAATTCAATAATAAATAAATTGCGTGCGTTTTGTAATTCATGTTTTGTAATTCTATTTATATTCGCTATTTTGATTGGATATTATAACACTACAATTATTTCTACCAAATATATTTTAGGGGGTAGGTAATTAGTAATTTAATAAATAATACTGAATACTGAAAATAAATAAGTGAATAATACACATGTAACGTAGAAACCCTAATACAACTTAAAATATAAGTAAAGTATTATATATATATAAAATTATAATATATATTATAATTATAAAATAATTATAATATATAAATATTTTATAAAATCTAAAAATTCTGAACTAACATGAAAATTAGACAATTAAAATAATAAAATATAGTTCATCTACTGATTTATCGTATGAATTAAAATAAATTATAATAAATTAATAGAGACCAAAATGTATATAATAGTAAATATAAATTAAAAACAGGAGAAAGTAATCGAATACGGACATATCCAGAATACGAACTCCATCGGTAGGGGAAAGTAACCTAATACGGATACTTTAATAATAAATGGTCTTAACATTTTATAACTCATTATTTGTATTCAAAAATTACAATATATTAATATTATATGATTATAGATATTATTATGATTTTAAAGTTGTATTTAATCTTTTAATTCAATAGATAACGGGGGTGTCCGTATTCGGTACCCATGTCCGAATACGGAACCCTGCGTTATAATACGGACACCCTATATACCACTAGATAAACTATAGTTATATATATATTATTTATTGAGCAATCAGACAACTTACAATCACATTATTTATAATTAATTTTATGAATAATATAATATAATTTAATTAGTTAATAATTTATTTATTTGTATTATTTTTTTATAAAAAAATAATTAATAATTAATAATTAATTATAATTAATAATACAATTTAAGTATCTAAATAATAACATTTTAGATTTAGCTTTATTGGTCGTATTAATATTATAATGCTGACATTAATGAAGAGATATTACAAACATCGAACATTCTATAGAGTGTATATATAACCAAACGCCGTTCAGCGTGTGAACACTTCTGATTTTACAAAAATCGCGTGGGTTATAATATTAATACCATCAATGAAGCTAAATCTAAAAATGTTATTATTTAGATACTTAACTTTTATTATTAATTAATAAAATAATAAAAATTAATAAATTAATTACTAATTAAAGTATATTAACTTATTCATAACATTAATTATAAATAATGTAATTGTAATTTATCTGATTGGTTCATCAATAATATATAGTTTATCTAGTTATATATACAGGGTGTCCGTATTATAACACTCCGTATTCGGACATGGGTACCGAATACGGACAACCCCGTTATCCATATATGGAATTAAAATATTAAATACAATTTTAAAATCACAATAATATCTATAATTATATAATATTAATATATTGTAATTTTTGAATAAAAATAATGAGTCATAAAATGTTAAGAACATTTATTATTAAAGTGTCCGTATTAGGTTACATTCCCCTATAGGGAATATATGTATTATACATATAATAGTAATAATTATATTACATTTAAAAAAATAAAAAATAAAAATAATATGGATAAATTTCAATTGTGTACTATATAGAGTATACAATATATATATATATATATATAGTTTATACAAATGGATTATATGGTTATTGGAAATAAAAAGTAATATTATATTTATAGTATTTGTCGCTATACATACTATATATATATATATATATATATATATACATATATACATATATACATATATACATACAGTATATACAGTAATACATATAGCAAAGATGTTGCGAAGCACTCCTTTGGAAAATATTTGCATATAGTAAAACATACGTGTATGTACAGCACGGTAGATATTCGTATTTGGTAATATTGAAATATCGAAGTATTGATTATAATCAATATAATTATCTTTAATATAATATATTATTTTAAACTATATAAATATATATATATATGTGTGTATATGTGTGTGTATTTATTCAATTGAATTGTAGCTCTATATATATAGATATATAGTATACTTGTATTATGTATATATATATATATATATATATATATATATATATATATATATATATTACATATATTATGTATATACATGTATGTATACTAAATGTATATTAGATATATCAATTATATATATATGGTATGGTATTTAATCAAACGAAGTCTATTTATAGAAATGAGGCGGGTGGACATCACTGCAACACAGGTGCTTACGTAAGACATTAAAGCCTTCGTGGTCAGCACATTTTAATCTCGATTACGACACATGTCATTCTTAGCCATTCAGTCAAAGAAATCTAATCTATATAATTACAAAAATACACACACGCACACACACACACACACATATATATATATATAATAAATAAAATATATATTTTATATTTATAAAAATATATTTTTAATATAGTATATACTATAGTACTATATATAGTATAGGTAAATATTACCTATATATAGGTGATATGTGCATTTATAGCTATAGAAGAACAACGTTTTTCCTAGGAATATTATTCAAATAATAGATTGTTACATGCTTATTGTTAATTATTACATATACACAATAGTACTGTATACAATCGATAGCTTCACTATTATAAAGTTGTTTGTCACACTAATCTTAATTGTTATATTATAATTTGATTATATGATAATATTATATTTATAAAATATATCAATATATTAATAATATAAAAATGAAATACAAATACATATATATATATATATATACATATATATTTAATATAATATATAATATATAGTATATATTAGCGATGTAAATGATACCGAGCTTTTTAATGCCGAGACTTTTGGTTATAGATGCCGAGCCGAGACTTTTATTTTCCTAAAGAAAAAAAACGATCCCGAGCCGAAACTCTAGCTAAACGAGCAGGAGCCGAGTAGAGACTTTAGTTAACTGACATTGAGACTATATCGATGCTTTGTATTTTAACATCATTTGCATCACTAATATATAATACATGCCTTATACATATACGTTGAGGATGCGGAACTACCGTTACTGGCAATACACACATTGTTATTAAGAGTATCACGTGACACTCTGTCAAGCGTCACGTGATATTGAATGTTCTAGTGTGATCCGTAAACTATGGTACACATTACTTTTGATAGTATATATACTTATACATATATGTTCCCACTACTTTTTAAATACAATATTATGATTTAACATCTTATTAATTATGTTATCTTGTTTTTTCTTTATTTACATTTCATCTCATTTATATGATAAGTAAAAATATCTACATTTCATCGAATCAATAAATAATGTAATAATAATTATAATAAAATAATATATATATATATATATATATATATATATTCGAATTTAGTATTAATCTAAAATCTAGAAATAAATTATTTTAAAATTAAGATTAACCATGGTTCAAGAACTGCAGTTCAAGAATTAATATTGGTATCTATAGATATACCTGATATATATATATATATATATATATATATATATATATATATATATATATATATATATATATATATATACCTAACTATGACAGTGAACTTATGTTAACATATTGGGAATTTTATTTTATGTG
The DNA here is from genome assembly GCA_964019155.1 of Osedax fenrisi. NCBI lineage: Eukaryota > Metazoa > Annelida > Polychaeta > Sabellida > Siboglinidae > Osedax > Osedax fenrisi. The sequence goes on along the minus strand of OZ025240.1, from coordinate 78,279,750 downwards.
GAAAATAATTTCTATGAAATTTAATTCCTGAATTAATATTTATTTAAAATTCGTTAATGATTACTATTAAAAATACATGAAAATCACACACTATATATTATATGTAATATATAATATATAATATATAATATATTACAAAATATTCATAGGTTGCGATTATGAAATATTAAACTATATAATTCGCTACAAGTACTATATATAGTATCGCATATATGCGTATTAATAAGCATATATATATACTTAATATGTGGCTCAGTTGGCTAGGTCTTGCAATAATATTTAGAAGTGATCTTATATAATTATGTATACATAAATGATCGGCTCTAAAATATTGTAGTTGTTAAATGAATACTATAGTATTGTGTAAGTATATATATATATATATATATATATATATATATATATACGTGGGTGTGTGTATCTGGACGGGGTGTGTGCATGAAGGTATATATGTGTATGTGTGTGGGAGGATGAATTAGGTGTGTTTGTTGAAGTATTCGTATACTATGTAATGTGAAGTGTATTGATAGAACACTAACTATATTGATTAGATAGGGGAGACACTCTACCGAGGAAAATCTAATCGCGATAAAATAAAATAAAAACTAGCGATTTACTGTTTGTTATGAAATTTACTATGATTCAATACATGTAATAATACATATAAAGCTATATATAGATTAGTATTATTGGTATATTTAGGTTTTAATACACATATTCATATAGATCACCATGTAAACTATATCGGTGTTATTTTCGTTGAGTACATTCTCTTAACGTCTCAACCTATTTCTTATTCAACAACATAACCATTATAGCGTAACCCGTGATATTCGAACCCGTCGTTATCACCCCTTTACACATATTGTTAACCCACCTCGTAGTTATACTGTGGGTGGTGTATTTGTCATCAATACTCGACTCACTCATTTAAACGACTGGGATAAAGGTACGATATCCCCCATTTCGGAATATTTCCTCTATCTACTAGAGTATTCTATTTGAGAGTATTCTATTATATATAATTATATATATACTCTATAGAGTATTCGATTCTAGAGTATTCCATTATAGAGTATTCTATTTTAGATTATTCTATTCTATTATAGATTATTCTATTATAGAGTATTCTATTCTACAGACTTTATCGGTGCTTATCATTTATGCATAAATTGTTTAATTATTATGCTTATATTTTAAGTTACAGCATGATTTATATTATATTTTATCATTTGTATTAACATTGTAATCATTTTACGTATACGTATACTATATATATATATATATATATATATATATATATATATATATATATACTATATTATATATACTATATTATATATATTTATATTCTATTTTAAATAAATAATCCTTATAATTATAATTAAGGTTTTAGTGTCAATTTGCTACGTTACATATTTGATTATAATGCATCATAATGTACATAACGAACTACTATAATTGTATATGAAGCACACATCTATACCAATTATGTATATATATATATATATATATATATATTTATACTATAACATATAGCACACACACGCACATACACACACTCACACACACACATATATATAGCCTATAGGCTATATATAGAGTGTATAATCTATAGGCTACGTATACATGTAATAATTATTATCAATAGCTAATACAAATATAGGTGTGAAGACACTTGCCATAATTTATAATGTATTTTATACACTTATATATATGAAATATCTTCACACGTATATGTTTATTAGCTATTAATAATAATTATTACATGTATATTACATAATGATCACATACCACATGTCATACTGGTGACGTGATGTACAGCAATGTAGACAATATTAAATATTATTGTGAAGTAATTTAGGAGGAAAAGCATATATATATAATAGAAACAAGAAAATAATGCATGAAACATACATTTCTTATAATTATTATTATTATAATATATATATATATATATATAACTAAAGATAATAATGAACAAACAAATAATAATGTAATATATCCCCTATAGGGGAAAGTATCCAATTACCGACTAATAAATTACTATTTGTAAAAATTTATTCAATATTCAATATATTTATTTGAAATTTTGTAATTTTGGTAATATTATGACAATACATATGTATCTATTTTAAATGTTTATATATATAATATTATACAATTGTTACGTGTTCGTAATGTTCGATAATGTTCTTAACAACAATCTTATAACTTATTTCAGATAATAATATATTTAATTTAGTTTCTGTGCCCTTTATTCAATTATTAATATTACTATTATTAATAATAGTAGACGAGGTTAATGAGTTATTTGAACTAGTTATACGTAATCGTGCATTGCCATTATTGTTATGTATACATATATTACAATTAAATATACAATTTCGTCGTCTAAACAAATTAATACATTATTTTAGTGGTGATTTATTAAGCCAACTTATTTTCATAAAGTTTACTTCATATGATATTTATATGAAGACGCATGAAACCACATGAACATTTTATATAATGTTAGCTAGTAATTCCTAGTGTTATGTATTACAATCCATTTTAATGTGATAAACCTATAGGGGAAAGTCTCGGATTACCAAAAATAGAGATATCAAAAAATTATATATACCTGATATGTTAGTAATTTAATGATAAATATGAATAAGTATTTTGTTTTAAAAAATATTTAATCCTACAATTTGTATTTGATAAAATGTAATATTCTGTTTTTACTTTTTAAATATTTGAATAATCATTTTTTTTAAATTATTGTAAATACTTTATTAATTACAATAAAACTAAATGTTGTGCATAATATTGTAGATCAATACAATTTTTATAACTATTATAAAAATTATTTAATTTAAATAACTATTAACCAATATATCTTAATTATAGCAACCCATATGATTTGCCTATTACCGACCCCCTAAATTACCCTAATACCGACCCCATGTGATTTATAATAATCAATCAAATAGATCCGTATTTTACTTTAAAATATATCGTAAGTTGTTTATGTATCATTTATATAGATTTAGGATTCATGATTCCAGTTGATCATATACATACTGATTAATAAATAAATATTAAATAATAATATACACTATTTTAATGTAATTTCTATAAAGTTTAAATTTAATATTACTATTAAAACATAAATTCAATAACAAATAAATTGCGTACATGTTATAATTAATTATATTTATGTATATCTACCATTTGTATTGGATATTATAATACTAACATTATTCATACCACGATTATTTTAGGGGGTCGGTAATAGGTGAAGGGGGTCGGTATTAGGCACATGTATCCGATTACCGACCCCCCTGTTTATTCTTGTATATTAAATATATCAAAAATTTCAAATAGCAACATTATTCATTGTCATAATATTACCCTAATTACAAAATTAAAAATAAATATATTTAATATTGAACACATTATTACAAATAATCATTTAGGGGTCGGTAATCGAAGACTTTCCCATATATTATTAATGCATGTAAATTGAGCAATTGCCGGATTTGAATTTTTATTGTTTCATAAATAAATTAGCGTTTAGATATTTAAATGTTCTTATTTACTAAATCATATTTAAAACTTTATCCTTTCCTAAAATGACTATGTAAATATTGAAAGTAATTGCGTATACAGATATCTATACAGATGGGAAACGATTATCAAAATGTAGGCTACAACTGAATTTAATTAGATTCAAAGAAATATATATTTTTATTTATAGAAGTAACGTTTTTTATTGATGTTATTTTACAAGTGGTTTCTATTCGTTGCTCAATGCAAAGGTCCATTGGTTCCAGCCGCCATATTATTAGTAATATATAACAAAATCTATATGTATAATTAATCCTGGAAATGTAATTGTTATAATATAATAAATAGAATATAAATGTTAGTGATTTCATAAATCAATTAAGTATTCTATTATTATTGAAGGTTGTAGTATAGTTATGTTTTAATATATATATATATATATATATATATATATATATATATATATATATATATATATATATATATATATATATATATATATTACGGTATACGGGTAAACGCTGAAATAGAAACGTAGTCCCCATATAACGAAACTCCCTATAAGTATAGCTCTATAGGTATACCCCATTAAACTCTAGTTGACCTATAGGGTCATCAGGCTATCCGAGTTATTTAAGTGTTGTTAACGTATTTATAATAGAATATTATAACTTATTTATTATTATTATTTTATTATAATTATAATTATGAGTTATGGTATTTAACGTATACATTTACTATATATATACGTACTTTTAATGTATATATATGCGTACTTTTATTCATATACACTTTATATTGTATTGTCTATATACATATGTACTTATCGCTCATGGAATTCTTGTTTTCGTGCGCATACAATTATATTCAATCAATATATATGAGTAATAAGCATATCAAAGATTTAGCTTCGTAAAATCTTTGAATATATATATTATACTTAATGTAATGAATTCTATGTATATAATTTTATATTGTATACAATTATATTCAATCAATATATATGAGTAATAAGCATATTAAAGATTTAGCTTCGTAAAATCTTTGAATATATATATTATACTTAATGTAATGAATTCTATGTATATAATTTTATATTAATTAAATATTATTATTAAAATTGTTTTATTAATAATAATTATCATACCGAGAAAGCTCGACCTGGTAAGTTAATAAAGGTAAGGTAATAACACAATGTAATAATAATGTTTAATTAAGGTTATCCCTAAGTTATAAATTGTACATGTTAAAGATAGGGCAGTGCATACAATGTACATCATAGTATACATGTACATTGTACGTGCACCTGAAGAAAGTATGTTCTATTATCGTATTACGAAACTTAATTACATAATCTAATAACAATTAGTAACATCAATAATTAATGTATTTATAGTAGACTATATTGTTATGTAATGACTAATTAACACCTATTGTAATAAGGTAAATAGATCTTACGTAAATAAGCGTAATTGATCATTGTTTGTTCATGGTTATATTCGGTCGCCTAGTAACAGCGCGTCTATTATCGTTGTTAATTATACATTCTATTGTCATGTAATGTCATACGTATAACAATGGTGTTAATAAATGAATGTACTCAAAAAATCAGTTGTATATATATATATATATTTATATATATAGGTTAATATCACGTTATAATTGGCTGATTCTGAATTGTATATAATTATAATATATATATATATATATATATATATATATATAATATATGATAATATATGATATATATAAAGTATTTATAGACTATATATATATATATCTTGATATTCAATATATAAATTAAGTAGATTATATTATCAAGTTTTTAGAATTGACCTGTTATCTGCATACAAGTCTATTTTGATAATAGATATAATTATTGACTGGACAATTATTGACTCTACCCCTTCCTCTTATGTAATTATTACAAGACGAAATCTGTTTAATATTTCAAATTACTTATATATTACTTAGTAAGCATTTTATTTGATTTTTTTTACAGAAACTTGGCTACAGTTATTTTTCAATCGTTCAACATTTTTTTTAATATGTCAGATCTTATCTTCGAAGAAATCTGAAATTAAATGTGTTTACAACATTTTTATTTTGTTAATAAAAAATAACTAGCTCTCTTTTACAATTATTTGTTTATAAAGTAATTGTCACGTGCATTATATATAGATGTATTTTTTATATTAAAATATTCATAGGCATTTTTTAAATATTTTCTCAAGTATGAACTAAGCTTATATATAAGCCCCTATAGGGGATAGTGCTATAATATCGACATGCACGTAATATCGACACCCTAGAGATCTCCTAAAATATAATTCCAATCAAAAAATAATTAATGTATGACATTTTAATCAGTATAATTCTGATTCATATAAGTATAATTTTTTTTTTAATAATTATATTTTTTTAATTTTAAACAAAAAACTGATTTTTTCGTTACAACTCTAAATTTATGAAATATTTGAAGTACAATATCGATTCTCAATCATTTGAAAATTTATATATTTTAAATATTTTAAATACATCGTATATATCTAATTATATTTTACAATGTGCCGAAAAGATTTTGTATTTTTCATAATTTGTTACAAAGTTATTGACGTTTACCTAAGCAACATACATTTTCATAATACCAGCACCCTAATTGTACGTAATATCGACACACTTTAACCAATCAGCGTTATTTGTTTATAATGTGCGTGCGTTATGATAATATTCATACCTAATAATATACACATATACTTGGAATTGATTCTACTTGGAATTAAATAGTCTTTCAGAAACTATATAAAACTCCTATGTACGTACAATATTCGCATTAATGTATATAATTATGTAATTTAAATCTTAATATTTATAATATAATATAAAATATTAAATATTTTCGAAAATTAATTATAGGAAAACAACGTAGGAATTGCATGTGTTAACTAAAAGTAACGCGCATTTAATTCTGATTGGATAGTATATTAAATAATATATGGTATATCTAAATATTGATATATTTAGGGTGTCGATATTATGTGCCAAGGTGTCGGTATTTGAGGCAGTGCCTGTAATATCGACACCCTGTTATCTCAGAGTTAAACAAACTAAATTAAATATAAAAATAGCTAGTATGTGTATATACCCACTTAATACTTATAAATAAAATTTGGTAATATTTAATTGAGAAATAATAAAGTTATGGTGATTTATTGTTAGGGTGTCGGTATTCGAGTACTCTCCCCTAAGCTATTAAATGTTTGGAGTATTTCTTTCACATAATAATATAGTAATTATTAATATCTGTGCACACTGAACCGGCTTTGCGTACACATATCGCTATCACAGACATGCGCATTGCTTATAGTGTCACAATTGTACATATTACAATATAATACGTACCGAGTGATATGTAGTGTGCATGTCACGTGTGCTTGAATTAGTGATCTCTGGGATAGTTATGTCATCGTATTTGTGTTATTGTTAAATAATAGTATAATATTATACTATTATTATTAATATTATTATACTATAGTATAATATTATACTATTATTATTAATATTAGTATCATTATTGAATTTAAAGTAAATAATACCTATATATATGTATGTATATTACGGGTATCGATAATGATCGTTAATATAAGATAACTATAGATAGTGGACACTCTATAACCCTGCAGGAAATTCCGTGAAGGGTAGAGCTGTTGTCTATATTTAGACAAATATATTTAGATTATATTTATATATATATATTTCTATAGAAAATATTATATATATCGTTAAAATACTCGAATAATACGATATTTTCTAGTATACGTATATATATATATATATATATATATATTATACTATATTATATAATGTTAATAGAAGATTTTTCACTAAATAAATATTTATCTTATGGTTTAAAATTGTCAATATGATTGATTAGATTATTAAAATAAATATTTGTTGACTGTTGTAGAGATTCACAGAGAATTATAATATATGATTTATAATAAATACTATTTATGTATGTATGAATGTGTATAAATATTTATATATATATATATATTTATATATGTATGTATATATATATATATATATATATATATATATATATATATATATGTGTGTGTTTATTTAAAGTGTTAACGGTCACGTTACAACTATGGTTTATAAACCCTATAGGACTAATAAAATAATAACATATATTAGGCAATATTAACGATATTAACAATATTACAAGTAGAATATGTAATTATTATAATTTTCTTGAACATATATATATATATATATATATATATATATATATATATATATATATATACACTATAGTATATATACACTATATATATATATATATATATATATATATATATACACTATAATACACTATAGTGTATAAAACATGTTTTTTTAAAATGATTTTATATACAGCGTATTTTCAATTCAATATTAGGCTTTTAGTAATATAATTCGATATATACTATCGCCACCTATCGTTGGGATATACGAATATTGCATTGAGTTCACGTTAAACGGGTTATCTAATTGTATATTTGAATAATACATTTCGGTCATTTATAAAATTGAAGATAAATATTTAGATAATGTAATTGCTTTTTTATAAACATTATATAACATTGCATATTATATAATACTGTTATGTGGCCATGCATGGTATTGTTACACATTATATGAAAGTGTGTATGTTTTAGAAATATAATATAAATTATGATTATTTATTTATTTTACTCTAATATAATAACAATTTCAAACCATTTATTAATTATTAAAAAGTTTAAATGTATTATAAATATATAAAAAATATAACGTCATACTAATATATATATATATATATATATATAAACATGTCATGTATAAATGTAAACTTATATACATCTGTATTAAGTGTAATATTATATCCAGTTAACATTATTTACTATATACTATTAACATACGTATAAGTAGGGGCGCAGGAAGGTTTATTTCACAAGGGGGGCCCACTAATTTATAATATACTATAATTACTTTATTTTATTCGAATTCTCACTCGAACAGATCTTGAAATTGCTTTCCATCCTTCTCTGTCCATCACCAGAGTTCTTAATTCGTCTTCTTCACAGTCGCAGTCGTTTTGTAAGATATATATGAATGTATTGGGTTATCTCCCTCTATTTCGTATGCCATTATGTGGCTTCCATACAATTACGTTAAGCGCTAGTTCGTTATAGTACCCTGCTAGTCGCAATATTATTTGTTATATTACCTCAGATATCTTTGGCATATATACCCCTGTACCTACATTTGTGTATTAGTGACATTATTTTTCCATGATATATGTGTGTCCATTCTAAGTAACCTGGTATAACAACATCGAATTTCTTACGCATTGTGTAGTCGATTGTCCAGAATTCGCTACCATATAATAATATAGGTTCGATTGTAGCTTTGAAATTTCTTATTTTCAGACTGTTTTCCATTTTGGAGTTACAGATTGATTTCATCTTGTATTGCTGACCATGATAAAGCTTTGCGAATTTCAAAATCCTTTTGTGAGCTACCATCAATGACCCCGTATATTTAAAATGTGTAACATTACTAATCAGCGTGCTACCGTTTTCTATTCTAACGTTGACCGGGATTGTGTGATTGAACGTCTTGACTTCGGTTTTCTTTGAGTTCAGTTAAAGACGCATGTTAGTGACTTCTGTTTCAATGGATGTTAGTAGTCGCTGAGCTTGTTCGACTTCTTGTGATACTTTGTACTACATTGTATTATTTGAAGTCCGAATTCTATTTATCGTCCTTCAATGGCTTGTCGCATGGTGTAATCCAGTTTGATCCCAAAGAGAAAATACGCTTCATTTTTTCGTCATTTTAGCTGTTAGTAGTGTTGTAGTTCGAACTTCGAAGCAGGAATCCCTGCTTCTTCAAGATTACCGGATTTGGAAATGGAACAATGTTGCATGTTAGCCATATAGATGGTATTTCATGTCGTATGAGTATCTTCTTAGTTAACTCGATCATGATGTCATCAATGTTGCCGTATTTTAGGATTTCTGGAGCGATTCCATCGGGCCCTGCAGGGAGCTTTACCGTATATTAGATTTGCATTTACCTTGATATATTCTTCGTTCGTGAAAGGTTCAGTTTGTATAGCGAGAGTACTTTCAATGATAGTCTTGATTTGTATGGAATTTGTTTCATGTTCATGTTCATGTCCCTCACCTAGCAGTTTCTTAAAGTATTCGTGCTATTTGCTTACACGATCCTCCTTATTAATGACCTAGATTTTGCCACATTTTGGGTTTCTTCATATATTCATTTTGTTAATAAACTTCCGCATGTCTACTTTGTTCATTGGATTATTCAATACGTTTGATATTGGAGTTTAGAAGTTAAGCGTTAATGGTGTCGTATTATTCGTGTAGAAGTTGTTTAGCTTTAGATAGTTTTTCTTGGGAATCATTTTTGTTTAGAATATTTTTCTTAAGACTGCATATGTAATAACTCAATAATCTCATTTTGAATTTACCGTGATATTATATGTATTTTCTTAGTATTATCAGTTAAAATATTTAACAATGGTGGCCCCCCGTCGAGAGGTCCAAAGATATCCGGACCCCATTTATTTATAAATGGGGGGTCCGGAAACCCACGACCCCCCTGTTCCTGCGCCACTTCGTATACGTGTAGGTTATTAATGATTTACTATTGCATTACTAATTATTGATGTCATACGATACTATAGATCATAATCTAATAATAGATTATTATATTACTTATTTCTAATTATAGATATATCTAACTATAGTTGTATTTAAAGTCAATACATATATATATATATATATATATATATACATTTACATAACATCTTACAGTTGTACTCAAAAATGATGTATATTATATAACAAATATTATATATATATGCATGACATGCAATGTCACTTATCAAATGTAAATATGTATAACGGTTATTTGAAACCGCTCCCATATGTGCTATATATATATAATACATATCAGATTTTGTGTATATATCTAGGTTAATATAGAAGGCTATTGTACATATATGTCATATTGTATACAATGTATACCATACATACTTACATATATGTATTAACACATATAGCGAAGTAAAATTCTACGATTCAACATTATTTCTTTGATTTGAATAATAATCTATAGATCTATAAATAGAACATACACACACATGTATACCTATTAATCAAACAGTACTATATATTATAAATATTTAATATATTTTAATACCGGTTCAATTAATAATGTAATCAATATAATATGGATATATATATAAATACATAGTATATAGAAATGACCTATAGGTAGTATTCTATTTATTCTATGTTAATGCGTTCACTATATATAATAATACCAAATCATGAACCACTCTCAAGGCTTTTCATATATTTATATTATTATCCAATGATTATGTTATTAAGTTTTTGCGATGAGCTCCGCATTGTGTATAAAAAGCTAATTGTTGTGTATTCATTATTATAGTCTTTACACCATTATATTGACCAGACATATTAGCTGTAGGGGAAAGTCTCCTATTACCGACCCCTACATGATTATGTGTAATAACTTATTCAATATTAAATATATTTATTTGAAATTTTGTAATTAGGGTAATATTATGGCAATGAATAATGTAGGTATTTTATATTTTTGATATAATTATATTTACAAGAATAAACATGGGGGTCGGTAATCGGATACATGTGCCTAATACCGACCCCCTTCTCCTATTACCGACCCCCTAAAATAATCGCGGTATAAATAATTGTAGTATTATAATATCCAATAAAAATAGTAGAATACATAAATATAATTAAGTATAACATGCACGCAATTTATTTTTTATTGAATTTATGTTTTAATAGTAATATAAAATTTAAATTTAAATTTATAGTAATTACATTAAAATAGTGTATATTATTATTTAATATGTATTTATTAATCAATATACTGATCAGTATACATATATGTATATAATAAACTGTAATCGTAAGAAATAATCCGTAAGAACAAAACAAGTATTATATATAATAGTATTCGGTTATTATAACCGAATATTCGGGTATACCAACGAGTACATGTAGTTATTATGAACAATTTAAGATTTATAAATCACATATAAATTACTTACATATATGTAGTTTATTTAGGTTTACATTAATAATAATAATATATAATTTCATATTCGATATTAATTACTATTATTATCATGATATCATAATATATATTGTATTATTGAGTTAACTATTTTTCCGATGAGTATATATATATGTATGAATCTATACATTATAAATAAATAAATTGATACAAGTAAACGTATTTCATTTAAATAATTAATACACGTATCATAAAGGAGCGATAAATTAATACACTTATACACTAATACACTTTATAATACACTTTAAATTATTTATTAATAATAAAATATAAAATATGATATCAAAGACTATTATCTATAAAATATGATATCAAAGACTATTATCTATAAATCTTAACTATTGCAATAAGTCACAACGTGTTCCACCATAACTAAAGTATTACCTGTTATATAATTCATTTTCATTTTTATTATTAAAAAATATAATTGTTATTTTAATTTGTATTAGTTATACATATAGGATCATTTGTATTTAAACCATTACTGATTGTGATATCGGGAAGGGCCGGTTATAGTATACAGTATACTAGTATACCATCTATATATAGATCTATAGATGTGGTATACCTACCACAGTTTATATCGGTAAATATGTATTAATAAATGTATAAATAATTGTATTTGTAATAAAATATTCATAAAATGCAAAAATGATATATTCATAAAATACAAGTGTGAATTCATTGTTAGATATTGTCGAAGTTTACTCAAATAAATTAAATACAATATTTAATTTTGTAATAATACTTATCAAAAATATCGTTAATTATTTTCAAAAGTTGTAAATTTTAATTTCTAATAGATTTGAATATAAATTATATATATAATCAGTAATATATAGATGACGATATATAGAAACAACCCTTATTAATATAACCTATATATACAGCTGTTTCCTAGGAAACTTATAATTAAATACAAAATAAATATGTGTTAAAATCATAACTATTTTGATATAATAATATTATTAATTATATATATATATATATATATATATATATATATTAATGTTTTTTAATTAGATTAAATTAAAATGAATTATGAATAGTATTGTAAATATATATATATATATTATAGATTACAAATAATTCACAAAATAGTAAGATAATTTATAATACTATTACATTATATATAATATATATAATTAACTTTTCCATTATTATAAATAATCTAATATATATTTATAAATGTGTGTATGTGTGTGTGCGACGCACACTGTGCACTGTGCACAGTGTGCGTGTATATATTTATATGTATACTATGTTTATAATTTTGCGTTATTTATGGTATTGGTGAGTTTATTTCAATGAGATGGGTGATTAGTTGATTGATTGTGTTTTAAATTATATTATTTGAGGACTTCAAGTTATTTATATTTTAAATTAAATCGATTCTTTGTTATGCATATAGGAAGTTTATGTATTTTAGTATGTATAATATTTATAGTTTTTTAAATTGATGTGTTTAAATTAAACCAGTTTAGTTTTTTCTGTATACCTATTATATGAATACCTATAGGTATATGTAGGGGAAATTAACCGAATACGGACACTCTCGGTATCTCAGAAACCATAAATCCTACAAAAAAATGTTTAATGAATAAAATATTCATAATTATATAAATAGTCTACAAAAGTATTTTTTATTTTTTAATTATTCAAAAGATTGCTAATATCCAATAAAGTGATTTTTTTATTACGTTTTTAAATTTACGAAAATAAATTTCAACTTAATACCTTCTCAAGAATATACAAATGTATCGATAAAACATAACCATATATTATTAAAAACTAAAGCATTCTAAATATTATTTATATAATTGCTCTATTTATTATGAAATACTAATTAAGTTATAAGCATATATCTAGAGGTCATATAAGTCCCTAATACGGACACTCTAAATTTCTTAATACGGTCACCCTATAACCAATCAGCGCGCAGCATATGAACTATTCTGATTTTCATAAAAATCGCGTGCGTTATAATATTAATATCACCAATAAAGTTAAATCTAAAATGTTTATTATTTAAATACTCACATTGAATTATTAATTAAAAAAATAATAAAAATAAATAAATTATCAACTAATTAAATTAGAATAAATTATTCATAAAATTAATTATAAATAATGTAAATGTAATTTTTCTGATTGATTCATCAATAATATATAGTTTATCTAGTGGTATATAGGGTGTCAGTATTATAATACAGTGTGTCCGTATTCGGACATTGGTACCGAATACGGACGTTATCTAGGGAATAAAATGATTAACTAAAATATTAAAATCACAATAATATCTATAATCATATAATATTAAGATATTGTAATTTTGTAATAAAAATATTGAGTCATAAAATGTTAGGACCATTTATTGTTAAAGTATCCGTATTAGGTTACTTTCACCTATAGGTATACACCTATAGGTATACATATGTAGTATGTGTTCGTTTTGGAAGATTAATAATACGTCTGTAGGTTTGGTTTATAATGTTATTAAGTCTTTTTTCTATAGTATCAAATAAGTAGTGTGTTACAGTAATCAAATATCGATATTATATAAGCGGATGTTATTATTAGAGAGATGTTCGCTTCAGAAGGTGCGGTATTTGTTTTAATTGATATCAATTATTGTTACATTTTTTATTGTTGATAACATTTGATTATTTAATGTTAAGTTTTTATCTAATTTCACACCTATATATAACTATAGTTGTTATATCAGTTTTATTTCTATTTCAGTATTTTATATACGTATATGAGTTAAGGTAGGTGGCGTTATTCGTTTGTTATGGAAAATAATACATTCAGCTTACTAAATATTAAGTACTTACAACTAAGTAGTTGTTGACATATATTTCTAGTTATGTAGTTAATTTATTTATTTTATTTATGTTTTTCGGGAGATCATTTAAAATTAAAATAGTTGATGTATATAATTGGATATCATCGGCATAGTGTATATTGAGTTAGGAGTATTAACCTATAGTAACCTATATTGAGTTAATGCCGGATGTGTATATATTGAAACCTAGAAGACCCAATACCCACACTACCTCGGGGAACTCATATGTCATTCAGTTATAGGTTACACGCGGTTCATCTTTTATTATAGTTAACGTTCTTTAGATCACGTGATCGTATAGTCAGTGTTGTTATTGTCACGTGGTGTAGCCCTAGACATTAGAGTGACATACCCCACTCTATAGATATATATCTATGGGTGTAGCCCGATGTATTGTAGTTAAGAGTAAAGTGTTTTATGATGCATGGTGTGGTCAAATTCAGCTGAGAGGTCAAGTAGTATAAGTATAACGTAAGATTATTTTGGATTTTGGCATATATATGTTGTGTTAGGTCAAGTAATACATTCTCAATATTGTGATTTGGTTTATATATACTTTGTCTTGAATTATGTAATATATTATTCATGTAATGTTGGTTAGGATTTTTTGCGATTATTTTGTATATTAGTTTAGATAAAAAAGATAAATTTGATATTGGTCTATAGTTTTCAAGATTTTTCCAGTGATCGTTTTTAGAGTAGTATTTTTTTTCATATTGGAGTAATTATTGAGTGATTTAATATTTGAGGGAAATTGGCGTGTTTTATACATGTAATGATAATGTCGGTATATGTGAGATGTAGAACATATGTAGGTTTCTTTTTAGTTAGTAATGTGTGATATTATCAATATATATATACATGTTTTAAAATGTGTTAATCTTATAAGTTTGTCAATATACTCTGGAGTAGTATTATAATACTATAGATATTGAATTCGTATTGAATTATATTGGCATGTATGCGCGCAAGTGTATGTGTGTATGTGTGTGTGTGTATATTGTGTGAAGGGGTGTGGGTGTGCATGTGTGCATGTGTGCAAATGTGTATACTATATATGGGTGTGTGGGTGTGCGGCTCACACTGTGCGCGTGCGATACGAATATATGTGTATGTGAGTGAGTGTGTGTGAGTGTGTGTGTGAGTGTGTGTGTGTGAGTGCGAATAGTAAACGTGAGAATCGTGACTTGCGTTTATAAATATTCTTAATAAATTTCCCGCATAGTGTTATGGGCGTATTTATTTGTGTATTCAATTAGAATATATATATATATATATATATCACAGATATATTTTATCTGATATATGTTGATATACAACATTATATATATATATATGTAGTAATATTTATATGACTATTTTTTGATATATACTATTATTATAATACGTATACAAATAAAGAATAATCAGTATTTAATTGATTATAATTTAATTCATTAAACATATTTTAAAAAGTTAACAGATTTAAGTATTAACCACGTGACTAGTTGTTCCTATATACCATACTATAGGAATATCATACATAGGTGATCTATCTATAAACAGATATCGATGAACATAACTTTCTTCGTTCACACATTCATACATATATTATAATGCTCCTTCCATTATATATATATTTTACTTTACAAGAATGTATGTATCATTCATTTACTTCTTCTTTGAATACTTTTTTAAGCCTTAAAACCGATAATATGTTTTATAGTAGAGTATATACATATATATTATATACAATGTTCACCATATAAACTATAATTTAGTATCTAGTGTCCTTTGTGATTGAATCTTTTGATAGAAACTATAGTTTCCTTATTGTTATTATTATCAGACGGGGTTATACTGCTCTACCATAGACTTTATTTCATTTAAAACATATTCTTGTATTCCTATTCTATTCTTGATACCTCGACTAGTCACTTCCGATCATTAACTTATATATATTATATAACTTATATATCTATCAAGCTTGGTATATGTGCAGCCAGATATGTACTTCATATTAACGTTTTATATGATTAATGTTAAATCTGTAACGTCAATTGATTACTTTTTTTTATTATTTTTTTGATTTTGATTAATAAAAAATAAAACAGAAGTATTGTATCAAATGGTATGTAATCACAAATATTATTTTAACGGAAGTTAACTCTATTTCTTGATATAATATTCAGATTATATGTCATTATGCATTATCCATGGATACGGGAATTACGTTATAAACGTTATATTCGTAATAGTGTATTGAATGAAGAGTTATTGATATATGTATTATGGGTAAAAACCGCATAAAGTAATTTATAAATTTACAATTATATTTCTATAGCAACAGAGCAGAAATCTAATTGATAGTAAAATAGTAATATAATTATATATATATATATATATCCTCTTGGACATTAATTAGGTAATAGGTAATATTTAGTTTATTAAATAGCATATATGCTATAGGGGAAGAAAGGGTAATTTGGCCGATTTTTTATGTGTGTTAATAGAAGTGCTCTAAATTAAAATATGCATATTTTTATAAACCATCATAATCTTTGTAGCTACTATTATATTAATTTACGATATATATTTTTTAATTATTTATAGATATGTATATTTTGCGAATAAAATGGATATTCATAAGATATATAAATATGCATAAAAAACAGCAAAGTCGGGTAATTTGGCCGATAGTACAACTTTACTCGATAGGTATTACACCATATATATTTCATATGTTCTCAAAATTAAAATTAAATTTCATGAATAAAATGATGAATAATTAGGCGTGAACTTAATACCACCGTACATTAGATTATATTTTCAAAATTATTGCATAATAATATTATTTATTTATTGAACTTCGTATTATGTATTATATTATATTTTATTAATAATTGTATACTATCAAATACAATATGTCTAAGAATATGTTATATTAGATGTGAGATAGTGTAGACATGATGAAACCATACACTAACCATACATATGGTTAGTCATCAATTTGTATATTAATTCTATAATTGTAATATCTGATATCTGATTTGTTAATGATCGGCCAAATAACCCGACTTGCATCGGCAAAATTACCAATGTTTATGTACGACGTCAATGTTGTTGTACGTTGTTATTTCGGCAATTGCTTTGTATAATATTGATATATAAATAAAGAATATATATATATATTTTATATATAAAATAGAATTATTATTAAGAACATATTATAAGAACATATTATTTTTTATTTGGGTTACAAAATATCACAATCCAACATGTATTTATGAAATGGCAAGCAGATTAACAAACACTAATTTTGTAGAAATTCTGCATTTTTATAAAATCAATAAATACAAATAATTATTGATTATAATAAATAATTATTTATTAAAATAAATGTCAACTATTCTTAAAGATATTTTGAAATACTATACATTTTATAAATTTTGTTGTTGATATAATTAATAGTTTCTGAGATATAAGAGTCGGCCAAATTACCATTCCTTCCCCTACGTATATTTCTATAAGAATATATATATAGAAGTTATAAACCTATAGAATTAATCGTATACGTATAATAACTATAGTTATAAATGTTATAAACCATAAGTCGTCGGCTTATAAGCCTATGCCCTATCGAATTATAAATATAATTTCCTGGCTATCCTTTAACTTCCTGTTATTAAACGGGAGGATGTTTACCGACGAGATCGACGCCTATTTCCCACCGCCGCCGTGGCTACTGACGACGACCGATATATAGGTGATGCGAGAGAATATCGTCCCCCACGTGGTGGTGTAGCGTGCACTTTATCCTCGCTAGGGGAGTCACGCGGTTAATTCGGCGCATGCGCGTCAATACATTGTGTCACGTGGTACTACAACCGGTCACTGAGATGATAAGTCTAACGAACGAATACGTTCAATATATATATATATATATAAATAAAATAGTATACATAAATCTGATAATAGGTATATTTTAACGGTGTACTTTATACGAAATAGTGTGCTTGGTTATTTTAATATTTATTTGAATTTCCATGTAAATTATAATGTATAGTATTGATAATAAATATACTATAAATTATTATAATATTATTTTTATATCTTTTTACTAGTTGCATGATAGTTTCATATGATGAATCTTGAAAACGTTCAACGTATACGCATACACTGTATGTATATTATGTAGCAATGTATACACCTCTATATAGGGATATTGAGCGTTCTTATTTTAGAATATTGCTGTATGTATTTTATATATAATAAATATGGAATATATATATATATATATATATATATATATATATATATATATATATATATATTTACTTATAAGTATTATAGAATCATTACATATATAAGCATAGTGATTTAATCATCATATATTTGTATGTATCACTGGAGGAATGGAGGACTACAATTGTAGTCCTATTATTAGGACATTATCATGTACATTATTAAGTATATTTGTGAATATATACCAACACAATTTATATAAATATGTCTCCTATCTACCAATGTTAATGTTCATATATCACCAGTATAATATATCTGCGAACTGTAGTACATAGACAAATATTGCTCCGATTACAAAAATGACTAATTGTTTTTATTTATTAAGTTTATAAATATTTAGTCTCATGATGTCCAATTTCCAAACACAAGGCTATAAACCGGATCTATAAACCAGTTTAATGTAGACAATTTGATAAAATAAGGATTGCCCTAGGATTATTATATAGTACAATATTTAACATAGCGGACCTACGCTATATCTAGATATCTATAGATAACTTATAAGGATTTACCTAGGATAATACTCTCATGGTGTATTTCACAATTCCCAACAACCGTCCTTTAAGCCTATAGCATAAGCCTACTTATGCTACTATAGTATACTATTGTACGTAATTATGATACTATAGTATCGAACACGTGACACCCTGCTGTTGACTAAGTAGGTAACTAATTAGTGAGTAAGCTCGTAACAACGAGTATTGATATGGGCTATATATAGAACGCAGATAACAGTATACTACTATAGTAAAATAGTACACCTATAATATACATGTATACATGTATGTATGCATATATGTATGCATATACTAAAATAGTATACTATAGTATTATACTATAGTAGTATACTATAGTAGTATATTATAGTAGTATACTACTACGTATGAGTGATATCATATCTAGCTTGTCATCGACTACACGTGACCTATTATAAATTAATACGACGAGATGCGCACACAGACTGGGGTATAGATAATGTCGTGTGTGTGTGCGCCCACAGTCCGACGCGTACACATAGCATTACGTGTATGTGTGTGCGCTGTAGCTGTGTACAGTGTACGGCAGACCCGTATTCATTATCGATGCGGTAATAAATCCGTCCATTGATTACCGCCTACATTGTGTGTGTGTGACGGTTGTATCAAGCCGCCTGTAATTATTGTTTCTCTCTCTCTCTGTGTGTCCGCAGAGACAGTGTCCGAACCGCTGGTCATACGCTAGCAATATCTCACTGTATACGTGTGTGTGTGTGTGTGTGTGTGTTAATATTAGAGGTATGCTTATTCATGTATGTATACATACGTGTAACGTCGTGTGTATGTGTTATTAGATTACGATATTGTTGACTTTATAGATATACGACTATTTATCAAATATATTACAATATTTCTAATATGTGTTGTATAGGGGAAAGTACGTTAACAATAAATGGTCTTAACATTTTGTGACTCATTCTTTTTTTTTCAAAAATTACAATATATACATATTATATGATTATAGATATTATTGTGATTATAAAATTATATTTAATCTATTAATTCCATAGATAACGGGGTTGTCCGTATTCGGTAGCCATGTCCGAATACGGACATCCTGTGTTATAGTATGGACACTCTATATACCACTAGATAAACTATATATTATTGAAGAATCAATCAGAGAAATTTCAATTTAATAATTTATTTATTTTTATTATTTTTTAATTAATAATACAATTTAAGTATCCAAATAATAAAAAATGTAGATTTAGCTTTTTTGGTGGAATTAATATTATATATTACATATACGCTTTATAATATTGATAATATGTTGCGTGATTACAAAACCTAATGTGATTAGCGTGAACATTATGACATCATTATTACACAACATTGCACTCGCATCTCGTTTACGACGTCACCGATGTTACGTCACAATACAGTGCATTTAGAGCCACGTAAGTGCGATGTGTATAATTATAACAGATGTATATATATATATATATATATATATATATATATATATATGCATAATATATGCATAATATAAATATCTATCACAGTGGTAATTTTATTATATTATTAATTAAAATAGATTATTTTCTGTATTAGATTATACAACATGGTCTACCAGTGCTATCCGTATACTATTGGATTATAGTACTTAGAGTACTTATAGTACTATAGTACATAATTATATGCACTATAGTATGATGTATTGTGGTACGCATAAGTGACGACATACAGTGTGATACACACACATACACACACATACACACATACACACACATATATATATATATATATATATATATATATATATATATATATATATATATATATATATATACATTGTACATGTATGCTTAATACATATATTATACAAATAGTAATATAATAATAATAAAAATAGTGATATTATAGAATTTCATTACAGGAAATGTTTGTAATAGTAATTAAATGTCCTTTAAAATCAACTAATATCTTCTAATATCAGGTACTATCTAATAATGTCTACCTATAGGTATATATATGTATACAACCTATATGTATACATCAACTAATATATTTGTAATACCAAAATATTGTCATGAACATCATATCTATAGAATCTGCTTTGCAAGAGTATGATCTGTAAATCACTCTTAATCCGTGTACACACCGCTAGAATCAAGTACAGCATCAAGTACAGCATCAAGTACAGCATCAAGTACAGCATCAAGTACAGCATCAAGTAAAGCATCAAGTACAGCATCAAGTACAGCATCAAGTACAGCATCAAGTACAGCATCAAGTACAGCATCAAGTACAGCATCAAGTACAGCATCAAGTACAGCATCAAGTACAGCATCAAGTATAGCATCAAGTGCAGCATCAAGTACAGCATCAAGTACAGCATCAAGTACAGCATCAAGTACAGCATCAAGTACAGCATCAAGTACAGCATCAAGTGCAGCATCAAGTACAGCATCAAGTCGCCGCCTAAAATCTATGAAAAGTTATATTTTCTAGTAACAAGTCGATGTGCTTGATGCTCGCTATGTTAACAGCTAACTTGCTCGGTAACAAGCGCAGTAAAAAGTCGCAGAGATCTGATAACAAGTCGCCGGCCTCTAGTAACAAATCGCCGGCCTCGCGATACTTGATGCTCGCTATCTGAACACCAATACTAATTTATACCGAGCATCAAGTACAGTAACATACATAATTTTCTCCTATGGAATACCAAAATAATTTGTCAACGCAATAATAATAGGATATATTAACATACTACGTTCAATGGTCAGATCACCTGATGGAGAAACTCCTTTATTAGATTACAAACGGCGTTCTGCAAAGAGATAATGTATAGTACTATGTTTGTTTATTATCTGTCTTGATTATGTACTGATAACATCCATTGATTGTAATTCATAACCAGGCGTAACAATTACTGAAAGAAAGCGTACAATATACCATGCAGTCAACATACAGACGCAGCTTACGCTGATGATATTGCCATCACTACAAATAATCTCATACAAGGAAATGTTCTATTACATAATGTCGATAAAACCTTGTACATGTCTTTGAATCAAAATCATATAAAGTATACTGTATCGCATCTACAGCTGTCCTAGCACACGATATACGTGTCAGCATTGGAAAAGCTTAGTCAGCATTAATCCAGATGACTCATATATTGACAACTAGAATATATAACAACTTGAAAATAAACTTCTTCTGAGCAACAGTTGAGTCATTTCTATAGAAATACTAGAATATATGGAGCAATTACCTGGACATTAACATCAACATTTGAGAAGAATATCGATGGTACACGCGAATGCTATGAGTCTCCATGAACGTATCTTAGAGAAATCATATGGAAAAAAAAAGATATTTTTAACAATATTATAAGAATCATAAGTTCAATTCGTGACAAAGAATGCGATTTGCAATAAGGATAAGACATTCATGGATCACATGGTAGAAGATACTGAATGATAAGTGTAAGAACTGACCAACTTGATGGATATTAGGGATGCATGGAAGAAACGTGTCAGCTCAACCTGCCAGGGAAAGTAATCTATACGCATGCGTATTAGACATATGCATACCGACAGGACCTGAGTGTACCTCTAGCTCGTGTAATGCTATAACGAATACATTACGTGGGACCCACGTCGTGAATGCGGGAGAGGTATATATACAATGTCGCACACTCATGTCGCGTTATTCTGCACGGTTCAGTAACTCTAATACGCCCATCGAACCCGCCCCCCCCCCGAGTTAGCGGAGATCTAGGGGTGCACTATTTCACTATATATAATATATTTATATCCTATTAGGTGATATATTATCCTATATAGTGATTATTAATATAAGTATAATATTTATTTAATGTATAATTACAATAAATAAAATATAGTATAATGCAAGTATTTGAAGTTTATAAAATCATTAAATTAAATAAATATAGTATAATCATTATAATAATGCAAGTATTTTAAGTTTATAAAATCATAAAATTAAATAATACCCAATAATTGAATTATAAGCCTACTTTTTACAATAATTTTTATGAAAATATCATACATGAAATTATTATAATTTCTTTATTAATAAAGTAATTAAAAATTAATTATTATAATTATTATAATAATAATTATATAATTTTCTATTAAGTTATCTTATATGTACTATAATGGTGGTATACATCGTTTATTGTTATAATAAATTATTAAATATTTATAGTTTGAAATAAATAATCTATTATATTTACTATAATGGTAATATTCCTATTACTATTAATTAAATTAATATATTTATATAAATATATATTATATATAATTTATACCTATCGTTATTCATATTTGTATATAAGTATACGTTTGTACAGATTCTTTAAATTAGATAATAACTTGTAATTTAAAAATATAAACAGATATCCATGGAGATATATTATTGTAATATATCTTATTTTCTTTGTCAATTATATTTTATTTCGGATTTGATTGATAAGTGACGGGTGGAGTGGAGTTTAGAGTTTAGAGTATTTAAAGTGACCGATAGCGCACAACTCAGTAGAGTTTAGAGTGGAGTTTAGAGTAAAGTGACCGATAGTGCACCCTAGGGGTACTCAACATTATGTATATGTTTTATTTATGTATTATTATTTAATCATTATAATGATATATAAATTATTATTAATAGTATGGTAATCTATATATAAATATGTGGGTGTGTATATGCGTGCATACATAACAATTTTTAATAATATACATTTATTTGAATTTCTTATAACATGCAACATATATTTTGCAAATAAAGTTAATCTTTAACATCCGGTTTGTAATTATTTTGTAATAAAAATGAAGTATACCCATAATCGAATGCAATCATATATATATATGTGTGTGTATAGTATAATATACACATACTACAATAGACTATAGTATACTATAATATACTATAGTAGTACAATTTATTTAGTCAACAAAATCAAATATCAAATATATTGTTCATGTGTATGTATGTATATTTGTAAGCTAGCATATATGTTTGTTGATAATACATATCTATTTGATTACCTGTTATGTTGAGCGATAATGCATAAATATACCAAATTATAACTTATATACGATTACAATATGCATATAAGTATACTTATTGTATTACTATTATGTAAACGTGTATGCTATTATATATATAAATAAACGTATTATAATAAGTATTATTATGAAATACACACATACACATACACATACATACATACACACACACACATATATATATATATATATATATATATATATATATATATAGATTTATAATTTATTATAGATTTATAATTTATTAAAATACAAATCTACGTCTTCAGCACACGCACACACACACACACACACACACACACACACACACACACATACACACACACATACACACACATATGTATAACAGCCACCGTGTACTACGGGTATTCCATATTTAGTTATTAGCTAGTGCATTAACATATCCGTATTCCTAGATTAAACTAACAGGTAGCTGTCATCCTAGTGATCATAGATATTGAGTGGGGTCACCTCACGCTAATTTCTATGGTAGTGCTAGATATAAGATGTATATATATATATATATATAGCTCTAATCAACGATAGAGATAATCAAAGATAATAGAAAGCTAGTGATATGACAGCAGCGTAACGAAACTCGTTGCATTTCTACGGAGTCAATTACGCAGCATATACATAGGACCCACATCAATAATAATAATAATAATAATAATAATAATAATAATAATAATAATAATAATATTTATTCATTGAATCATGTATATATATATAATATATATTATATAAATATATATTATATATATATAACAATATTAACTACATGTGTGGCTCAGTGGCTAAGGCGTCAGACACACAAGCAGTAGGACACGGGTTCGACCCTCGTCAGGACCATTAATTAATTTTATAAAATATAGGGTCTTAAAATATTATTTAGAAGTAATCTTATATAATTGTGTATACATAAATGATCGGCTTTCGTTAAAACCATGGATGACTTAACATGAGAGCGGCTTCGAAGGGATATTAGAGCCATATATGGTTATAAGTGAAAACTTCATCTAAGTTCCTGGATGGGATGAAAGGACTCTATAGAGTCCTTTCATATGTTGGTATACCAAATAAAAATAACAATAACAATAACAATAACAATAACAATATATCAAATACAATACAAATAACGTATACAACTGGACTAGAAGTCATAGACTTGTACATGTTATAAATAACTATTAGGGGCCCATGATAATACGAAACAAATAGTAAATATTATTTCTTGTATTTTGATTTATTGTTTATTGAGTTCTTGATAAACACAAGAGAATAAACAAGAACTGCCTGGATTCGAATACGGGACCTCTCGCTTACTAGCTTCCAGATAAACAATGTATACCGTTCGTAAACCATTTTCATGAAGTATGATTATGGTAGATATCTACAATAATCTTACGATTGCATAACTTTTCATAACATTTCTATGATTTGTACCACAATTCTAAAAAATTATA
This sequence comes from Osedax fenrisi, assembly GCA_964019155.1. NCBI lineage: Eukaryota > Metazoa > Annelida > Polychaeta > Sabellida > Siboglinidae > Osedax > Osedax fenrisi. The sequence continues at coordinate 78,253,847 of OZ025240.1, read as the reverse complement.
GGTATGCCCTGCGGTAAAGTATTGGTTTTACCGTTTTATAAATTGTTTATGTAACACTGTGGTACTGAATTGATACTACCATTTCTCTACCGTTGCGGTAGACATTGTTTGTCCTACTGAGCCATAGACCCCAGACGTTTGTAATAATGTAAACAATATTAATTACGAATCGCAATGAAGTATAACAATAATAACGGTTGATGTATACATAATATAATACTTATATAATATATATATATATCATATACTTATTATTACCGTATACAGTATGCCGTATACAGTATGCCGTATACAACATGTCGTATACAGCATGCCGTATATAGTTAGTAATAGTTAGAACAGCCTGTTGTCACCAGGTATACCTCTGGACATATGTATGACCCATAGATAGTGTATAGTTTACCAATAAAGGTAACATACAAATCTACGGTCTGAACTATAGGAAGTGTTGCGATGTCACTATATAATGATGCGAATATTATAGTACTATAGTACTCTAAAGAGTACTCTAGTAATGTAGCTTTATTTTATTTTAAAGTGCAAGTTCTGAAATAAATGCGACTACAATTTTGAAAATACAATCAATTGTTTTACAAAGTGCGAGTGCAAGTACTATTTATATAGTACTTATAGATAGCTAGTGCAAGTGAAAGTTATCTAATACTACATAGTAGGGTATACTATATATTTATTTATTCACATAAATCCATTTCAAATAAAATGTTCGAAATATATATATATACTTTATAGAGTTAAGTATAAGTACTAGTATAAGAACGTGATGGCGACATCAACAGTAATATCTAGACACCAAAAGTAACATAGTCGTTAAGTTATTATTGATAAATAAGCCGAATGAAACACAAGCCCTATAGGTACTTATATACTATGTAGTATTAGATAACTTGCACTTGCACTAGCTATCTATAAGTACTATATAAATAGTACTTGCACTCGCACTTTGTAAAACAATTGATTGTATTTTCAAAATTGTAGTCGCATTTATTTCAGAACTTGCACTTTAAAATAAAATAAAGCTACATTACTAGAGTACTAGATCACTAGAGTACTCTTTAGAGTACTATAGTACTATAATATTCGCATCATTATATAGTGACATCGCAACACTTCCTATAGTTCAGACCGTAGATTTGTATGTTACCTTTATTGGTAAACTATACACTATCTATGGGTCATACATATGTCCAGAGGTATACCTGGTGACAACAGGCTGTTCTAACTATTACTAACTATATACGGCATGCTGTATACGACATGTTGTATACGGCATACTGTATACGGCATACTGTATACGGTAATAATAAGTATATGATATATATATATTATATAAGTATTATATTATGTATACATCAACCGTTATTATTGTTATACTTCATTGCGATTCGTAATTAATATTGTTTACATTATTACAAACGTCTGGGGTCTATGGCTCAGTAGGACAAACAATGTCTACCGCAACGGTAGAGAAATGGTAGTATCAATTCAGTACCACAGTGTTACATAAACAATTTATAAAACGGTAAAACCAATACTTTACCGCAGGGCATACCTATAATTTTTTAGAATTGTGGTACAAATCATAGAAATGTTATGAAAAGTTATGCAATCGTAAGATTATTGTAGATATCTACCATAATCATACTTCATGGTATGAAAATGGTTTACGAACGGTAGACATTGTTTATCTGGAAGCTAGTAAGCGAGAGGTCCCGTATTCGAATCCAGGCAGTTCTTGTTTATTCTCTTGTGTTTATCAAGAACTCAATAAACAATAAATCAAAATACAAGAAATAATATTTACTATTTGTTTCGTATTATCATGGGCCCCTAATAGTTATTTATAACATGTACAAGTCTATGACTTCTAGTCCAGTTGTATACGTTATTTGTATTGTATTTGATATATTGTTATTGTTATTGTTATTGTTATTGTTATTTTTATTTGGTATACCAACATATATACTATAGTATACTATAAATATATATATATATATATATATATAGTATTTATACTATTATACCTAAATATATGTGTACACATTTACGCACAAAGTACATAATTACACCCACGCATATATATATATATATATATAAACAAAAATATATAATATTTATATAAAAAATGTATCGCGATTTTATACATGTATACATAATATTAATGACAGTGCATATATGCAATTGTCAGTAAATACAATTATATCAATGTACCCTAATTGACAATTAGGCATCCCATTAATATAATCAACATACATATTTAATTGTATACGTTGATAGGGGTAATTGGGTACATTGTACCCGATAAAAAAATGATCGCTAATTATTAAATATTAATAGTTAGGTACTGAGCCATACTGATACCTACTGATTAATGATTTATAAATACCTAGTTATAATTCATTTATAAATACATATATATACAATTATATGTATACATAAATATATAAATATAGGTATAAGAATACATATTACCTATTCAATTGATTCTTTATATTCATCGATACAAAACACATTTTATATATATACAAAATGTGTTATATATACACTTATTTTATTTTATTAATTATTTTATTAATATATCTTTTATATATCTATCTGAAATGGTACATTTTTTAACTCTGAAATAAATACTTATAAGTTGTATATTAATTATATTTCGATCTTTGAATCTTTGAATTAGATTATATTTATTTGTAAAATAAATATTCATTCATTTTTTTAATTTGTATTTCAATTTATAAATATTTTATTAACAATATGAATTTATTTACAAATTTGGTTTGAATTGAAATATGTTTTTCTATTTTATTTATTTCATTCTAAATAATATATTGTATATTAAGATTATATTAAGATTATATATAATTTATATAATATAATGTATTAAAGTATATTATATTATGATTTTAATATAATTATATTGGATTGATTAAGTTAAAAACGAGTTTTTGTTATTGAATATATATAAAATCAATGCTGTATTCCTGGATAATGATGCAATAAAATATAATCACTTTATATATTACGATTACATATAATGTATATCATGTAATGTATTAAAGTATATTATATTATGATTTTAATATAATTATATTGGATTGATCTAGTTAAAAACAAGTTTTTTTTATTGATTATATATAAAATCAATGCTGTATTCCTGGATAATGATGCCATACCATAAAATCACTCAAGCATAACACACACTTTTAATAAAATATGCGTTAGCAGACTTCCTGTCAATATTTCAACATAATATGAACGATTAAGTCAAGTGCCCTTAAGTCATATATTTCATCTAACGGTAATAATATAAATAATGTTAATGAAACCATATAATAATGAAAGAAAATGATAATAAAAAGTACGTACAGTGTACTAATATATATAGTACTATAGTACTATATATATAGCTTGTAAAACGTAATACTAAATAACAATAAGTATGATTAAAACTAAACATTGTATATAGTATACTGTAACTATAGACAGTTAAACACCTATCTGTATTGTCCAATTTTATGTACATATATATATATATATATATATCAATAACATTGCAATAATTAACTTATATTAACGTAATATAGCGAGTCACGTAGCATGTGTTCCTGACATCCGGGTACTATGTATTATACGAAGGAGGTATGCACACTGTATTGCACAGTCATCTTACATTATTATACAACATTTATATTATAAATACACTTATTGTTGACTCATGACCCTAAACAAGTCCCCGATTACTCCATGACATATTATACCTCCATGAAATAGTATATATACCTACATGGCATACTATACATACATGACATATTATCAATACATGACACAGTCTCAATACACACTTGAACTTAGTTGTAATAATTCATTAACAAGAATACAAATAAAAGAACCAATAAAACCCAAAATATAAAAGGTTCGATTTATCCGTTATTTTTTCCATTTCGATTTTCTTTTCATTATGTTTTATTTATTTTTTACCTTAGTGTTTATTTTGGTTATTTTGTTCTTTATGGTTTTGTTATTTTTTTGTATTTAATATTTTATTATTTTACCTTGACTTATTTTTCGTTATTTTTGTTTGTAATATTTTGTTATTAAGTTATGTTAGATTCCATTAATAACATAGGTTAATGTACGAGAATCACCTCATTCATTATTATTTCATTGACTATATTCAAATATTTTATATATTTTTACATATAGGTCATAGATAAATAGACGCTAATTCATTATGTAATGCTATAGTAACTTTGTTACTAGTAACTAGTTAATAGTTATGTAATAATATTATAATATTATTGTATATATATACAATGAAAATATGTTATTTACCTCGAAAACCTTTGTTAATAAAATAGTTATATAAATAGTATGTATACGAGATATGTTTATGTAATACATACTATGTATACATATACACATATATATATATATATATATATATATATATACATTATGTAAAAATAGAATGAATTAATCAGCAGCACAATTGTTAAATTATCACAGGGGAATTCAACTCATCAATAAACTCCAGTTCTCCCTTTCTGGTCGGATTGGTTACGTAATCTCGCACATGTTACGAATAGTAAACATTACCGGGGGGGGCGTGTAATTAATCCTTTGTTAATTCGATAACTAGACAATGTATTAGTTTCCCCACCAAGAATACAACTATCGCTATCATCACCAATACCATTGCCACTATCGTTATACCAGAATGTAGTTAATAGGACGAGTTTATTGGCTAGTAATTAGTCACGTGACTGTGACGTAATCAACATTCACCTCAATGTTCGCATCTCGTGACATACGTGGGGGGGAGGGGAAGAATGTTCATTATAAGGTCACCACTTCTATCCATACGGTTTTATTATTGCTATCTATCTACAGTATAGCTTCAACAATTTACTATATATATATATATATATATATATATATATATATTATAAATGAGTGTGTTAAAAGAGTCTAACTATTCAACACTATTATAAGTATACTATTTTAGCTATGCAGGGTATATTAACAGTCCCGAAATGACGTCATTATTATATAGGTTACTTAAGCCTATAGGCAACAAGTATACTTGTCAGTTTTTGTTATCGCTACTTAAAACTCTATGTGTCTATTACCTAATATTCCCTCGATATCTTATTCTAGAGACAACGATAATAATAGCAACTATTTTTGGTAATAGTCTATGACTCATTGATATGATTATGTCATCTCGATGGTAGTACACGTGTAACGCATTGTCTGTCGGTCCGCTCGTATCCGCGGTGACGAAGTTCGCTTCATCGAAGTAACCATAGCAACGGCGCACTAACAATGATGTATACGCGCATGCGCCTGGTATATCGTATTGCCCCCGACAGTAAAGGGCATACACCCTGCGATGTCGGCGAGTGATAAATAAACTCATGTATTCTTAGAGTGAAGTATAGTGAATAGTATAAAATATACATTATAAGTATATATACAGGGCCGGCCTAAGGGGGGGCAAACCGGGCAATTGCCCGGGGCCCCACATTTTGGGGGGCCCATGAATTATTTGAGAACATTTTTTTTTCTATTTATATAAAAAAAAATTTCTTAACTACTTTTATTCTTATATATTATTAATTCTGATTAAATAAATAAAAATAATATAATAAATTAATAAAATAAGAGTCATTTAGGCCAATTTTAAAAATGAATTTGACAACAAAATTCTAAATTTACACGAAGATATGATGGAAACAGGTACATGAAGATATTGGAGCATATGCTAATAGCAAGACCTCCTATAACCTCGGTTATAGGAGGTTATAGGAGGTATTGCTAATAGTGATCACCATAGATCATATCACACATCTCTGCTTGCCAGATAAAATAGTATGGTTAAATGGATAAATTATGGATAAATAATTGTTTGTTAAAATAGAACGTGATAAACGTATTAAGGGAATATTAACCATAGTTGAATCTTAATCTTTAACAGTTTATAATTATATAATTAGTTTACGAACAAAAAAGTATAGTATACTACTTCTTTATATTAAAATTAAATATGAGATATATATTAAGATATATTTTAACTATGATTTCTGATATTTGTAAAGGAGTATATTGATTAAAATTACGAAAAAAATTATATTCTATATAGATTTATAATTTGTATAGTAATTAAAACTAATTAGATATTTTTAAAATAATTTTTCTCAAAAGAATTACCTTTCTCTATCTACTTCTCGTATTATTAAGTGTATATATTATTATAATTTTGTTAGTGTATATAATATATATATATATACATAAAGTATATATATATATAAAGTTTTAATTTAAATAGGAATATTCTGCTGTATAGTAGGTATTATTAATAATAATTATTATTGATGAAAGGGAATTCTGTACATAACATTTTCAACAGACTATTATTAGAGAAAGAAATCATATTTATATGTATTGAAACAGATATTATTTATAAATATATACATATAATCTAAATATAATACTAAAGGATTTTTGCATTTTTGCAATTATCAAACTAGTAGGATATTACAACTGAATGTTTAGATTTACATCACCCTAATCTATATATTTATATATAAATAGACACAATGGCGATATACTTATTGGAGAACAGGTGATAAGTTATCACTGATAACTTAATAATTGAAGACATATAAAATTCAAAATGTTATATAATAATCAGTGTACTCAATTCCAGATATATCACATGTAGGTACGTTAATAGTCATCGTCATATAAACCAAGTTAGGTATTATTATTATATAGTTATTTATTGATGTATGTTAAGATGCATTATAACATTAGTCAATATTTAGCTAACGATTTATTATAATTAAAAATAATAATAATATAACTATAATAGAGTATATAGCTCAACGTTATGAAAAATCCAGCAATATATTGCTGGAAGACATATATGTCTGGAAGATTCAATATACCATCGAAGGATATAATATACCAGTCCATTGTCAATATGGATCCCCCTATCTGCGCTGTGCATTCCTTAAATCTGGTTGGGCAAAATTCCATTGAATCTTTTCATCCAAATTATATATAATTTATTTAGCCAAACTAAATAAAGAATATATTAACCTCTATATTAAGGGGACGCGATACCATCGTTTGGTTTACATGTAAAAGATACGAAAAATGCTATTTTTAGAAATCTATTAACTCAAAAAATATTCACTTTTTTTTTTTTTTTATTTTAATCTATTAATAATATTCCATATTTTTATATTATATGTTAACATTTATTGATGTTTACACATCTTTATGTTATACGTTTCTAAAAAAAATAATTGAAATATCTGATAAAAAATGTTAATTTTCCAATTAAAATGCTAATTAAAATTTTTTAAATAAATATTTTTTAATTTTGACAAATATAATATATGAATATAAACAATATGATTATACAGGTACAAATAATATAATATAAACAAAATTAATAATGTAATGAACATAATTTAAACATCATTTTAAAGATCATATTTGAAATAGGTTATAATTTTACATTACAAAAAAATTTGAAATTCAATTTTTTTCTCGAAAAAATCAATGGTATCGCGTCCCCTTAAAGAAGAATATAATATGTTTTATTAAAAGTATTATCGAATATAATATGGTCATCACAAGCAGATTTTATTAGAACAGTATCTCATGGATTTCCCAAAATTACATAAGTTATATATGATATTATATATGTTAAGATATTAGGTAAATTACATTACCAAAGTCAACGTATTTATTCAATAATATGCAAGAATTCGAGACTTCAATATTATGAAAACCGTGGAGCTAATTATTTTGTAGACTAAAGTCGATCAGAAAAGTATTGCAATTAGGTTAAATTGAGATAAAAGCGGTAATAAAAAATATGTATGCATTCTCTTAATATATATGCGAGAAAATAAATGATTATGAGGAGTTGATTAGAGGATACAAACAAATTACAAAATAATTAATATAATGATAACATATATTTAAATTAGTGAATTTACATCATATACGAAGTTAAAAATGACTATTTTCTAACAATATTTGACAATTTAATTGATATATACATATAAGTATATAGGAAATACTAAAAAAGATAATCATGTTGTTATTACTTTAATAAATAATATGTATATATAGGTTATTATATTATCTGATATTAGCAATTAAGATGATTAGTAGGATATAAGATAATTCAGTATTAAACATATATTATACCATTTTGATATACACCTCAAAGGAAAGGACTATACAAATATTAATATATATATGATGGACTAGATATATCCAATTGTAGACATATTCATCCTAATATATTTAATGGTAAATAATTACACTTGAGAGAGAAGCTTCTCTAAACTTAAACTTATAAATAATTGTCTATGATATTATCTACCACAATAAATATTTTCAAGTCTGTAACATTATATTTAGAATCAAAGCTAATTAATTAAATTTATACTGAATAAATAATACTGATTTAGAAGAGGAAATCGAGTAAAATAAATATGTAATAATATCATGTTAACTAATTATATCATTTAACCTACTTATATCATTTTATTAATTAATTTATAAATTATAAAATATTACATTGCAATGATTTTAAGTGGGTACCGTAATATCTATTTACATCCATAGCGTGAAGGAGACCCCCCTATATATTATATGCATATTAAAGTGGGTCTTCTTCACACGATACATGTAAATATATATGAAAAAAAACAAAATTGTTTAAGATTATAAATATTTTTACATAATTTTATCACGCATAATATAATAATACATCATTTATATATATATATATATATATATATATATATATATATATATATATATATATATATATATATATATATATATATTCATATATAAATAAATGCAAGAGTTATGGATAATATCATATTAGTTAGGTACTTCTAAAATGGCTCATTTAATATGTTATGAAATTCTTATGGGGCCCATACGTTTTTTTTGCCCGTGGCCCATAGTATGCTTAAGCCGGCCCTGTATATATATATACGATGTACACTGCACATTACGAAGCAAATATATTCCATTTTCAGTTTATTAAATTGTAAGTATTTGTTGTTGAAGTATACTTCATACCATGTTGTATACCTATACATGTATGTAGTTGTAGTTCAGTTATTATACTAGCGATTTCAGCTGGTTTCTAGTGTATGCGGTGTTATTTAAAGTATATTAGGTCCTTCAGACACCTAGATGTGTTATTGGATATCATCGGCATACATGTATACAATGTATACTATACATGTTATTATTATTATATTTTATATAGAGTTATTATATTTTGATATATTTAGTAAGCTATCAAGGTCAGTTAATATTCATAGTATTCTACGAGTTAATATATAGTTGTCTTACCGGAAGGCTTCCGATATATAATAGTTAATACTCTAGTATATGTTTATATCAGTTATTATTTATTTACTTAAACTATTACTCATAAATACATGCATGTACAAATATTATATATTATAATAATTGTATTTTATTATTTTATATAGAATGTATATATATATATATTATTATTTACATCAAAGGACAACACAATATGAAAAATAACCTGTACGTGATAAGAAACACATATCAATTTAGTATAATAATGTATTTATTGTAAAATACATCTATAAAATATGTGTATATCAATTTATTAGGATATTAATATTCTATGTATATATATTCCTATAAGATTATTTCGTAAATGATAAACCTATAACCTTCATTCATTATGCATATTAATCATATATTTTAGATTAAGATATAGCAACTAAAAACACATAAAACATGAAAGCGGAGCTATAATTTACCGCAGTGATATAACGAGGGTAGGGTATGTATTTCCTATAGATATTGCATAACCTACCCACGTTACATCATTATGTTAGTGTCGTTATGTTACATCATGTTAGTATACTAGCTACCCATGACTATGTTTGCCTATAGGTATAGGTGCCTATCTGCGGGTTTCTAACGCATGATATCTCGCGATATCTCACTCTATCGACATTTAGTATGACCGCTAATTGATCGGCGGGCCTTTGATGATCTTTGCGACTGATCGATCGTACCACGTGACATCGATCTGAAATGACGCGTGTCGTATAAAAAGCACGTGATCTACGCTACGTTTGTTGTCGCATGCGCACTTTGATATGACGTTGGGCCCACCACGTGACACGTAGTACAATGAATGTCAACAAAGCGAGCAAAAACACAGCATCACCGTGTAATCAGTTAATGCAGACGATATTTAGATGTGTGTAAGCAAATGTACATATGTCTATATATATTTATATTTATATATACATGTTTGAATATCTAATTAATTTCGTTATATCAATACAGTCATGCATATACGTAAACAAATAATATTATAATATATATATATATAAATATATATATATATATATATATATATATACATAATAAACACATTTTACACGTGTACATACATACCCACGCATAAACGCGTATACAAGTACAGTGTACGTCGTACACCCACACACATTAATATAACTGTATAGTGACACACTATGTATAGCGACCACATTAGTACATCTCTATATAACGACACCCGCCTATCACTTTATCAACACGGCAGAGATGCAGAGGTAATCGCTGATATGTTATGACATTTTATATTATTATTAAATAAAATGTAATATACATTGTTTGTAAATATATATATATATATATATATATATATATATATTAATACTAATAATTGGTTACATATTGGATCTATTACACTGGTCTGCATTTGAATTTTTTTTGTTTGTTATCAAGGGTTTCTTAACTGATTATAAGCTACTTTTTAACACTGAATTCAAATCTGAAAACCGTTTTGTTTAATCAGCTCTAGTTCTTTTTTTATTCAACTTTTTATTTTGTCAACAAATATGAGAAATATTTCAAATAAATTATCAAGAAAAATATATTTAAGTGATATATATAATTTATTAGGAATATAAAATAACAATAATATGTATCAATATTATAGAATATTATTTAAATACTATATAAATGACTGTTTTATAGCCTTTCTCTTGTGTTTTGCATTAATATAGTCTCTTTTTTAAACACAAACTGTAGTCCGAAAGCATATTTACATCCCATTTTCCTTGATATCTATCTTTCATTATAGTAATATCCTGGTGAAAGCACTTTCCTTAAGGAAATTTGTTCTTTGCTAAAATCACCACAACTGCTATAAGAATATAATCAAGATGGGATCTTAAAAAATGTATAATGGAGGAATAAAAGAATAGTATTCTATTAACAAGAGAATTCTAGATTATATTATGTGAACCAGTATGTAAATTATTACATTCTGGCCATATGCGTCTTGAATAATGTTCTCGGTCAGCTCTAGTATCCCATTTGCAGAGAAAGCATTGGTATTTGGTATACCCATATTGCATACCCAAAAGTATGGAGACGATCTACCTATGTATATATTAAAATAATAAAACATTTTAAATAATTATAATTATTATAATAAATATTATAATATATTACCTTCACTTTCCGAAAATCATCCAATTGTGAAAATTATAATTTAATGAATCAAGAAGTACAATCATATTATTGTAATTTTCTTATATACTAATTGAATAACCGACAGGAATTGAAGAGACTCTATTACCATTGTATAATAAAACTGCCTTAAGACTTTTATTTAATGAATCGATAAATAATCTCCAGTATGAATCTGCATACACAATACCCATACATTCTACCAATCCAATAATATTGTTACAATATACAAGTTCTCCGTTGGTAGTAAATACTTCCTAAACTCAATGTCATGACTTCGATACCAAGATTATGTTGTTTATTTGATAACATTGACGTTCTGCTAAGCTAGACCCAAATAATTGAGCAGATTCTAGTCTTTTGCTAACTCATAGATCATGTTGATTAAATGGTTCAAATTTTCTTTTATTTTCATGGGAAATGTATTCCCGTGATAAATCATCATTAATTTCATTTTCATCATCTGATTCTGATAATGAATCAAGATTATCTGGTGGTATTGATATCGGAGTATCATTATTATTAGGTACTTATATATACGTATAGCTGAAGGTATATCACGATATATAACACGTGCTTTATTCTTCATATATATTCATACATATCAAATTATATAAATAGTAAAAAGGTATACATATGTATTCTATATATGAACCATTGATATTTAACATGCAAAAATAACAATCCGATACATGATTCTGACCTTCTCTCCATATCATTGGTATTCCGAAATTTAAATATTTTAATTTCTTATTGTTCCAACGATGTTAGTTAACAGTACAGGTTTTACAACAAATATTCTGTGCAAATAATTTGTCTCGGTCTCCTAAATGCATTCCGAAATAATACTTGTATGTTTTTTTTTATAAATGGCGTTATATTTGACTTCTGATTCAACAATGTTAACTTACCATAAATGTAACAAAACTTATCCGGATTGTTAATACAAGTTCTTCTATTCATGGTAAATGTTGTTTAAAATACGTTATACTTATTTAAAGTTGTATGATGTAATGATATTATTGACTTATTTAAAATAATGATTTTTATATGTTAATTTCAAGAGTCAGAAAATTATTGTAAATTAATATACAATATATTTCTGAATATGTAGTAATTACATATTAATTAACTTATTAAGGGGAATACACCTAATCATCTCCCGTACCATTGGTACACTATTTATATATTACTAACACATTTATATAATAAAATAACTAAATATATAGGTATGAACGAATTAAAATACTATATAATTTATATAAAATCCTATATTTTCCTTAGGAAATTTCTGATATTTCCAAAAAAATAAAAAGTTGAATAACAAAATAACTAGAGCTGCTTGAGCAAAATGGTTTTCAGATTTGAATTCAGTGTCAAAAAGTAGCTTATAATCAGTTAAGAAACCCTCAATAACAAAAATGATGCAGACCAGTGTTATTAGTATTTACAAGTTAATATTAAATATGTCATGTGTAATAATACATTACCATGTTATAACAAAATGTATATATATATAACATATTGTTATAAAATATTGTTAAATAATATATATATATATTTTTTTTTACAATATATATCATATTAGTATATACCTATTATATATAGAAAATATAGTTTATTTATTTCATATATATATATGTACTAGAGGAGACTATGCAATATCCTGTTATAGATTTTATATACATTTATAATGCAGTTAAATTATATATATATATATATATATATATATATATATATATATATATATATATATATATATATATATATATATATATATATATATATATATATATATATATGAATATATATATATATATTAAATGTATGTAAAAATACCAACCTATAAATACATTTTTAACATTTTACAATACTTTCTTATAGTAGGCGCATTATATATATATATATATATATATATATATATATATACTCTTATAGGGGCGAACTATTATCGATACAACTTTACCCCGTATTATCGCTATATATTTAAATTTATATTTATAATATTAAAAAAAAATATAATACACTAATATAAATAATTAATAAACGAGTAGCATTGTAAATTTATTTGTAATTTTTTCGAAATATAATACAATTTAAATATAATAGTATTAGGTTTTATTATAAATATAAATATGATATCTATATATACTATATATATAGATATCATATTTATATATATATATACATATACATATATATATATACAATCAACTCCCGATAAGTCGGACAATGTCCCTCTAATCCCCATATATGGGGTATGTAATTCATATATATATATATATATATATATATATATATATATATGTATATGTGTAATATATAAATATATATATGTAATTCAAATCCTCCATAATAATTCAGAAAAATTCCCCCATAACTGATCATATCCAATACATTCAACTTAGGTTGTAATAGATACAACTTATATATATATATATATATATATATATATTATAATAAAGTATAAATGTGAATCTTGAAAATTGTACAATTTAAAGAAGTATAACCTTCATGAATAGGTCCCACTATGTACGTGCGAGGAAGGATGGAAAATAATGTTTATCTTGGGAGCCTCTGATGTAGACGATAGGATATAACCATGGGTGTTTCCTATTCCTGAAGAGCATTACTGCATTACTTGATATATGAGCATTATATGTACATTAAAAATTGTAAATAATAGAGTGGACTTTTTGAAATTTAAATTATTCTGCACACACCCAAGTTAATAATTACGCATACACACACATACACACACATACATACACACACACATACACATACATATACACATACACACATACACAGACACATACCTCATATTACCTAAACAACTAAACTAGCTTATCTTTACACACAGATACATTTACAAAACTCTACATATTATACATACTGCAATACATACTAAACTTCCTATATACATCAAAGCAACAATTGAATTTAAAAATAGAAATAACTCGAGATCATCACATAATATACATTTAAAACACCATTAATTAAACTCTCTACTCATCTCATTGGAATAAACACCCCAGCACTATATAATTAACAAAAAACACTCAAACACGTTCTAAATAAACTACATAGATATATCTATAGATATATATTTATAGTATATATACATATATACTTATAAGTATACTTAAACTAGACTAACTAACTTTATGAACTACTGCACTTTAATACACTAACACATTTCCATACAATTAATTCTTATTATTATTATCATTATTATTTTATTTTTATTATGGATATCGCCATATCACTTCCGAACAATTTATTTAAAATTGAATTTGTGTGAATTAGTCAATTATACTACTACTAATACGACTACACACATACTATCACACACACATACACACACACGCATACATATACATACAAAACACATATATATATATACACGTGTAATACATTATTGAATCATAATTATCACACTATGCATAGCGATCACCATGCAAATGACTAATGTATCTCTCTCTCTCCCTCTCTGTCTCTCTGCCTACATAAGCTAATATATCCATAGCTACTTATTGACGGATGTTTGTGTCACATGACTTATCGTGGTCGTTGTTGTTGTCACGAGTTATAATACTATGTATCACTATAGTAGTTATGTCACGTGATACACATGTACGTATATATATATATATATATATATATAATAATATTGAATCTAACTGACATACCTAATAACATGATTCGTATATATATATATATATACAAGAACACGACCGTGTTTACTCTAACGTATAGGTATACAATGTATACTATATATAGTGTATACATGTATACATGTATATATATATATAGGATCATATATGATATATCTATTCCATAGTACAATACCCGCTGGCTATTTGTTGAGAATTACCCTCACTCCCTATAGAGATAGTCACGTGCTCACACCGATGTTACGTGCATGCCTATCACGTGTTGCGGCGGTCACGTGTTTAGTGTATTCGCTATGACCGCTAATTCTATTAGTAACGCGGAACTTCACCGCCTACCCGAGTGTGTGCGAGTGTACGCGCGCCTACAGCACCGCCTACAGCACCGCCCGGTACAGCACTGAACGCATACATCACCGCGGTGTCAGTATCAGAAGTGCGCCGCACACGCATTAATAATGGACGCTCGTATCGCACGCGCGCGCTGATTCCGCGCCTCAATAATTCATATGCAACGATAATACGAATTATCGATCTGTTTGTATTGTCTTTGCGCGGCCGTGATTTCGGGTTCCGGTCGCCGCCGCACGTATTATGTAACGTGGATGTAACACGTATTACGTAGCACGTGTTTGCCGGTGTTGTATACGTTGTATACAATGTGGTACGTGTTGTATATGTATATGAAATATTAATTTTAAATAATTGTATAATATTTATATAAGTAAAATAATGTATTATACCGGGGAGACTCCCTGATTATACCAAGGACATGATACCATGTCCTTGATTATACTGTATACTGTAACATATCAGTATACTGATCTTTTATTGATAATTATCATATTATAAATTATAATTTACGTAATGTATATCTCTATACTAATAACTTCCTATAATACTCACTACGACCGGATTTATATCGGTTTTAGTGGGTTTTTATAGTATTGATATTAGATATAATATGTTTTCATATTGATATTATACCTATTGATTATATATATATATATATTATCTTATATATATAATACATAGTGATATATAAATAGGTATATTGATATAAATATATATTAGTATATATATATATATATATATATATATATATATATACAGTAAAAAGCCGCTTACTTCGACAGCCACGTACAATGTACGTCGTACATCGTCGTACATCGATAATTCGGCTACATCGACATTTCGAGATATTTTTGTTGGATTTACACCTATTTACATGTAAATTAATCCGCGTACATCGACAATCCACTTATATCGATAATTCGGCATTATCGACATATTTATAAGGTCATATTTGGAATTGAATCCACTTATATCGACAAATTTGTTTTATAATCAAATATATAATCAATCTGGTCTCCCTTTGAATGGTTTTTATTAACTTATATAAATCGTAATTATGATTTATTAGTGTTATTTTGCGTACGTTATTACATTTTTATATTATATTATAAAATAAGATTGTTATTGGCAAATGAATGGTTGGTAACATAAAATAAAATACAATACTCTAAACAATCATCGATTACAAAATATGTTTAGTTTATATATACACTTTTTAGTAAATACATATTTATTATTTAATAAACATGTAATTAAACCTTTTTTGTTATTATATTATATGCATATATTATATTATTACATAAAATTAATTATAAATAAACTAATTCGTTATACATCATTAGGGCTACGCCCTTATCGCTCATATCGACAATCCGCCTATATCGACATTTTTGGAGCTTACACAACCATGTCGATGTAAGCGGCTTTCACTGTATATATATAAACTATAGTGTATTAGATCTATATGGCATGGTTAATATACATCTCTAGACATAATGTATTTTTTTAAACACAACCTATTAAATTAACTCATAATTAGGCAGTATACTGCCTACTGGATCACCTACTACTACTCTCGCCTAACCGCCCACTCTCGCCCACAGAATGACCAGTGTCGGCTGCTGCCCTCCTCTAGTACTGCTATCAGTGGCGTTGATTCTGTGCCTACACGCCGAACAGCCATACGGTCAAGCGGTCCCGTACGGTCAACACGTAGCCTATGGTCAAGCCGTACTAAAACCACCGGTCAGACGCAAGTACTTCCTGGGTAAGCGTAGCGCCCTGTCTACTAGCCCGTATGACGCCCGAGTCGAGATGGCCGATAACCGTGGAGACGATACGGGTAGAATTCTCCTAGCGTTGTTAGACGACGAGCTGGATAACGATACGGAAGGCTACCAACAGGTGATGCGAAACGACGACGCGGTCGAGAAAAGGGCGTACCGGAAAAATTTCCTGGGTAAGAGGGCGAAAAATTTCCTCGGAAAACGAGGCTTCCAAAAGAACTTCCTCGGGAAAAGGGCGTACACGAAGAATTTCCTGGGTAAAAGGGCTGCATTTCAAAAGAACTTCCTAGGTAAACGAAGCCAAGCTTATGACTACGATGATTGAGCCACATCGAAAGTACTAACTATACGTTCAAAACACAGATATCATATAATATGTGTATATGTGCCAAAGATAATAAGTCATCGGTAACACTATCTTTAAACTTATTATTTTATGAGTATTTGTATATTTATTTATATATATATCTCGTCTGCTATTTAAATCTAAAATACTCGTATTATGATTGGAGTGTTAATAAATATTTCATTTATTTTTAAAATTTCTCACACTTCTGATTTATTAATAATAAATATATTAATAAATGCATATATATATAATACATATATAATACATAGGTAATACGTAGGTATTACGTTTATTATGTAGGTTTGTTATTAGGTAGGGTGGGCAATATATGTGGAAAGGATATGGAAGTAGGTATATGTGGGAAATTAAAATAAACATACGTTATTTACAATAATTATCAACCTATTTATTACATCATATATAAGGTATATATAAGGTATATATAATGTTATATATATATATATATACTACCAAAATAATACTGGTAGTGTATATATACCATTATACAAATTATACAATGTTGGCAACATTATAGGTAACATGTAGGGGAAAGTCCCCGATTACCGACCCCCTCCTAATACCGACCCCCTATCGTATCTCAGTAAATATAAGAGTTATTAAAAAATTATATATACATGAACTGTTTGTAATTTAATGATAAATATGAATAAGTATTTTGTTTAAAAAAATATTTAATCCTACAATTGTTATTTGATAAAATGTAATATTCTGTTTTTACTTTTAAAATATTTGAATAATTACTTTTTTTAAATTATTGTAAATACTTTATTAATTAAAAGAAAACTTAATACTGCGCATAATATTGTAGATCAATAAAATGTTTATAATTATTATAAAAATAATTCAATTTGAATAACTACTAACCAAAATATCTTAATTATAGCAACCCATATGATTTTCCTAATACCGACCCCCTAAATTACCCTAATACCGACCCCCATGTGATTTATAATATCCAATCAAAATAGATCAGTATTTTACTTTAAAATATGTCATAAGTTGTTTGTTTATCATTGATAGATTAAGGATTCATGATTCCATTATATTATATACATACTGATTAATAACTAAATATTAAATAATAATATATACTATTTTAATATAATTACTATAAAGTTTAAATTTAAATTTAATATTACTATTAAAACATAAATTCAATAAAAAATAATTGCGTGCATGTTATAATTAATTATATTTATTAATATCTACTATGTTGATTAGATATTATAGGGTATAAATTCCCCATTTAATATAGGGAAAAAATATAAACCTATCAAAGATACTTCTCATATATCTATAATTTCTCATATAATATCTGCATATATGATTCCGATAGAGTATGAATAAAATAAACATAACTAATATAAAATACAGAATCACTCTTTGGATCTACAAGTTAAAAGTCATTATGAGATATTAATATCTCGTAATTACGTCGAGGTTTCAGGATTACAAGTAATAAGATATAAGTAATATAAACTAGAATTATACATTTGACAATATCTAGATTAATAATATATCAATAATATGATATAGATATGTTTGCAATATATATATATATATATATATATATATAACTTAAATTTAAATTAAATGGGAGTTTTTTGTAAACAAAATAATACACAGTACATATTATAATAATATCATATAGACTGATGAATTTCATATGAACATATTTTTTTTAGAAATATATGAATATTAAAAATAATGAACTATTAGTGAAAGTCTCAGATTACCGACCCTTACATGATTAGTTGTAATAACGTATTCAATATTAAATATATTTATTTGAAATATTGTAATTAGGGTAATATTATGGCAATGAATAATGTGGCTATTTTAACTTTTTGATATAATTATATTTACAAGAATAAACAGGGTAACCGGATACATGTGTCTAATACCAAACCCCTTCTCATATTACCGACCCTCTATAATAATAGTGGTATACATAATTGTAGTATTATAATATCCAATAAAAATAGTAGATATACATAAATACAATTAATTATAACATTCACGCAATTTAATTGTTATTGAATTTATGTTTTAATAATAATATTAAATTTAAATTAAAAAGTCTCTGATTACCGATCCTCTCATAATACAGACCCCCTCTCATATCTCAGTAACTATAAGAGATATCAAAAAATTATATATACATGAACTGTTAGTAATGTAATGATAAATATGAATAAGTATTTAGTTTTTAAAAATATGTAATCCTTCAATTTGTATTTGATAAAATGTAATATTCTGTTTTCACTTTATAAATATTTGAATAATAACTTTTTTTAAATCATTGTAAATAATTATTAATTCAAAGAAAACTTAATTTTGTGTATAATATTATAGATCAATATGTTATATGTTATAACTATTATACAAATAATTTAATTTGTATAAATATTAACCAATATATCTTAATTATAGCAACCCATGTGATTTTCCTATTATCGATCCCCTAAATTACCATAATACCGACCC
The DNA here is from genome assembly GCA_964019155.1 of Osedax fenrisi. Classification (NCBI taxonomy): domain Eukaryota; kingdom Metazoa; phylum Annelida; class Polychaeta; order Sabellida; family Siboglinidae; genus Osedax; species Osedax fenrisi. The sequence continues at coordinate 78,233,580 of OZ025240.1, read as the reverse complement.
CATGTGATTTATAATATCCAATCAAAATAGATTCTAATTTACTTTAAAATATGCCGTAAGTTGTTTATGTATCATTGATATATATTTATGATTCAAGATTCCAGTTGATTATATGGTTACTGATTAATAAATAAATATTAAATAATAATATAGGCCTATACTTTTATATAATTACTAGAAAGCTTAAATTTAAATTTAATATTACTATTAAAACATAAATTCAATAAAAAATAAATTGTGTGCATGTTATAATTAATTATATTTTTGTATATATACAAAAATATATATCTACTATTGGATATTATAATACTACAATTATTTATACCACGATTATTTTAGGGGTCGGTATTAGGAACATGTATCCGATTACCGACCCCCCTGTTTATTCTTGTAAATATAATTATATAAAAAATTTAAAATAGTCACATTATTCATTGAAATAATATTACCATAATTTCAAAATTTCAAATAAATATATTTAATATTGAATAATTTATTACAAAATAATCACTTAGGAGTCGGTAATCGGAAACTTTCCCCTGTGTAATACATTGTATATATATATGTATGTAAACACATGTATACCAATTTTGTTTTACTTGTAACCAATTACATACGTCGTATTTATTAAATTCTCACTTTTTGTACTCCGAGCTATAGCTATAGTATATATAGATAGATACTGTCGGATGAATATATTTCAATGATTATATTTCAAGGATTTAAATCTTTGAGACAAAGATATCAAGGATATGTACTTATATACATAAATATATATATATATATATATATATATATATATATATATATATATATATATAGAGTGGGTCTACACGGTAGACCTCACTCTAATGTCTATGCTTATATATCAAATAAAATTTCATTCCTATTTTCAATTGTATTTCCATATAAATATTTTATTATAAATACGAAATTAGGTATTTATATATTTACCTATTTATATATTAGATTCAAATTGAACGATGCTTTTTATATTATTTATGTCGACATTCAAATTAATATAGATGTATATTAAATTATATTATTAATATATTATATTAAATATATTAATATATATTTATCCTACTTAATATAGTCATATTGAAATCATTGAGTTAAAAACGAATTGTTGAATTGATTTTAGTATATAATTCAAATGTTTACTCCCGGACATAGATTTGTATTTTACGGTAAACTATAAAGCTATGCTCCCCCTCAGGGGGACCCCCTGGACCATGATGCAATACGATCAAATAACTCAAGCGGAAAATAAAAGTGTAATGAAATAAACCTTAGTAGACGTCCTGTATTTGTTAACAAAAGTCACAATTGTGACTACGTGAAACGGAAATGTAGGACTGGACATAGTCATTCACTTACTGCATTACATTATGATTGTTAGGATATATAACAAGTTCTTTTACTTTCTTATTTATCTATTAAATTAATATTTCAATAACCGGAATTCGTGTAATTAATTGGATGTAAGACTTTAAATAAAGAGGTATTTTAAAGGTATTTGTAATGGATATCGAGTATTGGATAAATGGTAGGAAATTACATAGATAAGGGCTCAAATTATCACCAAATATACATTATTTTAAGAAAGGAATTGTTAGAGTAATAATAATTTAGATATTTATCATATGTTATTTATCTAAGTTATGTAGGTTAATATATATTTATAGGATAGCATTATAACCTATAGGTATATATATATATATATATATATATATAGAAGACACCATGATAGTTGTAGTTGATTGTGTTGATGTGGTATGAGTATTTGTAGGTAAAAACTTACTAATGTCAAAGTGCTTTGCTAATATTAAAGAATCATATCTAGGTGTAAATTTTACAATATACTGTATACACTGTATACTATACAGTGTAAATTGTACAATGTACATTGTAGATAGTCTTGTAACCATAGTTGGTGTATTTAGGAATTAACATTATGTCAGGATACTCATAGGCTAGGGTAGGATAAGATGTAGGCTACGGTAGTGAGTCACTACTGGTGACTAATTAAAATGAGATAATATCGAATGAGTCAAAGATTACAGTTATCGAGGACAGGCACGAAGATGGAAGAAGTTGGTAACTTGGGAACAAGCCGATAGTCCTATGAAGGCTTAATAAGTGTGCATTCGATATTAACAAGTATATATTATTATTGTTATTTTTATTTGGTGGAGTCCTTTCATCCCATCCAGGAACTTAGATGAAGTTTTCACTTATAACCATATATGGCTCTAATGTCCCTTCGAAGCCGCTCTCATGTTAAGGCATATATGATTTTAACAAGAGCCGATCATTTATTTATACACAATTATATTAGATCACTTCTAAATTATATTTTAAGACCCATTTTATAAAATTAATTAATGGTCCGGACGAGGCTCGAACCCGTGTCCTACTGCTTGTGTGTCTGAAGCCTTAGCCACTGAGCCACACAGGCAGTTAAATATACTTATATACATATGTCAATTATGACGTCATGATAGAATTTAAGCATACAGGTTATATACCTAGAAGTCGGTAATGTAAGTAACATGAACTGGTAGAATGTAAGTCTTACACTGTAAGCTATGCAATAATAGTATATAGATCAAATCGATCGAACCTGTGTATCATAACTATATTACATTAATTACAATATACATGTATGTAATATATAAATTTATGTTTATTACGTATTATTATTATGAAAGTGAATAAACTATAGTATACTTATTGGGGAATAGGTAAAATAATACCTACTTGGGGCATTTTATGAAACTGTATCATTGATTAAGTGTCATTGATTAGTAATAAGTATGTAATTAAGGATATTAGTGTATCCCTATACCTAGGAGGTTTTCATTTATACAGGATAATATAGAGCTACACAAATCTATAGCATTTTGATTTTTATAAATTAACTGTCAATGAGACTATTTCTACCCTAGGGTAGATACGATGTCATCCTTTTCGTTCTTTTGTTGCAGGTCTTTCACTACCTTATAAACAATGAATATGTTCTAGTTAAACCTGCAAAAAGACTCACGCATCATCTATCATCTGCTGGAAGTACATATCAATAATACACTATAACATGATAATTGATATGTTATGATTGAATGTATATCAAATGTAGGGTACGTGTATCAAAAGTACAATTTATGTAGATTATCAAATACATATTTTCCTTCGAATAATATTAGCGATGGGTATTACTGTTATCTCGATTGCCACTCTTATAGCCGATGTGGTCAGTATGTCCGATATGTGCTTGACCCATGAACTCGGAGTTCTCCTATCTAACTAAGTGTAGGCTATCTGTGTTGTGTCGCCTACCAGGTTCTCTAGTTCCACGACCGGACTACAACTATTTATAATTTATCTACGCTTATATATATATATATATATATATATATCATAGTATGTATTTATAACATTATACATGTATCTTCTATTATAATATACATATATCATATATTCTATATGTATCATATTCTTATAATTATATTAATTATATTTCCTTCAAACAGACGATAGTTGTATTCTTTTCTTCTACTGCTGTAATTGTGATAGGGTTATGCATGTGTGTTTTGGCCTGCCGTGTCCATGATAAAAGAATGGAGGCCGACATCGAGAAAGGCGAGGAGAGAGTGCGGCTAGTGAGGTTTACTCCCTCCACTCTCTCTATTGAAATATCCATAGAGTCGCACATAGGGGCGTCGGATTAGGGGGGGAAAAAGGGGGGGGGGGCAGTATATCTTTACCCCCCCCTGAAAAAATATAGGGGGGCAGTATATATATTTAGTGTGCCATATGTATTATAAAACAGTTTATAAATTGTAACCCTTATTACATTGCATTACATTATTTTATACAGTTCATTTTCTATAACATTATTAAAAGTTACTTATATAAAATGGATATTAGATCATTTTTAAATAAAAATCTAAATATAATGATAATAGTTCAAAAAGATTGGAAATTATATTCACACATATTAGATATTTAATTAATTAATATAATATAATAATATTACAATTAATATGTGTTCCTTAATTAAATTAAATTTATATATATATATATATATATATATACAATGAAACCTCTATATAATAAATTGTTTTTTTCAATAAGTTATGTCTTATAGAGAGGTTTTCTTATAAAGAGGTTTTTACTTTTCCCATGATTTTAAGAATTAATTTATAATTGAAAATACATTATATAACCTTTAGGTTATATATATAGTATATGTATTTATTTAAAAGTAGTAATCAAAATAATAGAATTTAAATATGATTTATTACAAATATTTTTAATAATTGTTTGTGTTAACATAATTTTAGCTGTACAATGTTTAAATAAGATTAACAAGGTCATTATATTGTGATGAATTGTTAAACGCTTTATATAAAATGTAAACTATATTATGTACGCTTCGACATGTTAATACATATGATTCATTAGAATTACATAGCAAATATAAATTATTACTTATCAATGATGAGTATAATCAGGGAGTCCCTTGTATAATATAATCAAAGACGTTATATATTAATATATGGGCTTCGCCCCTTAGATGTCTATGAATATAATTAAGAGTATAATAATCTAGGGGATGTACTAAAATCCAGAACTTTTCCATAACTTTTCCAGAACTAACCCAGAACCTACGTAGAATTCAATAATTAATAATCCAGAACTTTTCCAGAACTAAATCAAAACTAACCCAGAACCTACGAAGAATTAAATCATAACTAATCCCAAACTTTTCCAGAACTAACTCATAACTAATCCAGAAACTACGCAGAAATAAATCAGAATTATTATTTATTTCTGGAAAAGTTCTGGATAAGTTATGATTTAATTCTGCGCAGGTTCTGGATTAGTTCTAATTTAGTTCTGCGCAGGTTCTGGATTAGTTCTAATTTAGTTCTGCGTAGGTTCTGGATTAGTTCTGGAAAAGTTATGGATTAGTTCTGGAAAATTTCTGAATTTTAGTACATCCCATAATCTAAACCTAATTATTATATTTACTAATATATTATAATAATGTACAGATCCTTAAATATGATGAACTAATCGTAGATGATCTAAGAGCGGAGTTAAAGATATTCAAAATTGCCAATTCGTTTTCTACAATAGAAGAAGTAATTTCTTACTTTATGAATGTTGAACATGTTAAATTATTTCCAAATATTGTACATCTTCTTAAATTAATCAATGTAAGACCGATAAGTTCTGTGAGTTGTGAAAGAGGATTTAGTACCCTTCGCCGAGTAAAACCATGGTTGAGAAACAACATGACATTTAGTCGTTTAAATTCTGTAATAGGTTAAATTCTTAATACCCAATATATATGCAACAGATTTTGACAATATTAATACAGATGCAATCATAAATGAATTTATTCTAAAGAATAATTGGCGAAGATCGACATTTTCTATGTAACTTTTTTTTAATGTATGTCATATTATAATTTAATAAATATTATAGCATTTATTATTTTACTTATTTATATTGTAAAAAAATGTAAATATTGCATTTACATTAACCATATGCATATACAATTCTCACCGAGACTATTCCAATATAGAGGATTTATAATGTAATTCAATAGTAATTGATGGTGCAAAAAAAAATATCTAGATCAAAATCATCCCAGCAAACACTCAGAGTCTAAATAGAGTGAAAAAATATTATGCTCTAAATAGAGTTAAAATAGAGGATAAAAAGTAAATTGTACTACTGATAAATGTTAAAAATAACAGTATAGTCAAAATAGAGTCTAAATAGAGTGAAAAAATATTATGGTCTAAATAGAGTTAAAATTGAGTATAAATAATAGTTAAAATAGAGTATAAATAATAGGTAAAATATAATCTAAATAGAGATAAAATATGATCATAATAGAGTATAAATAAAAGAAAAAAAGAATCTATAGATTCATTTATAAATGATATATTTTATTTAATGATTAATATATAATATTTTAGGCAAAGTCATATATATATAAATAAAATTAAAAAAAATCATTTATAATATAAATATTTATAAAATTGTAAACAATAATCATATATAGTAAATATCGTAAGTAACCTATATATATATATATATATATATATATATATATATATATATATATAAATAGTAACATTAATATTACAAAATAGTTGTTATACTTATTATATATAATTTATATATATATATAAGTACGGATGATTATAAAATATACAATAATACGAATAACACAAAATAGTTTAACAATGAAGTATTTTCGAAAATACATATTCATCACTATCGTCACTTTTTATTAAGATGCCCTTATGGATTGGAAAAGTTGACGAATCATTAATATAGTTCATCTCAAAGTCTTATTTACTGCTTGTCAAATTACCTATAATATCTGATTTAAAAGAGTCTAAATCAAAATATGGTTTAGATTTGTATACTTTGCATGTATATATATTATTTGAAAATGCAATAATTTCACAAAATGTGTCGTTATAAATATAACAATTATTTGGATATTTAAGGGAAATAGCTTTACATTGTTCCGGTATAATATCTACAACTATATGTCTATTATATTCTTCTAGTCTATTACTTATTTGTGTTAAAGAACATTTTCCTGACCTAACCATTTTTTTTATAACTTGCATGTAGTTTTCGAATTTAAATGCAGATGATCCATCTAAACTACCGAGTCTCAAAACATCCTATTTTAAATGTAGTAAACTATGGACATTATAAACTGCAAATCTAATACCAAATAAACGAATATATCATAATATACTACAAATATTTTGTTAAATCTTATTAATATATCAAAATAATAGATTTATATACAACAAATAATCCAGAAGTAATCCAGAAATAGTGTGTATAGAGTATTACTGATATATAGTGATGATATATCTATATGATATAATACAAAATAATATATATTATCATAATATACTTAAAATATTATGTTAAATCTTATTAATACATCAACAAAATGGATTTATATACAAACAAATAATGTTTACTTCTAGATTACTTCTGGATTATTATTGGATTACTTCTGGATATTAGTATATCCCATAATTATTGATTATCACTCACACATCAATTTTTGTATTTAATATATAATTTATTAAAATATTTCTTTTATTGATCCAGATATATCAAAAAGTAAGTATTATTATATACCAATAGTTTGTTATTTATTTTATATTAATACTTTTTATTTGTTTTTATTTAAAAATACGTATCATATAAGTTATAAAGTTGATAAACTATATTTTTTAAATATTGTTTTATTAACATATTTTTTTATTATTATTTATTTTAATTATAAAAACTATATTTATATTTCATTTATAAGTTAATATGAAGTTTATTTATGTTTAATTATGAAAACTCTATTTATATTTCTTTTATATGATAATATGAAGTTTATTTATGTAAAATATTACAAATATATAGATAAATAAATTGTTTCTATTAATTAATTAATTAATACAAAATATAAATATTAATCTTTTTAAAAATTATTAATTTGTACTTTACTTTATTAAATATAATCAGAATTTTTGAATAATATATGTATATTAATTTATTTTTAATATTTGATTACAATTTAAGTAAATAAAAAGTAGTGTTCCAATGTTATATTAATTTGTAATATATTTAATATATCATATTTAATATAATATTAAAAAGGCTGAATATATAATATCATATTATTAACTTCACTTGATTGTATTGTATTATATGTATAGATTTCCGCCGATCGTAAAGTTAAATTTATATGCTAAACTACAATACAATCAAATTAACTTTCGATCGAAGGTCATCAATGTCCGTCGAATTTGTCAGTTGATCGTAAAGTTCATTTGATCCAAATAATATAATAAAATACTATTATACTATTGAAAAAGTATACATTTACAATATGTTTAATTATATATTCACCCATTCATCACTAGCAGTCCATAATTTTTCGCCTTTGAGATAACAACTACGTTAGAAAATATTTATACTTTATATTTATAACTATTTCTATTATATATTTCATTTATATATTTGCTTAAATAAGAAATAAATCAATAAACAACAGTCCAAAATATACAGTGATGTGACACCTTCGAGATTAATACAGCAGTCCGTAACCGCTTCTGTGATTCCACATTATATATGAAACATCTACCATGACCTTTCACTTGAGATGAAAATAATGTTAGCAAATATATATATATATATATACTTTTAACTATATATGTTATTAAATAAAAAATCAATACATCAACAGCAGTCTGTGATAATCAATGACGGGGTGACTTAGAGATGACAACATCAGTTCATGACCTTTCTCTTGAGATGAAAATTACGTTAGCAAATATTTATACTTTTAACTATATATTTGCTATATATGTTATATTTGCTTTAATAAAAAAATATATATTTATATATATCTACCCCTGCATCTGTATCTAGATATTTACTTATAAATTCATCTATATCTAGCTATTTATTTATATATTCATATGTATCTAGCTTAGTACTTATATATTCATATGTATCTAGCTATTCACTTATATGTTTATCTGTATCTAGCTATTTACTTAAATATGCATATGTATCTAGCTTAGTACTTATATATTCATCTATATCTAGCTATTTACTTATATATTCATATGTATCTAGCTTAGTACTTATATATTCATATGTATCTAGCTATTCACTTATATGTTTATCTGTATCTAGCTATTTACTTATATATGCATATGTATCTAGCTATTTACTTATATATTCATATGTATCTAGTTTAGTAATTATATATTCATATGTATCTAGCTTAGTACTTATATATTCATATGTATCTAGCTATTCACTTATATGTTTATCTGTATCTAGCTATTTACTTATATATGCATATGTATCTAGCTATTTACTTATATATTCATATGTATCTAGTTTAGTAATTATATATTCATATGTATCTAGCTTAGTACTTATATATTCATATGTATCTAGCTATTCACTTATATGTTTATCTGTATCTAGCTATTTACTTATATATGCATATGAATCTAGCTATTTACTTATATATTCATATGTATCTAGCTATTTACTTATATATTCATATGTATCTAGCTTAGTACTTATATATTCATCTATATCTAGCTATTTACTTATATATTCATATGTATCTAGCTATTTACTTATATATTCATATGTATCTAGCTTAGTACTTATATGTTCATCTGTATCTAGCTATTTACTTATATTTTCATCTGTATCCACAGAAAATAATGTATTTTTATTCAACATTGTACATACGAAATAAACTATTAATTGAATGCTACTATAATATTTACCTGGATATGATACTAGGGTATTGCATTCATACATATTAATTTATAATCTTATTGCAAAATTATTACATGTTAAATATATTTTATCTCAATAATTATTGTTCTAATTATTAAATATTTGTTTTTATAGGAGCTTTAAGAATAATATTTAAAGATGAGTCGGACTGTGTACTAAAAAACGAACTAAATATGGGGTTTAAGGCAGTCAAATATAAGGTTTGTAATACTACCTACTAATTTCTTTAATTCAGTTATAAAAATCTATTTATTATTATTTCTTAAGATTATGTTTAATAAAATATTAATATGTATATATATATATATATATATATATATAAAATAATAAAATTATGTGTGTATTCACAGTTGCAAGCATTATTATAAAATCAAATAATCATATTAGAATTTCCTTTGTATATAATATTTATTATAATATGTAAATAATAATATTTAATAACATAATTTTTTGGAAAAACATGTTTTTATTGAAATCAATATATTTAATGATATGCATACATATAACATATATATATATATATATATATATATATATTAACACAACAATAATGCATTTATTATATTTTAGCGTAAAGATGAATCACTTAAAAAAGATGATATAGAGAATGATGTTCTATCTGATGTATCACCTGTTTGTTAACATTTGTATTTAATAAACAATTTTTAAATAAATTTTTAATATAATCATATTATTTTCTAATTTGTAGTGTTAATTAACATAATAAATATATTTATTATAGTAAAAACAGAGGCTATAGCCTCTATTTATAAATAAAATCTAAATAGATTATAAATATAGTCTAAATAGAGGCTAAATAGAGGCTAAATAGAGTATAAATAGAGGCTAAATAGAGTCAAAATAGAGGCTAAATAGAGTATAAATAGAGTCTAAATAGAGTATAAATAGAGTGAAAACAGAGGCTATATAGAGTATAAATAGAGTGAAAACAGAGGCTAAATAGAGTGAAAATAGAGTGAAAACAGAGGCTAAATAGAGTCTAAATAGAGTGAAAACAGATGCTAAATAGAGTGAAAATAGAGTGAAAACAGAGGCTAAATAGAGTCAAAATAGAGTGAAAATAGAGTCTAAATAGAGTGAAAACAGAGGCTAAATAGAGTGAAAATAGAGTGAAAATAGAGTATAAATAGAGTCAAAATAGAGTCTCAATGTTAACATTTTTAGAGTCTAAAATTAGAGGAAATTCACTCTATTTAGACTATGTGTGTTTGTGTGTCATATGCCCCCCTCTATTCTGAAATCGTTCCGACGCCCCTAGTCGCACACTAGGAAACCGCACATCAGTAGGCCGGTGTACGACGTAGGCCCTACGAGAACTTTTTCAGAATAATATCAAAGATTTTGCGAAGCATCCTTAGGAAAATCTTTGATAATATTATGATTCTTTTAATTATTTAATTATTTAAATTATTTATATTAAAATCCCTCTAATAAAATATGTTCTTTATATATTAAGCTAAACTAGTTTAGTATTATGTTCTCTATAAAAACACTTCTAGGATAACAACTTTAAAACTGTTTTTAATTCATATAAATATTATTCAAAGTCATAAATAAATGCATAGAGCTAGCGAGAAATTTATCTCTTATAAAATCCCAATTCTAAAATCTTTGTATTATGTTATGCTATGCATTTTATCTAATATATTATATTCCGATATTCAAAATCAAAGTTAGTATATAAATAGTACTACAATTAGTCTGAACTATTAAATTAATAATATATTAAATTTATATTCATGAGATATATAATATTCTTAATTTTAATTTATACTAGTTTAGCATTCATAACTTAAGCTAAAAACAAAATAAAATGTATTATCGTCGTTCAAAGATTTATTAATTTAATAATATATATATAATATATATATATATATATATATATATAAGTATATTATTAACATTTAATTTATTAATAATATTAAATTTTAATATTATTAATAAATTAAATGGTAATAATATACTTAGTAGATACAATACATACTGTGTATTTATAATAAATACTATTTATTATTATTAAAATATTATTAATTTGTTTTAATTATTTAATAATAATTTATTATAATTATTATACTTAACTTGCATATGTGTAATACAAATCATTTAATAAATTATTATAAAGTAAAATATTATTAATTTGTTTTAATTATTTAATACACATTGTATTTAATATTATTAAAATATTATTACTTACTTACTTTTACTTTTTTTTTGTTTATGGACTGCATCAGTGCGTAAGCAATCGGCCAGAGAGGTCAAAGGAGCGTATATTGGAAGAGTAGAGTTTGTATAGATGGGGAGCGGTAAGGATAAAGGTGTTGGAGGAGCGGGTCTGGAGTGGAGTGACGGGTGTGTGTAGGAGGGAGGCAAGGTAGTCAGGGGAGTTGTGGTGAATAGCTTTGTGGATGGTCAGGGAGAGTTTGTACTTTATGCGGTAGGAGACTGGCAGCCAGTGTAGTTGTTTTAGGAGAGGTGTAATGGAGTCAGAAGAACGACGGGGAAGTAAATAGACGCAGCGAACTACAGCATTTTGGAGTCATTGTAGTTATTATAATTATTATACTTAACTTACATATGTGTAATGCAAATCATTTAATAAATTCTTAGATCATTTCTTAAATTCTCATAGAGTTAAATCAAATTAATTTTTCTAAAAATATAAAATAAAAACCATTAAATTTATTAAATATTATTAATTTGAATTAATGTCAAAATATAAATAAATATATCACAATGTTACATTGAATGTAAATAGTAATCATATTACTATTTACATTGAATGTAAATAGTAATCATATTACTATAGAAAAGTAAAGTCTAATATTCGCGAAATGAATAGTATTGAATTGTTGATTCGATCTATTCCAGGAAATATTTTTGCGAGTAAACCGCACAAAATTGACCATGTATCTTATTGGAAAGCAACGGAATTTCGTCTATTTTTGTTATACACTGGGCTTATTATTTTAAAAGATCTATTGCCTATTAATTATTATAATAATTTGTTATGCTTGAATTTTTCTATGTTAATTTTATTAAATTATAATAGTACCAGAGAACAAATTCTTTATGCACAACATTTATTGCGGTTCTTCATTAATGAGTGTGAAAGTAAAGTAAATATGCCAATTTTTTTTATTTTATAATGTACATATTATATCACATATTGCTGACGATCGTTTAAAATATAAAATTCTTGATTATTGTTCATCTTTTAAATTTGAAAACTATTTAGGGATAATGAAGAGTTTAATAAAAAGTGGGTTTTTAACTTTAAAACAATTAATAAACTGTATTAAGGAGAGGAAAGATATCCCTATAATTTCGAAAATTAAATTAAATACAATTCGAATTGGAAATATATATATAACATCAGAATATCAAGCATGCAACATTTTAAATAACGACCATACACCATTATGTAAAATATATAACCTCACGTCACAGTATACATATTATTCTAGTAATGTTGGTCCTATTTACTCTGCAACGCCTTTTATTTCAAAATGTATATCTTGAGATAATCTTGTTAAACTTGCGATTATCATTGATTGTGATACCATATATGATAATGGAGACCTTATTATACAAGCCATCCAACATTTATTTTTAAATACCATGAGTATATTGTTTTATCAGATAGATTTATTATTATATTTATTTTTTGTATTGTATAACTATTATGTTCCTTCATCTACCAATAATTTTATATAATTAACCGTTGCGTCCGTTTATATTTCATATATTTCATGTTGATCAAAAAATAAATTTTCCTAATTCATTAATTGTGTTCCTTAGAATATATGCCGCAAGTATTAATAAAGTGAATTTAAACTAGATTTGTTTAAACTAATAACTAATATATATATTTAAAAAAAAAATATTGATATCATTTAATCTAACTACTAAAATAAGTATTTGTCTTAAAATATAGATATTAAATATTAATAATTTAATTATAATTTTTAATTTGTTTTCTTACAGTATGAGTTATTATATAATTGTATCAAGAAGATCTCAAAATGATTTGCCAATGAGCTTCATAATTTTAAAGTCGTGGCTACAAGAGGAGTCATGTAGACAAGATAATAAGGTAACATATTTTTTTGTAAAAATAATTATTTAATAATTAATTATGCATTAAAACTCTAAGAAAGTTTGTTCTTTGTTTTTAATCTAATTAAAATACATATATATATATATATATACAGATATGGTACAATGTATTATTACCACCCGAAAATCAATACAACAAATCATTGGAAAAGTCACTGTTTTCTACTAAATGGCATGACAAGGATGTTGTCCGAATTTTAGCTGCAAAAGGTTTTATTTAAATCATATTAAAATAACAATCTTATTTCCATATATTAATATAGTATGATCACTATATTAATCAGTATACTATAAATATTATTACCTATAATATATGATAATATATATTTATATACGCTATAGCTATGGTATACCATAGGTGTTTTCAAACCAATTTAATATATAATATTCAATGTATACTTAGCACATTCACCATGTAGAATCTTTATATATATATATATAGATATATTTAGTCATCCTCATATTTTAGTATATATGATTATATTTTTTATTCTAGATAACTTGAGGGAGGCAAAATCACATATGAATTCGCTTCTAATTAAATTGGAAAATGAAGATGGTACTGTGAATAGAGGTAATATTTTATATTAATTATATCATTACATTATTATATTAAATAAATTAGTATTTAGTTTTATATTATAATTAAGTTATGTTATATTATAATAAGTTATAACCCTAAATATTTCTACAGTTGCAAAGAAGGCAAAAGTTGATTTGCCTATGTACCCAAAAGAATTAAGTATTAATTGTCCAGTACAATCAACTCCTCCACAATCTCCTATATCAGCTATACCACCTTCAAATATACCACCTTTCATTAATTATAATACTTCATATACATGTACTAATAATGATATTATGAATATGCTACAAAATATCTATGATAGTCAAAAAAGTTTGTAATATAACACTTAAAGATAACCACTATTTTTAATATACTAATATCTTTAAAATAAGTTAACAAATTCTTATAATGTGACTAACATTAAATGTGTTGAAAAATATAATTTTTATTTACAAATATATAATTTATTATATTTTTTTATCAGAAAATACTCTTGAAATTGCCAAAATGAAGGAGCAAATTAATAAATTTACTGAGATAAATCAAAGTGATTTATCTATATTTTATTGTAAAAGTGTCAAAGAACTAGAAGATTTGGAAATTGAATTCCAAGAACCTACAAAATATGATCAATTCGTTAGTATATATAAATTTCTTATATATTTATATGTAAATTTACTAAATATTTAATAAAAAGTCAATTAGAAATCCCACTTGTCTATGCATATATGCATAGACCAACTAAATAATAGTATACTTATTATAGTATAAATTATAGTATACTTTTATATAATAAATTTTAAATAACTAATATGCTATTAATTAATTTTTTATAATTATTAACATTATTTTGTGAATACTAATTTTTATTTTATTTTAGAAACACATTTTTTTAAAAAGAGACAATTATTCGACATCAAAAAAACTAACTAGAGTTTTTTTTTTGAAATTGGCCCCTTCGCATATATGGATGCAGTTTAATGTTTCAGGGGGAGGTGACCATGGGAAATTGTCATTTAGAAGGAAATTTCCGAAGATGAACTCGCTGCTTAACGGTTGATTCATAAAATATACATACATTTGTATCACCTCTAACATATCATTTCAGTACCATAACTTGAATTATATATATATATAATGTTGTTTGCATTAAATCATTTAATATAATAATTAAGTTTTTAAATAATACATTGTTTTAATGAATGCTATTATTATTATTAGTAAGTATTACTAATGTTATATTTAATTATCAAGATTAATCAAATGAATATATATGAATTAATATTATTATATCAACTGTATTCAATATTTTACTTATATGATTAAATTAAGATTTTAATATTATTTCTCTGCCTATATATATATATATATAGGTATACGTATGTAGTGCATATTAATAAGCAATATTAACCCTTTTACTGAAGGCACTATTTGAGATATATCCGAGTTTTATAACTTTTGGTGTAAAAATAGATTTTATGATTTTTTATGCATGCAATGTATCTAGAAAATTATGCATTCAAGCGTGATGTTATATAATTTAGTGAATCATAGAAAAATGTTTTGAGACTGCAACATTAAAATGGTTAATAAGCATTTGCTCATTATATTAACAGATTAGCCATTTTAAAACAACACCATCAAATATGTTCCAATATATATATCTATAATTTTAATATAAATTATATCAGAAATTAATGGAACACTTTATTCGACATCTCCAATGACATCAATCATTCTAAAAGAGATGAAGCAGAAAGCAGAAAGAGAAGAAAAACACAATTAGATAAAATAATATATTAAATTTAAATGGAATTTAAATTGAGTATGTTATATTTTCTTAAGTGTGTTTTTTAAATGGTGCATTTAATAAACATTATATTTTTATTTATTTTTATTATTTATATACATAAACAAACACATACACAGAAGTATCATAATACTTCAATAATATACATATAAAATTTGTATTATACATATATACATATATTTTCATATATATATATATATATCTTTTTGTCATCTTGTCTGATAGTGAGAGTTGTCTGGTCATCATCTGTAGAAACTGTTCTTGTCTGATCGTGACCCTGCCTGGTCGTCTAATGTGTCTGATTGTGAGAGCTGTCTGGTCGTGAACGTTTCTTGAGTATACCTAATGCTATCAGCGTTCATACGCCGCCCACCATGTATACATCTGTATACGCCCGACATGGAAAAGGGCCGTTAACGTTTCCCTGATATAAAATTGTCATACCCATTGCATTATTATTGATTTGAAAAAAACTATTACTTGAATTACACTCTTCCAACTCTCGAATAAAATGGGATCACATCATAACATATATATATATATAAATTCATATAGTTTGGTTATTTCCAATGGTACCAAAAATCACATTTGTAATGATGGTTATTTGTATTAGTACAAAAAACGCACTATGTACATGTACAATTATATGAATTAAGAATCTGATGGTTATTTGCATTAGTACAAAAATGCACTATGTACAATTATATGAATGTAGAATATATTTATAATTATTTATCAATAGTTATTTACTTTAGTACAAAATACCTGAATTGTACATGTACCATGTAACTGTTACTAAAACAAAAAACTGTTTGCAGTTAGGGATTAAAATAACTATTTCTGTACATGTACATTTTGCGCTTTTTGGTTGCTTGAGAACCATCCATAGATTTATAGTGTAAATATATGGGTATACAAATCTATGTAACTATTCAACATAAGCATGTCAGGAAAAATCCCTACGTTAATATATGACAATGATCGAAATCACTCACTAATACACTATCAAAGTTATGTTAAATATAAAACCAATAAACAAGTTAGATTAAGAATTGCATTTTAGATTGATGAAGTAGAGTAAGTGTCTTAAAAGTAACCCTAAAACGAATTCTGGCAAAAATAAAATGCCATAATTTGAAGGCGTATGTAAAATATGTAGACTACTCTATATAAATTTATTTCAATATACGAATAAATATCAAGAAACAGTTTAAAAAAAAGTCATAAAAATTATAATTACTAAAAAATATCGTCTCAAAAAATACAATGATATCATTGTAATATATATATATATATTAATAGACAAATATGATAAATCGAGAGCACGGCCTTAATAAATATATGAATAGAATATTTCAGTAAGTTATACAATAATCAAGAAAATATTGATATTAATTACTAGGTTAAAACCTATTGCATGATCCTGATACTACATTACCCATACTCAAATGAAAGAAGAAATGTCACCGGTTTAGATAATATTACAAGGAAATTACAAATGGAGGAGAATACCAGTTCACATATTAATATTAACAGTACTATGATAATTATTTCACTAAATTAACAAATCACAATTACATTTATTTTATAGCACTTTAATTTCTAATAAGATAATATATATTTATAAATAAAATATATATATATATATATAATATATATTTATAAATACCTTTAAATTTCTATTAATTCAAATATATATTATACATACCATATATATGAATAGATAATGAAAAGATATATTTTAGAAAATAAGAACGTATCAAATCATAGATAATTTTATTAACAAATATCACAAGTAATTATTTATAAACAATACAATATCTACATGAATCTGGAAACTAAAATTAATAAAGTAAAGACATCTAACACATTCACATTAAGAAGTCTATTTATAAGTTAGGCATTACAATATGTATTGATAACAGTGAATATATAATAATATAAATAATAGTATAAATGTACACTAATAATAATAAAAAATGAATACACCAGTAATATAATATTACAACAACAATTATGTGTTTATATAATTTAATTTCAGTAATGTAAACTAA
Organism: Osedax fenrisi; assembly: GCA_964019155.1. Taxonomy (NCBI): domain Eukaryota; kingdom Metazoa; phylum Annelida; class Polychaeta; order Sabellida; family Siboglinidae; genus Osedax; species Osedax fenrisi. The sequence goes on along the minus strand of OZ025240.1, from coordinate 78,215,633 downwards.
ATATATATATTTATGCAGTTATCTGTAATTTCTATTTAAATCTTTAATTTGATTTTCACTAATCTTTTTCATTTTCTCCAAATCGATTATAATGTCATTAAATACTGAAAGTAGTGATTAAATAATATAGAACATTATAGAATACACTAATCACACTAGGTGACACAAATACTAACTATTTTTCTCGCCGGGATTCATAAACATCCATATGATATCAAATCTCTGAATACTTGGTATCTCGGTCAGGTAATCGTATGCAAGTTGCCCTTTTCCTGTACGAATAAGCATGTTTTAATGTGTTAAGCAGCTACTAATACATAACTATAACACGGTAAACACTGATGAAGTCACCTAGTTCAAATCGTAATAGAAGAAATTAACTAATATTATTATGTTTGTACACAAATATCAAAATATATTTTATATTCAGATAAATAAACATACTATTATAACTATACTATGCATATCATTAAAGTAATATGTAATGCCGATATCATTATTAGCAAGTAGGTCGCCTAGTTAACACACAAACACATACACGTATACACACAAACACACACATATATAAATACCATTCTGGATAAATTGTTGGCAACATGAGAGCAGATTCTTCAGCATCAGTCCGTCAAGTTTGTTTGTCACCACTGTAAGTAATGGCGTGGATTAGATGTCAACGATACACTCACCAGGGTTTATATTGATCTCAGGGCTTACATGTAATCAACACTTGTGCACCCATATACATGTGTGCATCTATACACACTTGGGATACGCATACACTAAGGCTGTGGTTGTTGTAACAGGACAGGCAGTTGATACATTGGGTAGATACAGCGCTAGTCTGTACATTATGTAAAACCACAACCTAACACTGAGTCACACACAAACATACACTATAACCGAAGCCCAATATACACGTTCACGCAAAAACTGTCAAACATTTTATTCACGGTTTAATGATTTATTAATACACGCCTACTTTGAATTGGTCACATTTATCATTTTCTTTGTTATTTATATACCATTTATTTAAATATGTCATTCAAAGTGGGGTTCACATCGAATTTTCATCGGCAAAATTGCTTATGGAAATTGCTCGATAATTGCTTGTAATAAAGTGAGCATTTACACAAAATCAACTTGAAAACAAAGATCATTATATTTACTATATACAAAGTAATTCATTATTTTATATATATAATATACATTATGATAAATATATTCATATATATATATATTGGTTATATAGGGAAATATGTATTATATACTGAAATACGAGCGTGCATTGAGTGAGTATATGAAAATGTTAAAAAGTCATAGTTATAAAGCTCCAGTCACATGACACACTACTACTATATTTGAGTGATATAAGTCATGACATCCACATTGAATGTAAAATGATTTAAGAACAACTGCTACACGCATATTAAGTAGTAGCAAAGCCCAAGATACACTGCAGCCTATTAAGCCATATATGTTTATAACCTTTTTTTTATATAAATATACAATTTGTATAAATTGTGTTATAATCGAATGTTTAATTACAAAATAATTTATTTTCATATTATTATTATCAATCAACTGTCAATCAACATCAGCCTAATGGGCTAATGGCCTAATTTATATATAAATATTTTACTAAATTAATGATGGACCCCATTTCTAAATAATATTAATATTATTAATAAATGTATACATACATTTGATATTTCTATTGTAATAAATAAATAAAATAATATGATTTTTAAATTAATTTTTATCTGGTTTACATTAACATATTATTAATATCTATGATATAATTAAATATCCATATTTACTATTTGTTGGGTGATATATAATTTACATAGGCCTAACAGGTGACATTGGGCTTTTCTAAAACTCACACATTTTGTTTTTATTTTATTTTGGTGGATTACTTTCATCCTAATTAGGAACTTAGATGAAGTTTTTATTAACTTATAATCTAATTTCTCGTGATTTAATGAGAGCTGATTAATATTGTATACACAATTATATAAGATCACTTCTAATATTATTGTAATGGTCCGGTCGGGGCTCGAACCCACGACCTACTACACGCGTGTCCGACGTCTTAGCCAACTGAGCCACGCGGCCAGTTACAATACACACACACAAACACTGTCACCCGTACCTTTACGCAGTGAGCCGGGCGAGATCTTCACGAGCACCGCTACAAACGCGGCTACGTCGTCTCGTCTGATCGCCGACCACGTCTTCAGGAACTCGAAGCTAGTCAAACGCGACGTAGACACGCCCCCCTCCACAACGGGGGCGTCGTCGTCGTCGGAGGGGCGGCACCTCTGCGACCTCTTCACCGCGTACTCGGTGTTCTCCTCTTTTGGAGGTCGTGTCTTCGACGCGGGCGGAGCGGTGACGCTAACTCTCGGGCTCATCTGTTCCATCATCTGTTCTATGGTATCGTTGACGGCGGGGCGGGCGGTTGGTTCCGCTACTACGCTGATCTCCTCGTCCATTATGAGAATCGTATCTCGTGCGGTCTGTATCTGCTGCAAATGGGGGTATTGGTATTAATGACTCCGCCCACTATAATCGTATAGAGTGACTAAGCCACGCCCACATTTAATATATCAACCAGCACTTACTTACTTGCACAACTATCTATATTCATATCTATATGTGTAATACTTTAATACTATATGTTAAACTACTAATAGAAACTCCAGAACTAGGATAGTCACGTTATATATATAGTAGACGGATTCCTACCTATATTATATATATATACCTTTAATACTACAATAGTGCTGACCATAACCTTTGTAATTATCGTAAATATAAGTTATATTATTATGAAAGTATGTAATACTCGTCTAAATGTGCGTAATTAGGACAACATTATTTATATGTAACAATAATAATGATAATAATAATCGGATTGGTTCATCGTAATAAGCTAGAGAGGTTATAGAACAGGTACTGATCTAGTCGACCTATCTACCCGTTATATTTGTATGTATAAACATGTAAATATACACATTATAATGGTGATGGTTACCTGTTCCAGTTTAATTTCGCAGGACTCCAATAAAACTAAGGCCGGATTGTTCCTAGGCTCGAGAATCAGAAGTTGAATTAAATCTTTTTCCGCGAGTTTAAACTTAGAAAGATTCATGTACGCCTGTAGAAGAGATTACTAGTTGTAATTATATAATTTATAATTTATAGTTTATAATTATAAATATGATGTTTATGAATTTTAATAACAGCTGATACGAGTATATTTTACTATCGTAGCTATGTTATTATTATAACTTTTGTGATGACATATCATTTAATGTATAATATAATTAAATAATTTCAATAAATTGAGTTTTATTAATTTGTTTGTGGTCTTATTTAAAATGAAATATATAACTACTTTTAAGGGGAATGTAGTACACAGAAATAGTCTAGTATTTTTTAAATGCTGTTTCAACTTTTAAATCATGTTCATGTTTATCAGCATATTGATGTCACAACATATACACTTTATGCTTAACTTTCACTATGTGTATACACACAGTGAAGTATTGTATAACTAAATAACAATACTTGCAGGGGAAACATTTTTATTTAATATCATACAATGATTTGGTGTTTTGTATTTATATTTGAATGATTAATCAGAGATATATTTGTATTTGTATTTGATTGTTGTATTTTATGTATTCGAATACACCATAAAATATGCAATCAAAATATATTTAATCATTAATTAAATAGAGAAAAAATTAATAAAGATTTTTAATAAATTTAGAATTATAAAAAATCTTTTTAAAAATCAATTTTAACATTCGCACATAGGATATATTTTTGGTTTTATTAAGAAAATTTAAATAAGAATAATAATAATAATTTATAATGTACAAAATATAATACAAATATAATAAAGTATTTTAGGGTACAAACAATATTTTAAGAGATAATTTTGGACTTTGAGATATCATTTGGGATGAATTACGAAGTAAATTTCATTATTGTTAAATAACATTATTTATAGTATACTATCTCATGTCATAATTTGATGAAATACATTTATTTAATTTGATATATCAAAGATATATTAATATATTTTATAAATATAATGTATATTTAAATATTATAAGAGTATGATATAACTAAACATTTAACATTAATATTTTGTAATAGCTATTATTAATTGTATGAATATTAATATTTGTATATATCATATAGTGTTCAATTCGTTTTTATTCAAGATCTATTTCGGTTATTTATATTTTAAATAACATAATATCTTAAATACTAGTATATTATGATGTTATTAATTGAAATTATTTACAATAGTTGCACATCTAAATTCTTAAAGAAATACACTTTTATATATATTCAATTTTTAATATTTGATTTAGAAATAAAATAAATGTATTACTTAGTCATAACAAATTACTTCGCAGGTTATCCCAGATTACTTCACTATCATCTCATATAAGATAAAAATGTATATGTATTATATTCATATTTACTTACTAGCACTACTATTACCACTACTACTACTACTACCACCACCACCACCACTACTACTACTACCGCTACTACCACCAGCATGGTGCAGTACCTCTACCAGAAACACTGCTACTACTACTACCACCACCACCACCACTACTACTACTACCACCACCATGGTGCATTACCTATACCAGCAACACTAACCGAGGCTCGTCTGAACAAGCCCTTAATATGTTCGGGTTCCACCTCGAGCATCGATGTAATGTCTAGGACGCAGAGTTCAAAGTTCTTCAGCTTGAGGTTACACAGAGCTCTGTTGCAGAGACACGCTACCAGATTCTCACCGTCCTCTATGCACACGCTGTAGTAAGTCACGGCTTCGGTGTACATACCCTGCGTGATGTCATCGGTGTGAGTTAGTAATGGTGTATAGGTGTAAAACGATGATGTAATTTGTGTGATATAGTTATGATGTAATCTGTGTGAGAGTGTAATGGTGTATTAGGTGTAATACGATGATGTAATCAGTGTGAAATAGTGATGATGTAATCTATGTGATATAGTGATGATGTAATCTATGTGATATAGTGATGATGTATTAGGTGTAAGATGATGATGTAATTTGTGTGATATAGTTATGATGTAATCTGTGTGAGAGTGTAATGGTGTATTAGGTGTAATACGATGATGTAATCAGTGTGAAATAGTGATGATGTAATCTATGTGATATAGTGATGATGTATTAGGTGTAAGATGATGATGTAATTTGTGTGATATAGTTATGATGTAATCTGTGTGATATATTGATGATGGTTAGTGAAAGTGATGATGTAATCGGATTGAGAGTGCAATGATGTAATATGTTGGTGATGATGAAATAAGTTAGTGATAATGTATTGGGTGCATGATAATGATGTAATCAGTGATAGATGATTGTATAGAGAGACGTTGATATGAATAAATGATTTTTTTAAATTAATATACTACAAATGATATACGTATTATACAATACTATCAGTAATATTTAATATTGTATATCACAATAATAAATGTAATGGTAATAATAAAATACTTTTTTTTAAACAAAACATATTTCTAATGAGAATATTTTATGGGGAGTCGAATAAAATAAAATAAAATATTTTAATTTATCTATCATTTCATGTTAAAATGATATATAAATATGTTATATAACTATGTAAAATCAATCTTTTATATCACCTAATATACAGATAAAATATAAATTATTATAACAAATATATAAGTTATATTTGTGTATATTTATGTATAACTATATATATATATATATATATATACATATCCGATTTCGCCAATCGACACCCAATTTAGCTGTAAAAATAGACTTTTGATGCCCCAGTGTTTACACAGGTCCTGATATCGGGGCCTGCGTAAACACTGGCGCATCATATTAACATATTTCATCGTATTATAGTTCACCACTCATAGAGAATTGTACTACTTTATTATATTAGGAGCATATAAAGATGCTTTTATACAGGAAATATACATGGGCGATACAACTATATTTTTATCATGTAAAAATACAAATAATGACTAGTTTTCAAAGAATAATTAGCCTAAAAATTCTTATCGTACATTTTTTATATCTTATGGATTTTTCTACAAGTTATGCATATTATTAGAAACAAATACTGAAAAAATTAAAAATTGTAATGTTCAAAATAATGTATAGAAAGTAAAATATATACCATAATTATAAATAATTATATATTATAATAATACAAAATTATATAACAATATATATATATATAATATATTAAAATGAAATTTAATTTTATTAAAATATTGATAATATATATATATAATATGAATAAAGTAACAAGAAGTGATTTCCTATATATATATATATATATAATATTTATATATGCTTTTATAGTCTCATTCTGGAATTAGTGCAGAAAAAAAATCTTAATATATCAATCTAACTAAATAAATTTAACTAAATCAAACTAAACCAGATTAAACCAAACCAGTGAAACCAACTCAAACTCAAAATATTTATTACCATATGTAAATATATAATACTAACTTATGTAAAGTTATTATCTATGCACTTGCATTAAATTAATATTATGAAGATATGTTATAGCATTTGATAAATAAAGGTATAGGCTATTATGAATGTGAATTAATCGTCTATTGACAAAGATAAGTTATCTTGTACACTGAAATGTTGCTATTTCACAGATCCCAATTCTAATTCATATAAAAATAAACTTTATGAATCAGTTTTAAAGATAATATTTATTTTTTTAAAGATTTTATTTTTGCCATTAAATTGTACAGACATCTCCTTGATAAATTAACAAATAAAAATAATATAAAAGTAATTTAATATATTTCTTTTAAATCTTAAAAAATATATACATAAAAACTTTAAATTTATAGATTTATGTATTATGCTATAATTGAAAAAAATAAGTGAAAACATATAAGAGTCTAAAGTTAGTAAACTTAGTATCCTATAATGATATTATTTTACATGTAAATATGCTAAGGTGACTAAATAAGAATGTTTTAAAAATATGATATTTCATTGTTGTATTTTACTAATAACATTACATGCATATTCTACACCTATACTACAGTTTATAACAATCGCTATGCTTAGAGAGTGTGATGTTTGAAGCAGGACAGTTGGACAGACGGACATACAGTTGATACATTGCATATATGCAATGTATCTATAGATATAGTGGTAGTCTAATGGAAGTCTGTTCATGTGTTACACTTTGCACATTACAAACATCATACCCTTAAGTATACAACGCTGCCGCTACGATGTTACTGACCTTCTTAACGCAAGCATTGCCCTTCTCCTTGATGTCGTTGTAGTCTTTGTCGACGGCGATACGATCTTTGGCATCGGTCTCGTGGGTCGACACTAGGAGGTGAGAGTAGTCGATGTTCTGTAGGTGTTGGCGCCAACTGGAGCCTTTCACATCTCGCAGAACTTGCATACATCTTAATAAGAGGATGAGAATGAGGAGGAGGAGGATGAGGAGTACAACAAACTAATGAGGGCGGGGCTAATCTATCTCTACTCTAATGAGGGAGGGGCTAACCTATCTCTACTCTAATGAGGGAGGGGCTAACCTATCTGTACCCTGGCGAGCGAGGGTGGACTGAGTATCAAAGCGAGTGGCCACCAGGTGGAAGTCCTGATAGGCTGCTGCGTAACGTTCCAGCGTTTCCATGGCAACCGCTCGTCTCAGAAGTGTCTTCCCCGCCAGACTACGAGACAGATGAGGAGCCTGTTGTAGGGCTAGGTCGCAGTCTCTCACTGACGAGAGGCTGTCACCGCACTTGTGGTGGGCGGCGGCTCGGTTACTGTACAGCGTAGCGCACAGGTTTCCACCTGGTGGGGGGGAGGCGGTGGTAGTGTCACGATCGGGCAAATGTGTATATTGTGACTATTATATACAACATCCATATAATTATCTTTTAATAAACAATAACCAAGATTATATTGAATGGTATTCATCTAAGATTACTTATTTAATAAGTAATCTTACATGACGTATATGATCATATAATTAAAGCGTAATAGTTTAACTAGGCTGCAGTGTTGTGACGATGCACTAGACTGGATCAACCAATCAGATGTGTTAGTGATGGTTAGCGAAGGCTAGCGATGGTTAGCGAAGGCTATAGTAGTAACCGTATTGGTCAGCGATCAAGAGAGCTGCGTCGTACTGATGCAGGGCGTTGGCATAGTCACCACACTTGAAGTAGTCGTTACCCCGGGTCTTTAGGTGGGTGATACGCTTGTTGTCGTAGTTAGGCATCGTCTTGAGGGGCGGCAGCTGTTCTACTATCGGTGCGGCGGGTGATTGTTGCGGTGGTGGTGTTACCGCGTTACATTCAGTATTCGAAGTTATTGTAGTGGTAGAAGTGGATGAAGAAGTGGATGAAGAAGTGGATGTAGAATCGGGGGTAGTAGTAGAAGTAGATGAAGAAGTGGATGTAGAATCGGGGGTAGTAGTAGTAGTAGAAGTGGATGTAGCAGTTGGTGTAGAAGTGGATGTAGTAGTAGTAGTAGAAGTGGATGTAGAAGTAGGTGTAGAAGTGGAGGTAGTAGTAGTGGTAGATGTTGAAGTAGATATCGTTATAGATTTTGAGGTAGAGCTAGAGGTAGAGGTAGAGGTAGATGATGATGTAGATGAGGATGCTGAGTCTGTAGATCTCTCCCCCGCTGTTGTTGTTGTTGTTGTCTTACCGACCATCACGAAGCTCTCATCGGAGTCACTGCCCTCGATCACTTTCCTTTGTGTCGTGGCTGATACTAATGGACCCTCATCTTCCTCCTCATCGGTATCTAGTTCTACTATCGTTGCTCCAGTGGTTGTAGCTGGTTCAGGTCTATCTTCTTCATCGTCGCTACTGCTGATCTCCTCTATTGTCATGCGATGTCCCGCGACCTTGATGTCTGCTAACGCCTTGTCCACGTCCTTGCATAGATCCTAGAGGTCATCGTAGAGGTCATGGTAACGATGATGGGGTAGTGGTGGCGGTGATGGTGGCGGTGAGGTAATGAGGTAGGATATCAACCGCTAGTGTTATACATACTGTCGTGTACATGTGCATACGTGTCACTTACATAACATTACATACGTTATGTAACATAAAATTACATAACTAGACACATTAATATAATTGTATTACCCATACATACGCGTTGATTGCAATGCTGCGTGCGTTATGGTCATTGGCCAATCAACGCTAGATCTGAATTATACATCGACGTAACTAATCTTGCACTATAGGTTCTCGTCCGACTGTAGATACAGGTGAATAGGGCTGTCTATCTCAGTAGATACGCAGTGTATACTAAGAACATACTAGCTGCTTACACCTGTCACTCACTGTTATACCCACACACACACACACACACATAGGCGCTACTTAGCACTGACCAGGGCGTTCTTGTTCACAGGATCCAGATTGAGGATGTGGTCGATGTCAAGTTTAGACTTCTTGTAGTTAGCGAGGAACTTGTAGGATACGGCTCTTCTGCACAGAGCTGTCGGGGGGGAGGCAGGGTATAGGGTAGAGGTAGGGGTACTGATAGAGGGTACATATGAGTATACATATACAGAGGCAAGGGTAGCTAATACAGCGAATGTAGGGCACCTCTCAACAAAGATAATACGTATGCATAAGACATACTTTGTATAGTAAGAGTAAGCCCCTAGTGTACCCTAGTATGTAAGCGCGTATTATACAATTATTAGAGTGATCATTATCGAAACTCTAAATAATATATTATATATATATTAGATATTATATATATTAGATACATTTTGAATACAAAACTCATGAATTTATGAACATTGTTAATTAGCATGAATATAATTAATGATAAAAATAAAGAGATATTTAAACTGGGTATCATACATGTGTCTACCGGTCAACTAGTAACATAGTGGTTACCTAACTCCACCCAGGTTAACAGTAGTGGTCAATACGAGTGACCTTCGCTAACCTTTGATATTGTGAGGTTCGCTCGTTATCACATGATTGCAGTCTTGTAGGGCTTCTGTGTACTTCTTGAGCTTGATGTCTGCGTGGGTGTGTGGTGGTGGTAACAGTGAGGTGAGCTTACTTACAAGGGCAATGTTAGTGAATAATCGTGCTGTTTGTATAGAACAAACATCATGAAGGTATTACGAATGTTAGTGAATTCAGAATTTTAATGATATAAATGTATAAAAAAAGAACATGTATGTGTGAGATATAAAGATACGATATACTATACATGAATGATAATAGATATGTATAAAGAGATAACGCCACCATGGTATACTAACAGGTTTGCGCCCTATTGTTGTGAAGTGATACTTCGGCCCGGTTCAGCTGTATCGCCCTATTGTAGTAGGTCAACGCCTCGGCGTAATCGTTGGAGCGGAACGCTTCGTTTCCCTTCAGTCGCTCCTCGTGTGATCGGGTGACCTTGTCGCGATCCGATACCGAAGCTTTACGTTGAGGAGGAGGAGGAGGAGGAGGAGGTGTGTATTGATGTAATGTGTATCGCTGGTAACATAGTAGTAGATACCCTATAATATGTATGAATTTGGTGAAAGGAACGCAGCTTTTATTGATTGAATTGAATGTTTATTTAGACACAAAAATAACTTAACACATTTTCTATTATATATAAAAATACAAAAATAAGAATATATTAAAAAAAATATAATTCAGTTGAAAATTAAATTTAAAAATAATAAAATTAATTTTTAAGAATTAATAATACATTTTAATTAAAATAAGAATAATTTAATTAATTCAGTGCTCTTTTTTTTTGAATTAATACTATTATTAATCTGAAGGTATACTAATTTAATTTAATTTAATTTAATTTAAAGACTCTTTGCGCCAAGGCAATCATAAGTGTTGAAAGTAACAAATAATTATATAACGGAAACAATAAAACGGAACATAAACGAAAAAAATAAATAAAGAATAATAACGAACAATAATGAATAAAGAAAGTACATTAATAGTGTATTATAAATATTGATACCTAGATCACACACGATTAGGTGTGTGTATAGTGTGTGTGTGTGTGTGTGTATAGTGTGGTTGTGAGTGTATGATATGGCACTACTATAAACTAGATCAATGCACAACTGCTGTGTGTAGTAGAGATGTGTATAGTGTACGATATAGCACTACTTCTATAGTATACACCTAATGATACTAACACAACTGTTTGTTTGTGAACTCTTTAATGGTGGTGCTTTTCTTAGGCTGCACCTTTATATCATCCACTTTGTCCATCTCAGCATCTAGGTCTATTCTAGTAGTGGTAGGGTGGTTAAGGTGGTGGAGGTGGTAGTGGTGGTGGTGGTGGTAGTGGTAGTAGTGGTGGTGGTGGTAGTAGTGATGGTGGTGGTGGTGGTAGTGGTGGTAGTGATGGTGGTATTGGTGGTGGTTGTAGTGGTGGTGGTGATGATAGTGGTGGTGGTAATGGTGGTAGTTATTGTGGTAGTGGTAGTGGTGGTAGTGGTGGTGGTAGTGCTAGTGGTAGTGGTAGTAGTGGTGGTGGTGGTAGTAGTGATGGTGGTGGTGGTGGTAGTGGTGGTAGTGATGGTGGTATTGGTGGTGGTTGTAGTGGTGGTGGTGATGATAGTGGTGGTGGTAATGGTGGTAGTTATTGTGGTAGTGGTAGTGGTGGTAGTGGTGGTGGTAGTGCTAGTGGTAGTGGTGGTAGTTATGTATTAAGGTGAACCCATATGCGGATATTTGCTCGAAATATCCCATTTACAAATATGAAATAAGTTTGATTTATAAAAAAGCTGCGATTATTAGCAAGTATAGGTTGAATAGAATATTATAACTTATAGACTTTCTGATAATGATATGTTGGATAACACTACCGATAGCTACTTACAATGAATGTTATTCTACTGTTATCACTAAGTTAGTTACAGTGTCACGTCGATACCTACACGATAGAGAGTTGAATTAAAACATATATTATAGGAGCAATAGTAGAGAGAGAACATGTCGTAGATTTCGAAACTTCAGACTTAAGAAAATATCAACATTAAGATACATGATATACTTTCACATAGTAATAATAATAGTATTGTTAAGAAAAAATACCACTTAGCTCAAACTAAAAGAGTCTGATATTGGGTATTCAATACAGGCCACATTTTGTTCATGTTCTAAAATATAGCCTGATGTTATATACTTTAAAATCTATGATAACAAAGATTATAAGTAGTTTATATTTGTTATTTGTTATCTATGATATGTATTCGTAATAATGTACATAGGTACTGTCATGTATTTGTATATATATATACATTACCTAATAGAATATGTATCAATATATTCATTATTATAATTTGTATAATCCCTTCAAGAAAATCTGAGATATATGAGTTTGTCCAATATCTAGTAAATGTCCTAATATCAGGCCATCTATGTTTGTGTGAATACAGCTTTACAATACTATATTATATATATATATTCAATACTTACTATCTATATATAGACATGTTAGTTAGGTCATAGATACATAGCATTTAATGGAAGTACATATGATATATAGCATATAATGTGTATGTAGTAGAATATAGTATGTGTATGTATGTAAATAAATATATGTATTTGAATAATTAATTCATGGTATAAATAAAATATTAATACCAATTTTAGATGTTTTGATTTTACAACAAATATACAAAATATCTAAACAGGATTGAAGTATTAGATACATTTATGTAATAATATAAATATATCTAAAGCTGTGTTCCCAACAAAATAACAGCCCAATATCGGCAGCTAACACTTTTTAATTTATAACATTTAGATAGATATAATACAATTCAAAGAATTAAGATTTGATAATTATCAATTATAATAGGTAATTTATATATAAACGCATGAGAACGTATATGGCATTCTATGCTATACTATGCGCACAATTAAAATACATCGACCCAATTAAATTGCTAAATATATTATATATATTTTATTAACCGCTGTGATGTTCCTTTAAAGGCCGTAACCGAAACATATGATTTTTGAAATAAATAGATTTTTTATAAAAATGATAAATATCATATATAATATTATATAAAAACCAGTGATATTTACAATAATATAGGGCTTGATGCATAAAAGTAACAATAAGTGTCATAAATACAAATAAAAATAAATATTCAAATTATAGTAAAATATTTATAATATATTTTTAAAACTGATATTCTTACACTTTTGATCCACTTGATAAATGTATATTAAATTTCAGAGCTTAATCATAATAAATATATCTTCATATATATATATATATATATATATATATATATATATATTGAGTATGACTTAAAAGTAATACTTAATTACTGGAAATTTCTGGAAATTATTTAATTTAAAATGAGTGTTGTGTAAGTCTCATTACCATCATCCTATACTTCTCATGTAACAATATATATATAGATCTAAATATATTTTCTCTAGAGAAAAAGATTGATGGAGCATATACAAGAATTCTACGCGCTGCCTTGAATAAAATATGGCAAGATCATACGTCTAATAATGAATTATATGGAAATATCCCAAAGATCACGATTATAATTAAAGAACATAGGATGCGTTTCTCAGGACATTGTTGGCGAAGCAGAGAAGAAATGATCAGCGAAGTGCTTCTATGGGAACCTTTACATGGGCAACGAAAACCTGGATGGTCGAATAAGACATATACTGCACAACTTAGAGAAGACAGCGGATGCACTACAGATGAACTGAAGACGTTGATGCGAAACAGAGATGAATGGAGAAAACGTGTCATGCTATGCCGAGCAAGCTCGACCTGGTAAGGTAAAGTAAATATATTTAATACGACATACATAAATGTAGTCATTCTCTTATTTATTTGTGAATTTATCAACAAATTTCCTATGTAAGCACAATGTAAATTAATATGTTTCGCCGGTCCCTAAGGGCTGTGTATGTAATGTGTATGTCTGTTATATATTCGCTATAGTTTTATATTTTACTAAGTCAGGTTTACGTAGGCCGGTTTAAATTTGAATATGGGATTCGAAGATAGCGACGTACTAATTAATAATTAAATAAGAAAATTATTTACATTAATTATGTATTCTATTATTGTAATTATAACTATATCTATTTGTGAAATATACTATATGGTATAAGAAATAAGTTATAATTACATCCCCTTATCAAATATTTAGTATATATATATTAGGAAGCATTCGATTTGCTCCACTAAATTTAGTATAAATCAGATAATGTTTTAGTTATAATGAACCAATAAAGCCTCTACCATTTAATAATTATAGGTTATACAACAATTAATAATACCTATATATCTATAATGCTAACTTGTCCCAATCTTGAAAACTTCTTGGTACAGGGTTAACCTTCTTGACCTTCACCTGATTTGTAGAGGTCACCTTGCATTCACTGGATTCTCTGATCGGTGGTATCTCGTAACTATTCAAACATTCTTCACTGATACTAGAATCTAGCGATTCACTCCAATTCTGAAAATGTTAATTTGTGATAAATTAAAATAAAAATTATGATAATTTTAATTAGAAAATTAATTGTTCATATACAATTATAAAATCATTAATTACATGATACATATCTTATTATAATATAAACAAAAAGACCACATTATAATAATAAAATTCATATTTCATTATAAAACAAATATTTTGAGTATAATAAACTATATCCGTAAGTATTAGATATAATAACAAATAATAATGATAATAATAATGATAATAAAAATTATAATTGAGGTGTATTTTTTATTTATTATGTTTGTATTTACAATATATTAATATATTGAGTATTAAATAAAGCTGTATTGGATACAATTATTTCCCCTAAACTAAAAATAATACTTTATAAACTATTGCATAATATATTATAAACTATTGCATAATACTATATCATCGTGTAATCAATAAGTTAGATAATCTATTGCCTGACCTGAATGTCCTCTGTTATCTCCTTGCCGTCTTCCAAATGTTTCGTCTCACCTATCTTCTTAGTCTTACGGAGAACTTTACTGAAACACCATTAGCGATTAAGATACAGGGTTGAACATGTTAGTGTTTCACTTGACTAGCTAGGCTAAGAAGAAGAACTAATAAATATGTCAGTGATAACAGTGCAATTCAGCAGTATACATTTCATTAATATATACATAGATAACAATAATGTAAATTGTAATACTTAATGATAACTCGCGCAGACGACCATTAGCTTGTTATGAAGTGTACATTAATGCGTTCAAGAGTATAAATGAATACTATGGATTGTTATATTAACTAAGATGTATTTGAATATTGATAACTATTGAAGTATTATCTAAAATATCATTACATTAATCCCACATTTTTTGACTATTTGACATCGCTGCAAACCTGTTAGGGCAGACTTCTGTTAGCCGGTTCTCTGCGAATGATTCCAAGTCTGGAAATATTCCCTCGGCACCTGACCTGAAAGATGAATCATCACAAATATGTAATAGGGTAATAAATAGAAGCATTACTTCAAAGATTAGGGTAATGATGTAAATAAATATTGTAAATATGCCTTAAGCTCTGCTATCCTACATATGTGTACATATTAATTAAACTCGGTTCTCTACTAAACTAGACCTTACCTTACCTTACCTATTACACTGACTGTTACAACTTTAAAATATGTGTTAATGATAAAATAAAATCACACTTTATAATGTATTATTATAATAATATAAAAATAAACATTTAAACATAAATATAGGCACAAATCCTAAATAATGTAGGAATTACTCGTATTTAATCGAGCCCACTATTAGATGACTATAATAATTAGGAATTTAGAATTTCCTAAAAAAGTACTCGTATTTGCACAGATAACATCTCGCCGTTATAACTGTAACTACCTGCTAGTACAACTACATCATAATTAACATATGTTATGATTATTAATATATGGTATGTACTCTGTACATCGTACAGAGATAAGCAGACGTACAGTCTTCCCTATTAACTACAAATGTAATGGCTACGTATTACATAGTATGAAATGTATCAGGAATACATGTACTGTATATATTAGGAATTATGTGTGACTCTCTTACAGCTCATCGTAATGAAGTGACTCCATGTATCACATTCATGCAGACTATGTTCTCATTATATTCCAAATTCCATATTGTAGATATTGTTTTCACAAACTCTCATTGATAAACTCTAACTCTGCCAACAATATATTCCACGATAATGTTGCATTAAGATGAAAGCTTCTCATTGCTGGAATAGATTTTCTGAGATGTTAAAAATATAGTATGTTTAGAAGGAATTTAAAAAATGTGTATCTAGGTCTAGATAGGCTCGGGTTACTATAAGTGTACGTTATATATTATGAGTTATTCAATTAAATAGGTATATTCATTAATTTGCTTTATGTATATATTATAATGAAAATTTTGAATGCAAATTCTTAAATACTACTTAAAATTAACTATGCATTATAATATTTAAGTATACACATATATTATAATGAATATATCATATGATATAAATTTAAAAATTAGTATTAACAATATGTATTTACTATAATAATACCCATTTTAGTTTGCACAATTTATATAAGAACTTATATAACTTTATATATTCCAATGCAAATTCTATATTAAATAGTATATAATTCATTAAAGTATACATTTTATAAAGAGTAAAGTTTTATTTTGTAGTTAATTAGAGATAAGAAATGTAATATTTGTATTCAAATATATTTTATTATAGCAAAAGAAAATAAATCTTCTAATAAATCATTATATTATCTAACTTAGATCATCGATGTATTATAATTATTATAATACAATTATAATATAATTATACACTTGAGTTTACGTCATTAATACTATAATTTAAATTATTATAATTATTAATATAATAACATATATATATATATATATATTCTGTAATAATTAGAGTATAGAGTTTCGTGATTATTAGGCCCAACGTAGTTATTATTCAAATTAATGATTTTGTATAAGTAAATATAGATATACTAATTAAATGAATAATGTATTCATTTGTACTATAATTATTATAATTATTATAGTAAATATAGATATCTAATTAAATGAACAATAGATTATTCATTTAATTAGGATATCTATATTTACTATTTATGTATTATTTATTATAATATATAGAAAATATTTTTCTAAGCAGACATAAAACTTACACGAAATCGTATAATTCACGTTTGTACCCAATTCGGGTGTGTACATAAACGTGATCATAAAACATGAACATAGCTACCTACATAGGGATCAATCAAGTAAGCTGTACGGAGGACGAATCGAGTGACAACGGATGTACGTCGATTTAAAAATCGAGTGACAGATCAAAAGTCATTTCGTGTAATTTATTAAAAGAAAATTTATTTATTTTATAATTAATGTTTATAAGTATAGTATAGTTTAATACTCAAAATAATTGTTGTTGCTCATACTAAAGTTTATATTGTTTATTAATTTATATGATATATATTAAATGATAAAACGAATGATTTGTTACTTTTTAAATTATTATTACAATGATATATATAATATATAATAAATTAGAGTAATAATACAACAATATACAAATAATAAACTTGTAATATCGAGAGACAAATCGAATGCACAATGATATAAAATATATAATAAATTAAAGTAATAATTGTATATTGTAGTATTAATACAATATAAAAATAATAAACTTGTAAAAATCGAGAGATAAATCGATTTATTATATTGTGTTGCCTTTGTTTTTACCTTAAGGTAATAATTATTACAATTTTATTATTTGTATATTGTTGTAGGTATTATTACTTTAATTTATTATATATTATATATCATTGTGCATTCGATTTGTCTCTCGATTATTACAAGTTTATTATTTGTATAGGTATACCTATTGTTGTATTATTACTTTAATTTATTATATATTATATATCATTGTAATAAAAATTTAAAAAGTAAAAAAATCATTCGTTTTAATATATATTATATAAATTAATAAAAAATATAAACTGTAGTATTTATATCATTGTAATAATAATTTAAAAAGTAACAAATCATTCGTTTTATCATTTAATATATATTATATAAATTATTAAACAATATAAACTTTAGTATATATATATATATTTGTAATAATAATTTTAAAAGTAACAAATCATTCGTTTTATCATTTAATATATATCATATAAATTAATAAAAATATAAACATTAGTATGAGCAACAACAATTCTTTTGAGTATTAAACTATACTATACTTATAAACATTAATTATAAAATAAATAAATTTTCTTTTAATAAATTATACGAAATGACTTTTGATCTGTCACTCGATTTTTAAATCGACGTACATCCGTTTTCACTCGATTCGTCCTCCGATACGTCCTCCGTACAGCTTACTCGATTGATCCCAACATAGTTTTTTATTTCGAAAAAATGTGTTATCTATATTGTAAATTCATATTACACTATACACGTATACAATTATAATAATATTGAATATAATTATTATATAATATAATATTAAATATTATATTTAATATTATATTATTATAATATAATTATAATAATAATAATAATATAATAATAATTATATTATTATAATAATTATATACTATATACAGGGTTGGAAAGGCTTTAAAAAACCTAAATTAGGTTTTTAGGTTTTTTAAAAAAAACCTAAAATGTGTTATTTAGGTTTTTAGGTTTTTTATTTTCTTATATTTGTAAAATTATAAATAAGATTTTTTTAATTATATATTTTACAATATTTATTTAAAATTATTTAATAATTTGTTTATTATTTAATGATTACTATTATTAACTATATATTTGTTTAAATAATACCCAGAATTCCTATTATTTATATTATCAATTTAACTGATTCACTTCACACTCAAAATATTTTTATTAAATAAACGATACCCTCCTAAAACATAGGAATTCCACCAACCTATGAAGTCAGATATATTTTGTAATATATACAGTTATGATAGAGTATTATATAGTCTATATTTAATTAAATATGTTTATTAAAACTGTATATAATTATGTAAAAAATATAATTATGAAATAACTATATTTGAACGAAAAAAAACTATATTTTAGACGAAATAACTAAATTATGCGGACGAATTGACGGAAAAGATGAACCAACGGATGAAGTAACCTGTATTCTATTATTATAATCAATATTTTCAAAAAATAAATGGATTTTATCTATTAAAATGGTAAAAAACCTAAAAAAAATTCTAAAAAACCTAAAAAAACCTATGTTTTTCTCTAAAAAACCTATTAAAACCTAAAAACCTAAATTCACGTTTTAGAAAAAGTAGGTTTTTAACAACCCTGACTATATATAATATAGTATATAATATAATATACAATATAATTATTTAATAATAATTTATTATAATAATATTATGTTATTAAATATTATATTATACTATTATTATTATATAATACCATATTAAATATCATATTCAATATTATTATCATAATCATTTAATGATTCATTGTTATTATAATAATTATAATTATAATAATTATTATAATAATATTACATTTTTGTATTGAATATTAATTATTCAATATGATATTGAATATGATATTTAATTTAAATTAAATATCATATTGAATATGATATTAAATATGGTATTCGATAATGAAAATAATTAGTTACTAATGATCATACTAATGTCGACATTATTATTAGTTAATTTAATTTTAATTTAATTTAAAATTAAATTATTTGAACCGTAATATCTTGATTATTTTTTCCAATTCTTTAACATCATCACACTTAGCAATATATTCATAATCGATATGACCAATAGGTACATCATATTTCGAACATAATTCATTATTGTACATATTCACTGTTATTTATACTTATAAAACGTAATAGAATGTTCTTTATAGCTTAGTTACAAAGTAAGTATTTGTTTATTTATGTTATTTAAATATATCAAAGATGTAAAGGTTACTTTTTACCACATTGACATTAGAATAGGTTTGGTACCACATAATATACTTTTAAAATTAATAGCGGCATAATAATAGCATAATAGACTTTAATAGCATCATAACATCAGCATAATAGCATAACAAATTAATATCAGCACAACAGCACAATGTAAACATTCGAGGCTATTAAATATACTGTTATGTTGCTATTATGAAGATATTACTGTTTACTATAACCGAGGTTATAGAAAGTCTTGCTACATCTATGATAGGGAGTTAACCAAATCCCTGGATAAACCAAGACCTCCTATAACCTCGGAGGCTATAGGAGGTATTGATTAAACCATGGCCTAGGCCTAGGATCTAAAGGAGCTCCTTTAAAGGGGCTCCTTTAAGCTAAAGGAGGCCATGATTAAACCCATTGACTTGTATTAGGTAGCCAGGGTTTAACCATTATCTCCTATAACCTCTAGGTTATAGGCAAGACCTCCTAGGTTATAGCAAGACCTCCTATAACCTCGAGGTTATAGGAGGTCTTGGTTATAGGAGGTCTTGTTATAGGAGGTTTTGGTTAAACCCCTTGGATCTAGAAATTAGAATTTGATATTATATGTAATTCTAATGTCTATGGCCTTTGTATTTTGAGTTCAAAGTTGCATTGTTTATTTAAATTATTTGAATTTTATTTATAATAAACTTTGATAAGTATACTTACAATGGATATGTTGTTCGAATTGAATTCATATAATAGGTTATATTAAATACTATTAAATACAAATAACCTAATTTAACTTATTATTCGTAAAATCTTAAACACAATATCATATCATTTATAACAAATAAAAAGTTTATAGTTATTAAATTTAATTTATTATAAATTTATATTATAATTTATAGTCTATCAATAATAATTAATAGAGTATCTCGATTAGAGGCAACACTTTGTAATACATAATATGCAAAGTTAGGATTAAGTGAATATTACGATTGATATTACATTCTACTGATAACTATGTCCGTCTATCGTAATGTTCTGTATATTAAATATATGGTAACAAGTATTGTTACAATACGCGTCGAGCCTATTCGCAATCGAGCCTCTCAATATCGAGCCTCTCCATAGCGAGCCTATTTAGTAAATAAGTTAATAGCGAGTCTATACTAATCGTTCCTAGTTATATATACTATATATATATTGAATATATATTCAAATAATATTGTTTTATACTATTTTATAAGATACTTTATTTAGGTATAACAGTGAGATTCAAAAAAGTTCAGAGCATCTTATTGGTCATCCGATTTGCATTCATATATTTATTTAAATTTAAAAAAAAACGATCATTTTAAAATGTTTTACAATAATTATTAATAATTGATATCTTTGCTCCAATCATAATTAATAACAATTAGAGGAATATGATTTATTATCCTGTCATAATAACAATAAATAAATCAAACTCACTTCCTTTAATATTTTGAAAGTCAAGGTAAGAAGATGCGTTTTTTAAATATATAGTTAATTTATAAATAAATAAATATTTAAATATAACTATTATAATGAGTAGTTAGGTTATTAAAATAACTATTTTATATAGTACAATCTTATTATAATTATTAATAATATTATATTTATTTATTAATTACAATTTTTTAACTATCATTAATAAATATTTTAATTTGTATTACGCTATTTAATAATTTAACATTTATTTAACAAATATTTTATATATTATACATATACACTGTTTATTATTTGATATTATAAGTATAATATTATATATAATTACGATCTATAGTAATATAAATATGAACTTTTAGAATTAATGCTATTACAACTTATGACGTTTTTTAAAAAAAATAGTTATTTAAATGTAAAATTAACAAAGTTATATATATTATTATTATTAGTCAGGTATAGCGGAATATACTTCAATTATTGTAGAGTACTATTAATATATTTTATATACTTATCATTAAATAATTAAAAACACTGAACGTTGAAAAACGGAAGAGTCTAAATACGCATATATGAGGCACATTTATTTTTATATTTTGGGAGAAAGTGGATTTTATCGATCTTAATTTATAAATAAATTATAAAATAGAAACTAGTCAACTCTATTTATAATAGTTTATTTAAAATGAATTGTATTATATATAATGATGATCAAATAAATGATTTATACATAATTTTCATTTTAACACAAAGTAATAATTGTATATAATTTGTAGGGAATAATATTCAATAATTTCGAGTGATTATTTATATTATTTGTTTTATTCAGTAAATTAATACATATAAGTAATAATTTTAGCTGCATTACTTCCCGAGTTAGCCTATAAAAGTATATGTTCACGGTTGTGATTAGGTTGGGTTAAGTTTTAATTTTTGTAGGTTTTTTTTAGCTGCATTACTTCCAGAGTTAACCTATAAAAGTATATTAATATATATATATATTGTTATTTTCACAGTTGTGGTTAGGTTGGGTTAAGTTTTAATTTGTGTAGGTTTTTTTTAGCTGCATTACTTCCCGAGTGAGCATATAAAAGCATATTTATTAATATTTTTATTTTCACAGTTGTGGTATAATATTATGTATTTAATATTATCATAAATATAGCTACAGCCTTAATTAAATATCCCTTACATTGTGCATACTCACTCGACATAAAAATATCGAGTGAGTAGTGCATATTTATATTTGTTTTATTCAGTAAATTAATACATATAAGTAATACTTTTATATAATTTGTATGGAATAATATTCAATAATTTCGAGTGAGTATTTATATTTGTTTTATTCAGTAAATTAATACATATAAGTAATAATTTTATATAATTTGTATGGAATAATATTCCATAATCATTATTATAATGTCGAGTGAGTATTTATATTTGTTTTATTCAGTAAATTAATACATATAAGTAATAATTTGAATTTTATATTTATTTAAAAATTAATATTTCAAATTTGATCTTTGAACTTTGAATGTGCCTCATATATGCGTATTTAGACTCTTCCTTGAAAAACGTACATATCTATGTTTTAATATTTTACAATCTGTCAAAATTATTAAAACAAAGATACTACTAATTACAATGGTATAATGGATCTATTTATACTTTAATAAATGTATAATAAAACTGTATTTGTGCGATGTTTATACATATTCTTATATCTATTTTA
This sequence comes from Osedax fenrisi, assembly GCA_964019155.1. Taxonomy (NCBI): domain Eukaryota; kingdom Metazoa; phylum Annelida; class Polychaeta; order Sabellida; family Siboglinidae; genus Osedax; species Osedax fenrisi. Next base: position 78,192,392 of record OZ025240.1, on the reverse strand, counting down.
TATAATATATTTAATATTAATTATATTGTATTTAATAAATTATAATATTAATTATAAATATTATTAATTAATTAGTTATTTGTGTTTATTTAATATATATATATATATAAATTTGTATTAATTAAAATTTATATACAAATATTTAAGATATGTATTGCTATTACAATGTTAATTATAGTTTACATTACATGCATGTACTTATTACATATTTAATTTATAAATAAATAATAACTTATTGATATATTGTATGTATTATACATATATTTAATATAAAGATGTTTATTTTAGCTCAAATATGTCTGTTCAATTGCTTGAAAAGTATCGTACACCTGAAACTGATGAATTTAACTCTAACTGAAACTGAAAAAGTTGGTTATATTTTATATTTATTAATATGTATTTATAGTTATATATATTTATTAAAAAGTGGTCTATCTGTGACTGTATTAATAAATTAAATTTAGATTCTAGTTTTTATATTAAAATTAAAGGATATAATTGTAGAATTAGAGCAAGTTTTATAAACAGATAACATTTTATTTGTGGAGTGATGTAAAGATTATTTTTCATATTCTAAAAATAATTAAATACTTATACTACATTGAAAAAACTACATTGATTAGTACACGATATAACAAGGTAACCACTGGTTACTAACCAGTGATCACGTGTGGTTTGTTGATTTCGTACGTAGTGTGAATTTTACTATTTATACATAATTATTTATATTAATATTTAGTATCAGTGCGCACGAGATCACTGGTAAGTATTTAACAATAAACTTATTACAATTCACTGCGAATTTTATTAAATGGATTGGCAGGATGTGTTTTTCCAGATTATCAATTGTCCAAGTTATCAATTATAAAATTATAATCAAGTTTCCTTACTAGTTCGAATAAGTAGAAACTCTTTAAATAGGAGGAAAATATTTTGAGAATTTGATTACCTAGAAAAGTTACTTAAAGTTACTCGTTTATATTTATAATGTAATGTACACGCACTGAAAAAGTGTATAAAATATTGCCATCAATCATAATTACAAATTTTAAACAGAAGTAAGGTTAACGAATTGAATTTTAAAATAAATAGCTTATGTTAGTGAGTATAAAAATAACTAACTTAAATGCAGTAGTACACGATCACCAGTTACAAATTAGTGTCGCTGCGATTATAATGGGGGGGGGGGTACACTGTACACATGATTGAATATGATATTGTTAACAATATACGTAATATAATTATTGATAGGGATAAAGTGAATGAAGCAACTGTTATATTAATGATAATTATTATAATGATCTTTGATAAATTGATTTGAACATCTGTTATTGTCACTATAACCCCCCTTGATACAGTAACGTCCTACTTTATAGGTGATGTATGAACAGCATAATTATGTTGCGGCCTACTGCTAATGCCTATAAACATTGGAAACAAAGCTGTGAAAAGATACCGGAATTATGGAATTCTTCTGTTAACAAATTTAGGTTAACTCAATAATAGATCTCCCAAAACCATTTAATCATCTTTGAGTATAATTCCTACATAATATAATCATATAGATTTTTAAATATTGTCCCTTATTAATTTACTGCACTTATCTTCTATATAGGTGATGCATGAAACTTCAGATGAATGTTGCGGCCAGCTGTAATGCAAATAAAAGATTGGAGGCTTCTAACGGAATTATGTAATTCTGATATTGAAAAATCATTTATATTAATATGATCTCTTTTAAAATAAAATTTAAATACTTTCATTATACATAATATTATTCATTTGATTTTGCTTATAAATACATAAATATTCTATTTAAGAGGAGAATATCTAATATGGCTCCATTAGGTTTTGCTAACAATGTATCTGATATTAGATACCATATTTTCATTCTTACTATTTATTATGATGTAAACCAGTGTGAAAAACTGTAACGAGTATTTTAAATTTAACCCCATATATTAGTAATCAAAAAATACGATTGCTATATTGGATACAGACTATTTAAAATAGAAATTTAAATACATACATTATAGATAAATATTATTCAATGAATTGTATATATACATATTAATTAGGTTATTCATAATGGAAATAATGCTAGAAAATTTATTTATATAAAATTTAATTTTATGAACAAAATTTAAAATATTTTGCAAAAGTAATATAATTTTTTTAATATATTTTATAACTAATAATAATGTATAAGAAAAAAAAATACTAAAAATTATATAAAAAATTATTAAAAAAATAAATGACCAGTAGATAAGTATAGAATATTGACCATTTTAAAAAAATAATATACTTTTTTTAATTAAATATCATAGAATATATTTAAGAGAACAATGTGTTAAAAAATTGATGTATAATATTAATTAATGAATGCTGTACATTACATTTTATTTTTATGACCAAACAATTTGTATACTTCACATGTAAATATTGGCTAATTTTTAGCTCATAAATTTACCAGTTTTTGATCTATAACTTTTTATTTAGTTATCTGATTAAAAAATTAATATATGACTCTTATATTACTTTTTCATGCTCTTTCCAATAGTTCTAATTATTTTAAACTAGCACCACTAGAAAAAATCTCATTGTTATACCTACTTTATTATAATAAATTTGATTTCACAGAGTATATTTTTCTTATTTATATTAACACAGATTAATAGATTTAAACGTGGATGAAGTCATTTAGGACGACTTGTTTTATGTATATCTCGATTAAGTCCGCATACATTACTGTAATGATTACACAAATAACACACAACATTTAAAACTGTATAATATATAATATGTATATGTACAGTGTATACGTATAATATAATTATAGTAACCTAAAAGAAATAATGAATTATTTTATTATAAATAATTTTATTTTAAATATAAACAAATTATTAATAAGTTAGAAATAACTTAATTATAATTCAAATATTTTACGCACATAGGGTACCAATATATTTTTTGAAAGCCTGTTACATTTCAATTAGAAGTAATAGATAATATGTGTATAATAAGATAACATAATGATAAGCTAACTGTTATAGTAAGGATACTAATGAATTATTTTTCTTATAAATGTTATTTCCATTAGAATGTATACAATTTATTATTAAGTTAAAAATAACTTAATTATAATTCAAATATTATAAATACATAGTAGATCGATAGAGTTGTATAATATAAACCAACAAATAATAGTAGTATTTAAAATATATATTATACTTATTTTTATAATTAAATCACATAATATATATATCAAAAATATTATAAAATTAATTGTATGATATATTAAAAAATACAATTATATATTTAAAGATAAAAAAAATTATAAAATACATTGACTGAGACTCGAACTCGAGTTCGAGTCCCAGTCCCCTCACGATCGTGACATCTCAGAGTAATAATATCTATAGATTTGTGATGCAACACTTTAACCATTAGGCTAACTCGCTGGTTATATTATAATATTTTTGATATATATATTATATGAATAGTCTGATTTAATTATAAAAATAAGTATAATATATATTTTAAATACTACTATTATTTTTTGGTTTATATTATACAACTCTATCGATCTACTATGTATTTATAATATTTGAATTATAATTAAGTTATTTTTAACTTAATAATAAATTATATACATTCTAATGGAAATAACATTTATAAGAAAAATAATTCATTAGTAACCTTACTATAACAGTTAGTTTATCATTTTTTTATCTTATTATACACATATTATCTATTACTTCTAATTGAAATTTAACGGGCTTTCAAAAAATATATTGGTACCCTATGTGCGTAAAATATTTGAATTATAATTAAGTTATTTCTAACTTATTAATAATTTGTTTATATTTAAAATAAAATTATTTATAATAAAATAATTCATTATTTCTTTTAGGTTACTATAATTATATTATACGTATACACTGTACATATACATATTATATATTATACAGTTTTAAATGTTGTGTGTTATTTGTGTAATCATTACAGTAATGTATGCGGACTTAATCGAGATATACATAAAATAAGTCGTCCTAAATGACTTCATCCACGTTTAAATCTATTAATCTGTGTTAATATAAATAAGAAAAATATACTCTGTGAAATCAAATTTATTATAATAAAGTATCTTATAAAATAGTATAAAACAATATTATTTGAATATATATATTATATATAACTAGGAACGATTAGTATAGGCTCGCTAGTAACTTATTTACTAAATAGGCTCGATATGGAGAGGCTCGATTGAGAATAGGCTCGACGTGTATTAGGCTCGACTAGAATAGGCTTGATTGCGAATAGGCTCGACGCGTATAGTAACCAAATATATACTATATAATATAGTTACTATAATTATTATTATAATAATTATAGTAACTATCGTATATACTATAATATATAGTAATATATACTATATCTACAATATATACTATTATAATAATAGTATATATTGTAGATATAGTATATATTACTATATATTATAGTATATACAATAATAATTATCATAATGTAGTAAATACGATATACGATAATCATTTAATTATTACATTATTATCATAATGATTATGATAATAATTATCATTAAATAATGATAATGATTTAATCGCAATTTAATAATGACGACGTAATTATCATAATTATTATGAGATCTATTTAACTTAAAGTTTAAGTACTTCTTATCTAATATCTAATTGTCATGACATATAAGTTATATTTAGATTACGAGTAACTATAACGTTTTATGATTAAGCTGAGTATATATATATATATATATATATATATATATATATTGAGCATTGTATCCAACTATTACAGCCAATGTTACTCAAAACATACTTTTTCTAAAACTTGCATTTAGGTTTTTAAGTTTTTAGTCAAAAAACCTAGGTTTGTTTAGGAAAAACATAGGTTTTTTAAGAAAAACACACGTTTTTCCTTTTTTAATGGAATATATCCAAAGATTTTTCTAAGGAAAGATATAACACTTACACGATTATCATGTATTATTATCGGGTAATTCGATTTTGTATCCTACATTGCCACCTATAGCGGTTTAATTTTAGGGACTATGTTTTGTTTATAATGTAAATTCCTATCAAACTATACACTTTTAAAAAGTTAAATAATATGCCTTAAATTAGTATTTATATGATGAAAACTAAGTGTTCATTGCTAAAATATAACAAACCAATATGATATGTAGGTTTTAAATTCTATAAATATCTATTTGAAGAGTAAAAGCTAATTTATATTGCATGTAATTTAATAGAGCAATGAAAACATTGTTGTAGCAAAATCGCGCCAAAACTAGATATATTTCAGTTATTTGATACTACTACTAGCAGCGGTAGTTAGTATTTATAAATTACGTTGCATATATAGGGAGTGTTATATCTTTGATTTGCAAAATATTTGATACATCCACATATTTTTTGAAAATATTGATTATTATAATATATATATTTATAATTATTAGAATTTTATATTATATAAAAGATATATTAATAACATCATATTATATACAAGCATAACTATCAGACTATAAATTATGATGTCAGCCTATAATAATATGTAAATATTAATTGGATATTCAGAAAAAAGAGTTGGTATGGTATATAATATATGCCATATACATGTATATTAATATTTATTATGAATAAATTATAAAAATAAATTACATTAATATTAAATAATTAATAAATATTGCATTATATTCTGTATTACTATCATCATCACTAAACATATTAGCATTATCATCATTTAATATTATTTATAATTTTAAAAATATATATACGTATTTATCAAAAAAATATTCTTTATAATTTTAATATTTTAAGAAAATAAAAAACAATAACCTAAATAACACATTTTAAGTTTTTCTAAAAAACCTAAAAACCTAAAATTATTTTTTAAAAGCCTTGCCAATCCTTATTACAGCATAGTTACTAACTATATCACATAGTATATGATATACAGTATATAATATTGTATATGATATAGTTAGTAACTGTATGCAGCTGTAATTATAGCCACCAGAACGATTTTTTCAAGAAATAAGTATAATTTATCAACTAAATACTAGACTGTAATTATTGTAAAATATATATTGTAACATAATTAGAGTGCACATTGTGATTTATTTTAAATGTTAAAACATATAATTATAATTATACTGAGTTAATTAACAAAAGATGAATCCTATAATGAACATATATGGAATATTTTAAAGAAATATATATGTAGAATATATAACAAGAATAAATCCTAAAATATTTTATATATTTATTATGTTATACTTAAAAAATGTTTTCTAAAATTCTTTTATCAATTTATTGTCGTCAATAGAATCCATTAGAATCCTTATATCCTGATGTTCATTACAGATAGCCAATATGTTTATTATTTGCTGTGTGCATTTATACCTTAACCACGTTTTAATCTTCTTAACATAGAAAAGCGTACATGGTTGTACCATCAATAATTTGATTAATTTTGTTGTTTCTATAAAAATAATTAATATTAAATTAATAAATCTATAATATAATATATATATATAATATATATATATATATATTAATACATACCTAAAAATAATTCTTTTATACGTCTTATTCATTGATCATATTAAATCTCTATTGATTCTTTTAAAGATTGAGAATTGAAATGGTTCTTGAACATAGGTAGTTTGAGTTTTAAAGTTTGAACACTCAATTCAGGATATTTATCTGATATTATTAATAAAACATAATATAGAATATTTTATTTTTAATATAATAAATATTCTATATTATTCTATATTATGTTTTATTAATTTTTCAGATAAATAAATATCCTGAATTAAGTATACTTACTTCAGCATAATTAGTTATATTTGTATAATGACAATAATAATTTTTCATATTAAATTATACTTTGATTATTTTTCAAAAATATTTGGTTTAATACAGTAATGATATATAGGATATTATATATAGTATAGGATATCATAAATTTCCATATGATATTTTCTATAATATTTGATTATTACCAAAATATTAAATAATTATATAATTTGTGTAAAACCTATAAACACATATATCTTATAACTATTCATTAATATAATGATTAATATTCATATTAAATTCAAGTATTTACTCTAATGTCATGCATTCATTAGTAAGGAATTTACTATGGTAATTAGATCACAATATTTCCATAGTTTCACATATACCTCCGCATCCCATCTCAATATCAAGGTGTGTTTATCTTCACTCTAAACTGGGATACCAGTCATTTCCTACCAACTAATTGTAAAATCTACCATATATATATGTCAAAGTAATGTTTTGTTGTGGTACTATTTGACTTGGTATCACTGGTATTCCTAAACTGTATATGAGGCTGCCCTATTATTAATTATGAAGTGATAAACTGTTATCGGAAAACTTGGTATGCATTTATTAGCTTTGATATCATTATTATAATAACTATATATAGTATTATATAATGTTATAATTATGTAATGGTATATATGTATATTATAGTATATTATATGTAAATTTAAACTTTATTCTGATCAAAGTTACATAACAAATACACATGGTGGGAGTATGGCATAAGTACACACACAAGTGGAGGATTAGCATTAATGATGAGTATATATTTACATATGTATGAGTCACCACCTGATATATGTATGTGTAATCTATGACTCATCTAGTGTAATGTGTAACAGTGATTGATCATCAACTCTGGTCACATGAAGAAAGGAAATATACACACACTTACACACACACACACATTTACATATATATATGCATATATACTTACACATACTTTACATATATTCTAACAATGCAGGTTATGCCTATTTGATGCAAATATTCTTTTGATATATCTTTATTAATATGCTGTTACAATAAAAAATTGATTAGTACAATAATGACACCTTAGTATAATCAAGGACAGGGCATGTTATTACAATTCTGCACTGGTTACTTTTTTTACTACCAACTGTATACTTTTTAGTGGTATATTTAGTTATATTTCAATGATTTCAATCTTTGAACCAAATATATCACAGAGATTTTTGATTTATTTGTGAAATAAAATACATTCATATTTTTAATTTTGTATTTATATATAAATATTTTATTATTTTATTTATTATTATAATAATAGGTTTATAGGTTTAGGCAATGCCAGGGTAATTATAGAAGCAGTGTTGCTTATCGAGACAATTAAAACATACAAAATATTTATTTTATAAATTAGGTTTGAAAATTAAATTAGGTTGAATTTAACGATGTTTGTTTATATTATGTATGTTAACATTACAAATATTATAATGTGTATTAAATTATGTTATTTAATATAATCATATTGAAATCATTTATTTAAAAAGATTTTTAGATTGATTTTGTATCATATTCAAATTTGTACTCACTGACCTTCATGCAATACTATAAAATCACTCAAGATAAAAATAATAGTTTCACAAAATATGCAATAATAGACGTTCAGTCCTGTCCTTGGTGTAATCGATATTTTTATTTAGAATCTAACACATTTAATAACTTTTTATTAAATTCATGCTTTTTATTTATTCCATTTTTCACTTTTATATATTTTTATATAATAATTTATATATTTTGTATATATTAAATATTTTATTATTAATTTATATTAATTTAGTAAATAATTATTTAGTTAATTAATTGATAACACATTGGTGTATTTAATTAATTTTATAAATATTAGTGTATATGCATAGGATCTTTTGTTCTATAAATACTTTATTTACATTGATAGTAACATAATATATAATAATTCATCATGTCATATAGTTGTTTACAAAACTTTTTTATATGTTTATAATTTATCAAAGTAAAATATGATTCTTATCAGTCAATCTATATTGTTTATAATATTTAAAAGTTGTAAATATTCTCATTTATATCTACAAATGTTAAATTAAAGTATATACTATATATTATATATAGTATATAAGCTTGAGATATATATATATTAATAATTGTCATAATACATATTATATTCATCATTATATTGAAATAAGATTGAATGAAACTTTACAAGTTTAAATTATTTTAAACTTTACATTACAAATTTACAATTAAAATAAAAATTTACATTATTATAGAATATATTATTAACTTTCTATGTGAATAATATATTATTTTATATTTAATTGTAATATAAAATAAAATATATGTAATAATTTTAATTAAATTAATTCAGTTATGTAAATCAATGAGGTAGGTTAAATCTTATTGTCATAAAATCATATGTATATATATATATATATATATATATATATATTATACTTGATTATAAATGACTATATAATTACAACTAAATATCTATAAATAGATACCCATGAATGAAGAGATTAGTGTTTATCTTGAATATATAATCTAATGCATATTTACATTCCTAGAATAACAAACCAAGCGCACACACACACACACACACACACACACATCTAGAAACACCAGTAGAATGCACACTTAAAACCCCCACACACCCACACACACTAGTAACTAGTGCATTAAAAACACTAGTAGCATTAGTACAGTAGCAGTAGTAAGGATGATGTCCCAGTGTACACAGATAAACAAAGGGTTGGTCTAATATATAATCTTTGATTTTTGATTTTAGTTATTATTTAATAGAAATAAACTATTTTTTATTACATCTAATTAGGTTATATGTATACTGATTATATTTATTTAATTCAGATTTAATGTTATGTTTATTTTAATTATATATTTATTCAATTAAATGATAAATGTAGTTTACTATTATTATTTTATATTATATTTAAATTTTTGAAACGTGTAATAGGAACTCTAATTAATTATATTAAAAATATTATAATTTAGATAATACATTATATTGTTATTTTTTAATTGTGAGTAAAATCACATAATATATTTAAAAGCTGTATAATTATTATGTATCGTTCTAATATTGAATCTTATTTTTAATTGATATCCATTATTATGTTTTTTTATTTCATAATCTACTAATATCTGTTATCTTTGTTTTATTTGTATACATTTTAGACATAATAATCTACTTGTAGTATAATTACTATTTTTTCTAAATAATCATAAACAATTAATAATTATGCCTGAAATTCCTATCTGTGATAATGGTACATGCATCAATTCGGAGAATAACGAATATGGCCTCCGTTTGTTTTGATTACAATTGCAGAGGTCAAATTTAACATATTTTACTTGTAACGTTGTATAATTAAAATTATAGTAACAACTAATGTATATATATATAATAATATATAGCCGATATATACTACATGTGTATTTTCCATATGAGTTTTTCATGTATTCTAGTGTGTCAAATATCGAAACGAGTATTTTGAATTTGACCTAATATATCGTAATCACAACAAACATGGGCCATATATGTTACATATACATCAAGTCACTGATCACCTTTATATTGTATCTTATAAGTATCGCTAAATATTCTTATTTTACCTCCACAAAAGTATGCTATTTAATGTACGAGTGAGTATGATGTCTTTATTACGCTGTCAAATATCTTTAAATCTATCTAATTACATGTAATTATTAAATCTATATCCATATATATATACATATATATATATTTATATCTTCATCGTATATTCTGTGAACAATTAACGCATCTATAATTATCCTAAGTGATTACTTATTAAAGTTATCTCTCGCTGCTTCTACGTGCAGTAAACCCTGAATACCACTTGAGAGAGTTAAACATGATTAGCTTATCCTAATATGGTGTTAGTGGGTCCTAATATGGTGTTAACATATTTACTTGGGTGGTAGAATTTTAGTTCAGAGTTAAGAGAGTAATGTCAATAATTTATAAAATTCCACTTTTATAAGTAGATACCTTATTATATTTGTAATTTATTTCTATAAATGTTGCTGAGCACCTTGCTAAATATTACTTAGTAGTGCTAACTTAGTATTTAATAAATACTATTTATTACATTTATTTTTAGTTTTATTTCTCACAAATGTATACATATGGAATATCTACTGTATATAAAGTTTTTGTTAACAAAATAAATATGTATTTACTCTATTATAAATTATATATAAAATAATGAAGGTTAATATTGTTCGTAAAGATATTATAATAATACTAGATCTATCTCAGCTAACACAGAAGCTGTGTTGTAGAGTCTCTAATATGTTTACTAGTCCTAAACTGAGGGTTAAGTGTTTCTATGACTGCTTTAAGAACACTATTGATGAACATTTATTAATGATTGCAATGATTTTGAAGTTTAATTCTCTGTATAAATATCCTCACCTCAATTAACTCATCACTAAATGTACTAGACTATATGTATTTGATGTTATATAGTCTACCTGTAAGTACTAATGTCCACATTGTTCTATGTCTGAAGAAGAGCCTTTAGTATTTTAAAATAGTATATTATTCAAGCCTCGTTATCTTGTATTGTATCAGGTCTATATTCATTCATCTTGATATCAGGTCTCCTCTAACTATTTCAATCCTTTTTTTAGCATCAGAAAATTGTTCAATTGTTTTTAATTTATTATAAATTATAAATAATAATCAAATTTTTTATTATATATTTTGTTATTTACTGGGCTATAGAAAATATGTTATCTTTCATTTTATTCAGCCTTTAAGTGGTAAAACATACATATATAATATAAACTGCAAATAAAAAAACATATTTACCTTACCTTACAATGTCGAGCTTGCTCGGCAGTACATATATATATTATATATATATATATATATATATATATATATATACATACTGTTAAGAGATATCAAATTAAAAATCTAATCGCTTTCACTGATTCTTAGACATTGTCTAAAATACAAATCTAATTATATTATATATATATATATATATATATATATATAATATATTTATACATTATAATACAACTATATCTATTATCTTTAAAATATACGTTATATATAGATATTCCGATTGAGTACAACATTAAATAACCAGTAAAACGTTAATATAGTGTAACTTTCCATTAAAGCCATACATATATGTAAAGTGCTTAACACTATTGGCAAACTACACATCTAATGTATGGGTTACATACACTATTCAATAGGAGACTCGACGAATAAGCTCGCATCAAGTATCCTATAGGAAATCTAATCCTTAGCATACGCTACTATTCGGGTCATAGCCGCTATATAAATAGGCATTAGTCAGGTTTGTTGTGCTGCTACACTCACACATGATGACTCATCACTAGTAGCAGAGTAATTGATATAGGCCCGCCCCCAGTGCATGATATAGGCCCGCCCCCCTCCCGCTCCAATAATGTGAAGGGCGGCGGCGGTAGTGTTCTCTAGCGTAACCGCGATGACATCGACATCAGACATAATTAATAGAAGTAAGCAACGGTAGTAGACATACTAAGTAGACATATTAAGTAGACATATTAAGTAGATATACTAAGTAGACATCTTAGGTAGACATCTTAGGTAGACATCACAGGTAGACATCACAGGTAGACATCAATAGTAGACATATTGCTGAAGTAGACATGCCGTACGAAGACATCGAATACAAACCCGGCACCGACTCACCCGTAGTGGGAATACTAAAAGGAGGCGGCGGCGCTGAAACTAAAGCCCCTCCGTTGCCGCTGCCGACCAATCAGAATCATCGGCCGGGGGACGCGGTCTACGCAGACGTGGAAGAGATGCGTCGCCGCAAACTCACACCAGGCGGCTCCATCGCCGCCGACCCCGTAGAGGATGACTACGACTTCGTTACCACTACCGCCACCACCACCGCCGCCATCAACGGAACCCCTACTCGGGAAGAGGAACGAGGGGGGCAGGAGGAGGAGGAGCAAGAGGAATACTCCAAACACCTTCGGCTGAAATCGGTGTCAGAGCGTAACGGTAACGCCCTTCTGCAGCGACGCCTTCAACACGCCCCCTCCAAGGTCACCATCAATGACGCGCTGCACAGCGATGACGAAGGTGACTGTCTGAAAAGGTTGTCGGTCACGCACTATTACTCAGTACCAATCACTAGTAATCCACTAGCAAACCACCCCACTAGTATAGGCCTATTAGGGATGTGTTATCATGCAGATGTTGCTATGAACCATCTGATAAGGAGTAGTGCGATAAAGCTGGGGGTATAGTGTATTATATGTGTATTTAGTGATGTATGTCTATTGATGTTTCATCAGTTATGATATAAATATATTTGATTAATGCATAAATTGTAATATATATGTATCATTGTTTATTATAAAATCTCATTGCACGAAACTATTATTAAGTATTGCATCACTAGCAACTTAGTTTAATGATCGCTATGACTCACTACTACAGACTTACCTATGATCTAAGTGGGGAGGTAACACAATCAATACAATGCTCACTACCACTCAGTATATTGTCATGCAAGTTCTCATTATTGCTATAACTAAATGTCATGGTAATATTATTATACACATTCACATTATTCGGGTATCTATTTATCTTCTATTAACCTAATAACCTATCACCAAGGACACATGTCCTTGCTAACACATTATACTATTAAGCTTTCCATACACTTCTCGAGGCTGTATTCTTTACACATGTTCCTGCCATATTAATAGTTAATAGTGGTATTTACTGATATTAAAATGAGTCATCAAATTACAAGTAAACATTCCTTATGTTTAATATTTTTACAGTTAATTATTATATGAACAACAATTTATTCCCCTTAGATATAATATAGTATAATATTAGTTATTTAAGTCATGATATTAATATATGTTGAATATATTGTAGAATATAAATAGCTGATACAAATTGATCCCCCAAGTAATAATACACTTATATATGTTATAATAACTGTGAGGGGCTTAGGATAATAGTACAAAGTCACAAATAGTAATAATTGTTCTTGTGTTTTGATTAATACTTTATTAAGTTATTGATAAACATAAGAACTATATGGGGTCAAGTACAGAAAATCTCTATTTGTAACGATATACTATAATTTGTTATTAATTACATGGAAATAAAGTATTTAATTCTATTTCCTCTATATTAGTATTCTTAATTATTTCATATTCTAGGGAAAACAAAATATTTATTTTAATGTGTCATATAAAAATTATAAAAATATATATTTATTTTTATTTATATATATATATATATATATATATATACATTTATTGATGGCACTAAGATATGTAGAGGAGGTATTCCAGCACACATATGTATGTAATAGTTATGTATGACATTATTGTTCATTACTATATAGTTAGTATTTACAGTTAGGCTGTCTAAAGTATGCATTCATGTATGAATACCTCTAATACAAGTGCATGTATTCATTCTACAGAATAACATAGCAAATACAGTGTTATCTGATTAGAAATTAATATATGTCAATATATACATATATATGTGTATATATATATATATATATATATATATATATATATATATATATATATATATGTGTGTGTGCATGTGTGCATACATTCATTATATTATTACATGTGTTTACAATTTTAAATGAATCATTCACTATGTGATATTAATTCCTAAAATAATGTATCACACATATTATTATTACATACATATTGGAGTAGTAGTAGTAGTAGTAGTAGTAGTAGTAGTAGTAGTTGTTCTTTTGAAATATAAGATTCTAAAGTTTTACTTGTATCATACATTGGATAATAAATAATATTACCACAATTTATAATTATATATATACTATGTACATGATAACATATAATTAAATAACAATATTATTTTTACTTATACTAAAATATCTACATTATAATATACATGATTATATAATAGATAACATATAATTAGTAAATGTAATATATAAAATAGATAAGAATATGAACATAATAATGATCATACATATTATCATTACATGCATATTGGAGTACATTCTAGTACTGTTTGTATCAATAGTTTGTGTAGGCTGTTGATTACAATGCATATGTTACAATGCATGTATAGTTACTTTTATATGACATATTATAAATTCATTTGTGGATAATTAATTATAATATTTTGATATAATCAATCTATGATATCAAATAAAAACTAAGGTTAAGTTAGGCCTTAAATAGCTCTAATTAGTGTTATCACATGTAAATTAATCATATATATATATATATATATTATATACTTTATAGTCTATAACCACATATGTATATAACTCTATACACATATATGATTATATATATATATATATATATATATATATATATATATATATAACTCTATATACATATAAAGTAAAAATATGTAATATTTATTTATTCAATATATCTCATATTCATATGTATATTGTTTATTATGTAATCTCAAGTGATGGTATCATATTTCTTTAGGTAAACACTTTGAGAATGAGAGAGAGAGAGAGAGATATGGAGAGAATGAGATAATACCGTATACACTAGAACCTATATTTAATAATGTATACTTAATAATACACACTTAACTGGGCATTTACTAGAAAGAATTATTCTATTATATATTAATATATCAATTAGGTGGCATATAATTATGTATTTGTTAATGTAATTATTATATATGTATATAAATTATTGGGCAAATATGAAATCTAATCTACACTTGCACTAGCTCTTCTTTATACAAAATAGCACTGGCACTATATGTTATATTTAATTGTATTTTCACAATTTGCACACTTGCACTTTTGAATCAAATACTACAGGCGCACAAAGCACTATATAGTGCCGCCACCATACTGCCCACCAATGCATGTTGTTAGTGCATGTTATATGTGTATACAATTGTGTATCACTGAATCACGTTTCAATACAAATGACTGCATATGATATGCATGTAAATAATGATAATGTATACACATGCCAGCTATACAAACTTGTACACTAAACATAGCACCGTGATTAGAGCTTCACTAGTAACAGGCTAAGTAACTAGGCTGTGATATTGTAGCATGCATAGTTAGACAGATGAACACACTACAGGTGTATGCACTGTAGCAACTACCTGTCCTCCCAGCAAACACACAGAGTCTAAATAGAGTCAAAAAAACGAAAAGAGTCTAAATAGAGAGAAAAAATATGATGGTCTAAATAGAGTTAAAATAGAGGACATTAATTTGAATTTTACTTCAGATAAATGTTAAAAATAACAGTATAGTCAAAATAGAGTCTAAATAGAGGAAAAATAGTATGGTCTAAATAGAGTTAAAATAGAGTCTAAATATAAGCTAAATAGAGTATACAATTAAAATATAAGCTAAATATACACTAAATAGAGTTTAAAATCAATTGATTTTAATACAAATATAAGCTAAATAGAGTCAAAATAGAAGCCAAATTAGAGTCAAAATAGAGACTCGTTGTTAACATCTTTAGAGTCTAAATAGAGGTAATTGCCTATAATGTATTTGCTGGGCTGCTACCCTAACACACCTTAAGTAATGCAGTGCTTCCTGTATCGCAATAGAGGTTATGCAGATATCTCAGTTGTTAGTGTATCCGTTATTATTGTTATACTGGTGTGACATCGCTATCACATACATCTGCTGTAGCATAGTGTTGACGTGTACAATCTTACATGTCGCATTATCAACAGAATAATGATATAGACGTACGATAATGATAATACGTTTGCCTCTTCAGCTATTAAGGTGTATTGCAGTACCGCTGCATAACACGCATAGTTATATAATGAAATATTAAATAATAACGTTTAGTATCGATGCATGTAAATCAATCAAACATTATACTTGCTAAAGAAATCAGATAATAGAATCACTGATTCATCGTACTGCAAAACATTTAAACTGGAAATAATGTATTCAATGTACCTCAAGAAGGTGTACACTGTACAGTGTATAGTGGTAAGGTACTACTACCCTGTAAACACTACACATTCATATTATAAATAAAACTGACATAATGCGATTCAAATATATACTTTTTCCACCATAATTTTTTTATATGTATTAAATTCGCGAAAAAACTACGAAGAAAAACTCTCATCATACACACCTATATTCTTATCCATGACCTCTCTATCTCAGTAGCAATAGTCACATGTAAACTATGAAATATAGTAACCTTCTATTGCTAACATATTTATTGACCATTCTCATTGGAATAAACTTCCCAAGATTATAACTAACTAAGAACTCTCAAACAAATTCAAAAACAAACTACACGGATACTTACTTAAACTGAACTACCTTAGTCAGTAATGAACTGCTGCCTATAATACACTAACAACTTTCAAAACTATTTATTTTTTATTAGTTTTTTGTTGGGTTTTATTTGGATTGACATAACTTTATTATTTCTTACCTGCGAACAATTTATTTAAAATAGGATGTTATTAGATAAATAAACTATACTACTCCCACCACTATTAACAGTGCGAGGAATGGTTCGCTGAATCAATGCGAGCGCTGCCACCAGGGGTTCGCGCTGGAGGAGGAGATGGTGAACTCTAATGGGCAGATCTGGCACACTCAATGTTTCGTGTGCGTACAGTGCTTTCAGACCTTCCCCGATGGAGTTTTCTACGAGGTTAGCCTCCGTTATTGCGATTAATTATATATATGGTTATATATTATATAGTTATTGTTATTGTTATTTTGATTTGGTGGAGTCCTTTCATCCCATCCATAAACTTAAATAAAGTTTTCACTTATAACCATATTGATCTAATATCCCTTCGTAGCCGCTCTCATGCTAAGGCATCCATGGTTTTAATTAGAGCCGATCATTATTGTATACGTAAATATATAAGATCTCTTCCTAATATTATTTAAGACCTATTTTAATGGTCCGGACGAGGCTCGAGCCCACGTCCTACTGCTTGTATATCTGAAGCATTAGCTAACTGAACCACACAGATAGTTAGCATATGTATGCCATATTAAACTGCCACATATGTAGCTCAGCTGGCTAAGGCGTCAGACACACGAGAATGTCAGACACACGAGTAGTATTATAATTGCACTATAGAACTAATGTTAATCATACATGTGCATATTGTGATTGGTTAATAATAACAGAATCAAAATCTTTCCATAAAAATATGTAGGGGTGATATACATCCGCCCCTCCTATATTTACTTCACTATATATAAATTATACATTATAAAATTGCCTGTGTGGCTCAGTTGACTAAGGTGTCAGACATGCAGATAGTAGGGAGCGAGTTCACACACCGTCCGGATAAAAAAATAGGTCTTCTAATAATATTTGTAAGCGATCGTATATAATTTTGTATAAAAAAATAATCGGTTATCGTAAAAACCACTGATGCATAAGCAGATTTGTAAATAGATTTGAGCCATTTATAAGTGAAACTTAATCTAAGTTCCTGGATGGGATAATAGGATGCGGTGGAATCCTGCACCTAAACACCATAACAATAACTGTTCACTGATATTCTATGACTCACCGCTCCGACCTTTGCCCCAGTTTGATGGCAGGAAGTACTGCGAACATGACTTCAATGTGTTATTCGCGCCCTGCTGCAACAAATGCGGTTAGTCATCATTATACACACACATGTATGTTACCGTAGTCTTTACCTGGGTCAGGGGGCAGATTCATGCTGATCTAGCAACACATTAATTTAAATATCTAAATATTTATTGAATAATTAAATATTGTATTGATCGAAATTAAATTATTATAACTTCATATAATTATTGTTGCTGATTTCACTTAAAATACTGAAATATTGCACCTTTTGGGTTTTAGATATTTTTTATTGAGAATTCCGATTATTTATATTGTGTGCAAATTTCGAATCAAAATATACTTTATAAATACTTTATATATAGATGTTTTTTATAGACAAAATCAAATCGATAATAAACTAATATTTAATAATATTACCGTATAATTATTCTATTATATATTTAGTCTATTATATATAATTTGTATATTTTTACATAATTTGTATATATATATATTTATATTTCTATGATAAAATGATATAAACCTCTATATATATACTCTTTATTGTATTATGAAATAAATAGAATTATACAAATAATATTAATATTAGAAATAATGCTTTATTTTTAAATGCATTTATCTCAGAATACTTATTTCTCACAACCATCAATATTAATCTTATATCGTAGATTTCAGCTTATGAAATATACTAAACAATATGTTTTGATATAGATCTTTAACTTGTAAACTTTGTTTCTAATTATATTTATATATATTATCTAAATAGGAACGATTATATATATGAATATTGTGATAAATATTTAGATCAAAATAAAAAGTAATAATATAATACATATTTCGTATAATAATATTATATTTTATAAATTGATGTGCTATATTTTTATAGGAATATATGTCTAGTTTCTGTTGAAAAAAAAAGTTTACAAATATTCCAAACATTATAACACCACATAATATCAGGCTGATATATTTACTGGAGTACTATGTATCTATTGATATATATATATATATATATATATATATATATATATATATATACATGCACGCAATTGCTATTTGCTAGGATATCTCCTGTGAATATATTGAATTGAACATATGATTTAGCAGTATGATTATAGCAAAGAAAGTAATATATTAATTAATGCAATGAAATAATATTAACTAATTTATATTCTAATTAATTGAATTTTTAAATTAATAATTAACTGAATATTAAATGAACAATTAATTGTATTAAAGGAACAATTCACATACAAATTATAAATAATCTTTTCATATTATCATTTATTTGATATGTCTTTAACTTTATTTTATTTTAATTTAATTATTATAATCGTTATTATTAAATATTTCCCTTACACAATACAAAGGTGAATTCATCATCGGTAGAGTGATCAAAGCTATGCATTCAAGTTGGCATCCTGACTGTTTCCTGTGTGAAATATGTGACACGCAATTAGCTGAGAGTGGCTTTATTAATAATTTCTCTAGGTATTCTACTACTACTACTACTATTACTACTACTACTACTACTACTACTACTACTACTACTACTACTATTACTACTACTACTACTACTACTACTACTACTACTACTACTACTACTACTACTACTACTACTACTACTACTATTACTACTACTACTACTACTACTACTACTACTACTACTACTACTACTACTAATACTACTACTACTACTACTACCAACACTACTACTACTACTACTACCTCCGTTACCATGAAAACCACTACTCCCGCAGAGCTCTATGTAGAGAGTGTAACGCCCACGAGAAGGCGTCCAAGATCAACAAGTACACATGCACCAAGTGTAAGAGCCTAATAGAACAGGAAGATGTTCTCAAGTTCAAAGGTGATGTGTTCCATGCCTACCATTTCAACTGTGAAAACTGCAGGTTTACCATCGCCAAGTACTCTAGGAACATTCTCCCTACATCCATATTTATGATACCATCAACCCCAAACACCAGAAACTACTGAAAAATATTTATTTAATTTAACATTAACTTCACCTATATATGGACAGCCAATTTCTTCATAAACACAGTTTTCATTCCTAATACTTATAAATGTTATGCAATATGACGTAAGTAATGTAATATTATATAATAATGTCACCCTTTAACCTCTCTTACTATATGACATTGGTGGAGTCCTTTCATCAACTTAGATGGAGTTTTTATTAACTTAAAACCAAATGGCTCTAATGTCTCTTCGAAGCCGCTCTCATGTTAAGGCATTCATGGTTTAACGAGAACCGATCATTTATTTATACACAATTATATCACTTCTAAATATTATTTTAAGAACTATTTTAATGATCCGGACGAGGCTCGAACTCGCGCCCTACTGCATGTGTACCTGATGCCTTAGCTAACTGAGCCACGCGGACAGTTATAATTAATACTACGTGATAACTGATATGCTAACACCAATACTATAGTGTGGAGCTAACAGGAGCGGCTCGGGAGAAGAACAGAACGTTGTACTGTATCCGATGCTACGACAAGATGGGCATCCCTATCTGTGGGGCCTGCAGGTTTGTGTACACAATAGTCTTGTAGTGATAAATGTTGTGTGATGTCTGTGATGAAGTAACAGTGGTAATGTATTTTTTTACTTATATATTATTTTATCGTTTATTTATTTATGTATTATTATTTTGCTAAAACACAAATGAGAACTATCTTTGTAATATTTGTGTATAAATTAATCATCTATCTAATGTTAGGCTAATGACACTAAAGACATGGTAATCGTGCAGGTAGTAGTTTAATTACTAATACGATACCGGGATACTGATTACTAATACGATACCGGGATAATTACGTTTAATATACTATTACTTGTGTATTAATTACATGTAAATATAATAGCGATAGTTATTATTAGTTGACTGACAGATCTACTTTACGCTGACATCTGTTTCCCCATCAAGCTTCACTCATCATCTTGAACTAACCATCACACATGTGTGTGCGTGTGTGTGTGTGTGTGTGTGTGTGTGTGTGTGTGCATATCTTCCTAATCAAGTAATCAATACCTGTTGATTGTATTTACTTAATATGAAATAAATCCATTAACACTAGAGGTATATGATATGTATATGAGTATTTGAATATGTATATTTATATACCCTACCTATACCCTACCTATGCCCTACTTATTACTATAGGAGGCCTGTGGAGGAAAGAGTGATCCATGCCATAGGAAAGACATGGCATCCAGAGGTTGGATATACAATAATGTTTATCTCTATTCGCTATTTGCATGCATTCTTATTATTGAATATACAATTGGAATATCAAGTTTTAAAATATATAAATATATATAATACAATTTTAAATAACAATTGTATTTTTTCTCTATGTTAATTAAGTGATTAATGATTCATTGATATATTCTGATTATTTTTAATATATTTTGAACATGGCATAAATATATAGAGTAAGATATATCCAGGATTTTTAAACTTTATTTTATTAAATCATTATAACTTTGATTCTCGATAAGTGATTATAACCATTATAACTATTTTATATAATTATTTAACTCTAAATATATAACTCATTGCATTGCCTTTTATTCAATAATCACCCTCTTTTTAACGCCCTACATTATTGACTACCCTCACAATGACTATTTACGCAGCATTTCGTGTGTTCCAAGTGTGAGAAGCCGTTCTTTAGCAGTCGTCACTACGAACGTAAAGGTCTAGCCTACTGTGAAACACATTACCATCAGGTTACATGCATTCATACCTTATTAAGGTTTCATATCTCTTTAAGCTACCGAGCTTCTATAGCAACATTGAATGATTAATTCACTTAAAACTGATTCCTATTCTTTACACTTATTCTCTGTTGAAATTATATTGAGTAATATTAATTGTTTCCATTATAATAAATTCATATTCTTAAGAAAATCAATACATATACATTGAAGAAAAGACTGATATTCAGAGTTATTTTAAATACTTTAATTTAGCTTCCAGATACTATCTTATTAATGCTAATAAAATATTCACATCTTATATATACTATACATTTCTAATACAAAATCTTACTCTTATTATAATCCCAGATATCTAACATGCCACTGTATATTTCGAATATGTGCATTTAGATACCACTAATGCTATATAAATTTGTGACTAGAATTAATTTTTTATAAAATGAAATTTATAGACATGTAAAGAATTTTATAATTGCAAGATATATATATATATAGCCTGTAGTATTAATTGATTTAATAGTAACTCATATATATTTATCGATATTCATTTATTATATAGATCATATTAGTTATCAATATAAATACTATTCGTAAATATTCATATCTAGCGTTAACATTTAACGACAGTTTCTTAATATTCACTAAATTATACCGCTATCGCTTACTAAATATTCACGATTATTTTCAGCTGTTCGGAAACATATGTTACAAATGTGACAATATCATCAGCACCGATGGTTAGTTATTACGTATGAATTAAATTCTATTTTATACTCATACGAATGTTTTGATATATATATATTTATATACTAAATCATATGAATACATATATGATTTCTTTCTATTATTTTATTTTATTTTATATATATTATTCACTATATACAATGTAATAATAATAATAATAATAATAATATTTATGAACTATATAAATTTTTTATCTATCTTTTAATATACATTTATTTGATTAATATTATTTTAACAAGTGTATTTTATAAGTTATATTTGATATAAAAAAATTAAATACTGTATACTTTAAAATCTTATATTTCATATAATCGTATAATTTATTAATTTAAATTTATAAATTATTTTTTTTAATTAAAAAAATCAAATAAAAAAAATCTAAAAATTCCCTATTTAAATAACTCCTTAAATAAAATAACATGCTTGTAAGTTAAATATTTAATATAATATTAATTATCGATTGATTAAATGTTACATATGTACTTGATTGTTCATGCTTTAACCTATACTTAATGCTGACCGTACAGTGTTCAGTGCCCTCAATAAATCTTACTGTTACGATCACTTCTCCTGCTCACTTTGCGATAGAATCATCAACCAAAAGTTAGTACATGACCGCACCTACATATACACATAGCGTTTCTATTCGTGAGTGCACTCCTGCATTAAGATATACGTTAATATATATCTTCATATACGTACGTTGTGTATATGGTTGTTTGAAATATATTGAGTTAAAAGATATTTAAGTAAAAAGATATTTTTTAAATTAATTGCAATATCTTGATATATGTATATTATAAAAAAAAAGTATAAAGTATAAAGAGTATATTATCTATTAATAACTTATTTAGGGTTCCTTATCTAAAGTGTATTATTTAAAGTATTCATTTTTTACACTCAGGAAAAAGTTCTACGATTTCGATATGAAACCGACTTGCAAATTTTGTTTCGATAAATTCCCGGTCGAGTTGAAGAAAAGGATGAAGAAAGCATACGACCTTCTTCATAAATAGTGCCTCGACACATACCTATTACCTACTATTACTACTGTGGCCTTACTATTGCTACCACTACACTACTATCGTGGCCTTACTCTATCTACCACTATTACTTAGTTACTATGGCGTATCAAGTTTTTTACCGTTTGCTTCATTGATATTATTAATTTTTATTTTACCATTATTTTATATTAATAAATATATATTTTACATAATATATATATATATATAATACTCTATATATGAAATAACATATGTAAGATAATAATATAATAACAAATAATATTTATATATATAAGTTATATAAATATATGAATTATATTATATTATAAATTTGTATTTCTATATAATATAATTAAAATAATTATAAAAAGTTAAATGAGAACTGATGTATATTGTAAACTTACGTATATACGTAATTATATTGTATAAAGTGTATATATTTTAATACAAAAAACTTGCACATTTATATATATTATCTATCTAATTTCATATAAAATATGCTTATATAAAATTAAATTATATATGTATCATTAAGGGGTTGTACAATGTACATATATCATCCCTAAATTGCTTGCGTTTACATGTAAATAGATATGCGATACTTATTACTACTATAATCTCTATTTTTAGAACAATAATTGGAATATGACCAACATTTTAATATGTGTATATACTAGACATATAGTTTTATACAGTTACAGATAGAATTGTTAATGAAATATTATTATTTGAAATTGGATATTTATTTTTTTTCTATAAAATTAGAAAACTAATAATATCATAATTTGTATTTTTACAAACCTTATTTAAACACATTTTTATGCTACTCATAGAACAGATTTCTTAATGAAAATGTAACACAATATTTATTATATATAATTCCATCTGAATTCGTAATAAAATGAAATAAAAATATCAAACAATTCACTGTTTGAAGACTGAAATACTCCCTTAAATTAAATAATATACGTGTGCAACTCTAATATTAATTCATTGATTGATCGATCTCGTATCATGAAAGTAATCCATATTTTATTTTAAAAAGAACATATAGAAGAAATTTTAGAAAGCTAATTGATTATATAAATTTAATTAATAGTTTAATTCATTAATTAAAATTAACTTTAAATCATTATTTCACCATTCAAGCGAATTGGTTAAGGCATTAATTAATATTATTTTTATTATTATCAGATTTAGGTATAAGAACATGGGTAATTGTAGACGCATTGCTGGTTGTTGAGATAATTAAATTTATTATGTATTCATAAATCTATTCATGGGTTTGAAGTATGAATATTATATAGTAGTATTCAATCTATGTGTCACATTGCTATCCCCCAAGTATTAGTACTAGTAGTAATTGACTATAATAACTTAGGCATTGTAAATGTATTACAAATCTCCAGCTTAGTTTTATATGTGATGTAAATAAATTATTTATTTCAAATTCCTCTGTATATTTGATTATTACATTTCATTAGCAAATGCGAATGATAATTAATATTAGACATATTACTAGTGGGAATTTGTGATATCTTAAGGCGGATAAATAAATGTAGTTAATACGAAGATCAGTAAACAATATCTTTATAACTAATATGAATTTTCTTAATTTAAATTAAATTATTAGCTTACTTATTTCATAATAATTGCGCTACGCAAAATCTGATTTTTTTGTTATGGAATTTACTTGCAATTTTATACACATCCCAGCAAACAATATATTCGTCGCTTTGGATGCACTGCAGTGTATAAATAGCTGTATCCATAATTGTAGTTATTATTTTAATGAGTATAATATATATATATACAAGGATTTAAATATAAGTTAGAATTGTTCAATTTCATTAGTAATGACTCTAATATTATAAACAAAACTTAATCACCTCTTTGTCCTCATTAAGGAAGGCTACTATGTTAACCCCATTGTTCCTAGGGAATACATTATATAACCAAACATCATTCATAATTATATCCAAACTATTGCCACTCAATTATACACTATTATAATACTAGTATTCATACCCATATTTTGCTGATGATATTCCGCTTTGTATTTATCCTCTATACATTCTATAATACCAGTGAGTCTGAATAAACATATAAATAACATTATAGGTACTTTCTAATAAACCCTAGGGTAGCTATTACTAATGCCTCAAATTATACCATCATTAAAATATATACTTCAGATCCTTCTGTTTAAAATTTGACTCTACAAAATATGAATGTACCTCCCTACCAGTATTCATAAAACCAAGAGTTGGTCTTTTTGACAATTTATCCTTTAATTAGGTATACCACTACCAGTATTTCCGTAAAGTATAGCTAGAAAACGATTTTCTAGCAAGTTGTAGTGGGATAACCCTTTACTTTCCAGCAACTTGACGGAAATGTGGTAACTTTAAATGGTATTTTAAGAATCACATATCATCCATTATAAATCCATCAAACACTCACCTATTCAGAATATATATGGAATTATCTTGTCATAAACTTATAAAGACATTAAATAATGATTTGTACTCTCCTAATTATACTATTATTCTTCCTGAATTAATCTATTTATAGAAAAATGTACTCTTCCACTAAATTGAATTATCCGTTCTCCAATACGGTCTACTTTCTATATAAATCTTATTGAGAACTGTGTTATGATTTACCAGTACCCATTTTCTATGTAGCTAGTAGCAATACCTCATATAACCTCCACCGATGTTATAGGAGGTCTTGCTATTAGCTATTGTCTACACATTTTTATAAGATATAAACTCCTTGTCCTTTCCCTAATCCATAATCCATTTATCTATATATTCTTTTACCCTACTTATATTGTTGATCTATTTGTAGAAACCTTATCATGTATTCTCGTAATACCATACTACAAAAAGTTGTTGTCAACAACCAATACCTCCTATAACCTCGAGACTATAGGAGGTCTTACAACTATAAGGTTTTAGGAAATATTGATTATATTCGTTATCAAAATACCAAACTCTCTAAACTTTATCCAACATCCTTAAATCTATAGATTTTAGAAATACCTGTCACTATATTTTATTATGTTATATTTATCACACACACACACAACTTTATAAGCTTATATAAGATATATATCGGAATTTTTGTTTGCACAAATTAAAATATTTTAAATATTTCCCCGACTAATATATCTTTATAGAATTTTCAGAGAATTATACATAATATATTTATGCTATTATATAGGTACTTTGAAAATATAAATATATTGTTTTGATACAGTTAACCCTGATAGAAACTAAATATGTTGTCAGTAATATTTGTTTTGAAGTTAATTTTTAATAATTAGGTTATTATTGTAATAATTAACTATTATAATACATGTCATATGATCGTATAATGAAGATATATAAATAAATATGAGTGTTATATATAGTAATATTTGTTTTGAAGTTAATTTTTAATAATTAGGTTATTATTGTAATAATTAACTATTATAATACATGTCATATGATCGTATAATGAAGATATATAAATAGATATGAGTGTTATATATTTACAAAAAAAAAGTATTATAATATTACAAATTATAATTTGTATCTCTGTAATTGGTATATTTTTAGTAGACCCAATTTTCCCTATCTTTACATGTATACTTTATGTACGACATTGTACGTTTCCCATAGATTGAGAGTACTCTAAATATATGACGTTCCCTAACGTAATGTGTTTCACCAGAATCCATGTCATAGATTTAAATTTTGTAAATATATATATTCACTGAAATCATTTTAGTGAAATGTCTATGATTTTGTAGTTAAACTTTAAACCTATAACCCATTCATCTATTTAAAGAATATATATGTATGTTACTATACGTCTTTGAACTATGTATCTTATCTAGTAACAACTTGTTATACTCTAAATCATCATGATGCCCTAAATATATACATCCATATCCATGGATATACATATCCATTCCATCCATAGACATTAGAATTCGGATCCAATGTACTGTCTATATCCAAAGATTTTCCGAAGGAATTGCTATGTAAAATCTTTGTTATGTGGATTATTTTGTTGGTGGACATTATACAAATCGTTGTATAAATAAAGTATAGATAATTTAAAACTCTCTTAAAATTAAATTTACGAAATAAGTACATATGATTTTATTTATGTTTCATTTATAAATTATATGTACAACTATTTAAATATATTGTATTGAGTACCCTTATTGTGTATATTAGTTAATATTGTGTATTTGATATTAAAGGTAAGTATTTTGAAATTTTAGTTTATATTATATATATTATTTAATTAATAATTATTACAAAGTTTGAATTTCTAAATGATTTATTGAGATACAGTATTATTAAATAATGTAATATAATATTAAATATAATATTTTTTTAAATCTTATAATACATTTTATTACTTATCTATATAATATTGTTAAAAATTGTTATTGATACAAAACCTAATTGAATTAGTAATTATATTTCAATTGTTATATTTGTCTTTTTGACACATTATATTTTTATTTTAAAGATATTATGAATAGGTTTATATATAGATATATAGTATTATACTATATAATATTATATAGGCCCTATTATATATGCCCTATATATATATATATATATATATATATATATATATATATATATATATATATATATATATATTATATAGGCCCTATACGGATGGTAGGCAAAAATTAAATATCTATAAATAGCAAAGTTCACGTGTGAAAGGCGTGCGACGCAAGCCTTATGTTCGTCGTGCGTCGCGAGAATTCATTATACGCTATAGTACACACGAAAATAAAATCTGAAGAGAAACATGTATATATGTAATAATTCCCTTGACAAATATATGATATAAACCATTCGTTTTAATATATATATATATGATATACACATACAAATACGAGTACCATCCTATTTGTGGATTCGTATTTTTGAATTGTTTGATTTATTCGATTTATTTGATTTATTTTTATTCTTCTACTTTGTTAGCTGCATTATATCCCGAAGTGAGCGCGACGCACATCTTGTGCACCACGCGTGAACTTTGCTATTTATAGTTATTTAATTTTTCTACCGTCCGTACCACCCTATATATATATATATAATGTATATAATACTATATTTTGCGTATAATAAGTTACTTATTAACAAGCATGTTATATATCCATGGATTCGCATTAAAGAGATATACAAAATGTATATTTCAAAATATTTATAAAAAAATATAAAAAAAAATACGCATAGATCTATTAGTTGTGTTTTGAGAAAATTTTGTGACAACTGACACGATGTAAGCCGGTGCTACTATAGCTGGGACCCCTACGCTTCTGCCGAAGTCAGGTGAGCACTTTTTTGTGTGTGGGAACAACAATTTGTGGAAAAGATTGATTTTTAGCGATTTAGAAGCATTTTAATGACAATAAATACGGAAAAAATTGAATTTCGTGGTTTTCAATAAAATAAAATTAGATCCTACTATTAGATCCATTACTATACACTATACACAACTAATAGATATAGTTTAAAAAATTACTCAACAATTTTTTTTTTTTTACACATGAGGTATATGAAAAAGTGTCAATAGTTTATAATCTATCTTAACAAGTGTTGGATTGTAATAATATTTTAACAGTATATTTTATTTACATTACATATATGCCATATATATACCACGATATTTACTTTCTATTACTACCAAATTTGTTATGCTTTGAAAATTATGTATTATTAAACGAAATACATTAACAAACCCTACTTTTTTTAAATTCTCAAAAATATGAATAATTATTAAATTGAGTACACACAGATCATGTAGTATGGTGAAAAGCTTCGCGATTTTTGCGCGGTGTGAACGTCAGCAAACTTTTCTATTCGAATTAGTGATTTTACAATAGCATATGATTGGCCATTATAATTAGCGTATGTCTATTTATAGACTAACATAATTAACATGCAACAGCTTATCATTAACATATATATATATATATATATATATATATATATATATATATATATATATATATATATACATATGTGTTTTATAGAAACTAAATTATCAGAACTAAACCCAACCAAACCAAACCAATCCAAACAATTAAAAATAACTAAAACAAAAAATATTAATGTTTGTACCAACAAACATATGCTATTTTAAATTCACTAATTCGAATAAATAATTTTGCGGAGATTCAATTCGCGCATCAATCGAGAAGCTATTGACCAGGTACCCAAATCACACATACAATGTATACAAATGGGAACAAATAATTTCTATATATAATAGATTTGATCGGTTGATGGGAGCTAATTATACATGATGGAATTATATATCTATTAAATTTAATTAACTCCTATTTACTATTTAAAACTGGTTACTAATTGTACTTCTATGTCATAAATAAAATTGGTGATATATATATTTATATATATTTAATAAATTTATATAAATAATTTATAAGTATAGTGTTCAATATACGTACATTTTAATGTTGTTGATGGGTATTACACAATTCTACATGTATGTAATATATCATACTTTTCACACTCATCACGTCCCCTACATCAACTATTATATACCAAGTTTCTGTGCCGATTTTCATACGGAACCTATGAATCATACATAAAATCATACAAGAATATATAAACACATATGATACACTTACATGAGACATCTTTTTAGTTTATACTATAAACTTTATAGTATAAACTTCATACACATAAGTTTAATTATTATAACTTATTATAATATTATCAACTTATTATAATGATTATAATTTTAATTGTATTTATTCATGTATGAATTATTAATATTATTAATGATATGAGTATATTTATAATTGAATATTAGTTATTGATATACACAGAAATCTGTATTCATTTCAATGATTAATGCACTCGCCCCCTCCTGATCCACAGTTGTCAACTCGTTACCGTTGCTTACTATGTACCATTATAGAGTTTATCAGTTAGAAATATAAATACCATTTATATTAATATATATATTAATTACTATATAATATATGTAACTATAGTTATAATATATAACTATATTATAATATTATAATTTAGTGTAAATTAGATATCAATTAAATACACATAAATATACAAAATTATATGTATATAATCATTGTAAAGTAGATATAATGTATTTATTAACATCTGTCATACCTTTGATAAAAGTTCTTTACATGCTTTACCAAAATGTCCTTCTTAATATAAGTTAATCGCACGATTTATATTATTTTTTATTAGTTTTTTAATTTTTATATTTGAGCTCAGAATATTTATCAGCTTCATGCTTTGTCTCATACCAGATAATACAATATTCTCCAGTAATAAAATATGTTAAACTATCTTATAAGATATAGTGCTTTAACTATTTTATTTTGTCTTAAAAAAGATGGGAGATGTAAAACAGCTATTGGAAATAGAATAAATAAACTAAAATTCATTTCAGTAGTACTTTGGGAGATATTTCTGAATATTAAAGTCGTGATAAAATAGATCTATACACATTTTTGGAATGTATTTTCATATCTGAACTTTGAAAATATATATATATCATTATTTTCAATAATATTAAGCATGAGAAAAATAGAAGCATCAGATTTTTCGAATTAAAAGAAGTTGCACATGGGATATATTTAGCCCTTTACAATTATAGTTATCAGCTAAACAATATGATTTATTACATGCTTGGAAAAAGATATATTAAAATGTTTATAATACGAATCAGTGACTTTGTCATCACGGATTTTATGAAAATTAACATATGTGTGTAACATACATGTGTATATAGATAATGTGCGTTAGACAAATTGTTAGAACATGTGTATATAGGACATGTGAAATTTCAATTGAATGTAGAGTTCACATTAATAATAGAATTCAATATAAATAATAGTATGTCAATACTATATATATAGTATACTTTTATTTATAAGTAAATAACCAAATTAAAATATGAGTTAAAAACAGATTTAAAATAGAAATATATATACACAAATTAAAATGTACAAATAAATGAATAGTAATAAATAAATTTATATAAATAGATGTAATTAATAATAATAAATATATACACTCACACACACACCAACAAATATTAAAATAATAGCATAACCCGAGCTACCTATTATGGTCTACTTCGTATGTTCCTCTGGCTTTGTTTTCTACTTTATTTATGGTTTGTGTTTATGTATATATTCAATATTAATATTCTTGTATTACATCCTTATTAATGTGTTTTCTTATTTTATTAGATTTCCTTATTATTATTAAAATATGATATTTTTGTTATAATGAGGATATTCTTAAAATAAGCTACTTATCGCTTCTGAATATCCTTTCATATATTATATTCAGGAAGTAAATATTCATGTATTCATTCATATATAGAGAAATAAATAGAAATTATTTATATAAATACATAATATGAAGTAGAAAAAGTAAAATATAAATGGAATATATATAAATACAATCATAAAACACTATTAAAATAAAATACAAATATTACATATACAAATTGTTACTATGTTCTTCATTAAAATTGATGAGTATGAAAATAAATTTATTTATCTTTTAAAAATTTTATTTTTCCGAATACATTTAATAATACATATGTATATACCACGCACTAAACATTATATGTATAAATAAAGACAAATATGTATATATATATATATATGTAAATATAAAAATTTAAATTATATACATGATTAATCTAATAATTTAAAAAAATGATATATATATATATATAATCCTTATGAGGTCATGAATGTAACATATTTAATATGCTAAAGGACAGTTATAAATAGTACACTATAAACTGTCAGTTATATAGACTATACAATTAATATATACAAAGATGTGAGGGTATTCCAATAGCAATAATTTAATTGTATAGAATTCCATAATAATTTGATATGTAAAAAAAAGGTTAACTTACATACATACTAAAATGTTTAGTATATAATATTGAGTAATCTACTTGTATGACGTGATAAGTAACTTGATAAATCATATCATGTCTTATATACATATCATATTCTATTTTAATAATATTTGTCTAATATACAATATCAAATATGATATGAAAGTGAAATTTGTAACTCATAAATAATTAAACGTTTGAATTATATACACATAGTACCATAGGATCATCTAAAACACATGCATGTTCCTTTAACCAATACCAGGAGTGATTATTTCTATCATTATTGTATACTCCATTATTACTACCACACATTCCATCTCTGCCTACCCACTATTACCTACTAGTAGCATATAATACCATTGATAGCCTTACTAATGACCTAGTTAATAACAACATCTATATATCCTTGTACTATTCACATAATGTATCCCCATTCTTATCTTTGATTATCTCATTGTAATACTGCTACTACTACTACTACTACTACTACTACTACTACTACTACTACTACTACTACTACTACTACTACTACTACTACTACTACTACTACTACTACTACTACCTCTACTACTACTACTACTACTACTACTACTACTACTACTACTACTACTACTACTACTACTACTACTACTACTACTACTACTACTACTACTACTACTACTACTACTACTACTACTACTACTACTACTACTACTACTACTACTACTACTACTACTACTACTACTACTACTACTACTACTACTACTACTACTACTACTACTACTACTACTACTACTACTACTACTACTACTACTACTACTACTACTACTACTACTACTACTACTACTACTACTACTACTACTACTACTACTACTACTACTACTACTACTACTACTACTACTACTACTACTACCACCACCACCACCACCACCACCACTACTACTACTACTACTACTACTACTACTACTACTACTACTACTACTACCTCCAGTATAATCAATATCATTATGTTACTACCACTATTGCATAATTATAGTAACCCCATTGTTCTATTCTGAATAGATATGAATAACTCATGTATTCATATACACTGCCTCCCACTAAAACACACATATGAAACTGATACCTACAGCTACTGCAACTCATTCCTTAACTCTAATCAGTCTTTTGTTATCACCACCATAAGAATACCTTTCCTCATGTATTCCAACTATCTATGTCACTGACTATAATGTTAAACATCAAACACTAAAGATAAACTGTGATTGTTCTTCAATGTATAATGTACAGAATGTATCACTACTAACTATATGTATACATGAGATTGCTGTATTATGGTATTAGAGGGAAAACTAAATATAGGCTTAAAACAGGGTTCATTTAATGTTGACAACACTTGTAAAACCACTATTCCATGTTATGTCATTGTAATAACCACATAATAACCAATATAAATTATTAAAACCTAAATATAATATTTTTTATAATTTTGTTATTAAAATATTTGTCTTTATAAATTAAATGTATATTGGTTTATTTAATAAATAAAATAATAATACAATTTATCAATAATTTTAATATACAATAGATTTATTATGTTATGTTTTAGTTATAATATAGTTATAATATAGATATAATATTAGATTATAAAAATAAACAATACTATATTTCAATCATAATTATCCGATTTATATCCGGATAATTATATGATTTTTCTATATTTGTTGGCATTATAAAAACCTTCATTAATTTTGTATTAATTATGATAACATTTTGTATTGATATTGTTACATATCTATAAATGAATTTATTTGTATATTTTAAAAATAATATTAAGGTTAAGGGGATACACTTGACCTGAGGACTCAATGTAAAAAGATTTAAAAAGGTTTATTTTAAAAAGTCTATTAATCTAAATATAATTAAGTTATTTTAATTCTGTAAACGGCATATTATAGTGAGGATTGTTGTTTACAAGAAAATAAAGGATTATAAGATATAATTATTTATTTTATGAAATACAAGATATCTAGTAATAGTAAAAAAAATATTTATATTTATTTTTATTTTAAACTATTTTTATATATGATATAATGAAAATAATTGAATAAGCCTTTATTATTATAATATAGACACTTACAGTGATATATACTGAAAATTTCATCAAGTTACGAGCATTATTTTGAGAGAAATAGACTTTTTAAGATTTAAAATTAGGCTAAAATAATTATTCTGAAATAATCAGGTTTGAAAAAATGACATCTAAAATATTTATATACAAAAAAGGTGATGTTTAAATTTAAAAGAATTTTAAAAGTTAGATTTGTATGCTTTATTGATCGTTTTATGATGTAATATTTGGATATGTTATAGAAAATATATACTTTATTACATTTATCAAAACAAAAAAAAAATTATTTTTTATTTTGACTGATTTTTTCAGGTCAAGCGTATCCCCTTAATTATGTAGACAATATTAGGTTATATTATATATACATTTTTGTTTAATATGGTAAAAACCTGTTTTTAATATACAGGTTATTAACATAATATTAATAAAGACCTTGAGGTATATAAATAGAAGTATGGCTTAAAATCATTATTCGAATAACCCCAACTTTGTAGTTACTGAACTATGTGAATATACTATGTATACTACTACATGTATATATGGGATACAATTTAAATATATACATTTTCACCATATTCATCGGTCTAATATGTATATAAAACTAGTAACAAGATATGTATTTCTATATTCTCGTATGTATGTATGTATAATTAGACACAAGATATATTATTTAATATCAATATTACATACACATATACACATATACATATATAGTATTGGCAATAACCTAAATACAGTTTTATCATTTATATGTATCCATTACGACTACCTCCACCTCGATGACGTATACCTAGATGATGTATAGTATACATTGTATACTGAATAACACTGAAATCAGCGCA
This sequence comes from Osedax fenrisi, assembly GCA_964019155.1. Taxonomy (NCBI): domain Eukaryota; kingdom Metazoa; phylum Annelida; class Polychaeta; order Sabellida; family Siboglinidae; genus Osedax; species Osedax fenrisi. The sequence continues at coordinate 78,156,481 of OZ025240.1, read as the reverse complement.
GTCTACGTACCCGGCTCTTGTTGACATACTATCTTTATACAGTTTAGATATTGCAATGCAATTAATACATTGTTACTAACAAGTTAATTAAATAATAAAGTTTATAAATTATATATATTTATTATATACATTAACATTAGATTCTTTAATTATTTTTATTAAAATGTACATATATAATATATTATATAAAATATATTATATAAAAATATAATATTGCAGAATGCTTAATTTTAATGTATATTTACAACACCACACTATTAATCTATTGATTAAACAACAATATACATATACACTTGTATAACTGCTGTTGATTCACCTACAATTATAATGATAGATTTGTTTCAGTGTATTGTATAGTGTAATCATATTGTAATCATAGTGTAATCATATATTGAACAATAGATCACAATGGCCACAGATTCTAGCATCATTAATCACAAATTTTAAATATATATTCTAGGAAAACTAGATTATATGTAAATCAGAAATAATATAAAATAGTTTTCGTATATAAATATATATATATATATATATATATAGAATTATATAGAATTATAAAAGTAGTAATTTTTTATAAATAATATAATGAGAATGCATTTACATTAACATGTATATATCAGTGTATATTAAAATCATGTTTGTCTTTACATCCTTTACAATATGATTACTATTAAGCAATGTTACGTACGATACAATATACCTCAGTGTCACCTATTGCAAGCTTGTATGTGTAGCCGTTGCATAGATAGTGTTACAACAACTGTTCCTAAAGTCAGTAACTCTCATCGCTTCGTTAATCTGCATGCTAGTCCACTCGTGATGGTGATGGTTAGGGTATGTGTACTTATCATAGGCCTCTTCTATGTTATCCTTACAGCATTACTTCAGACTGCAACCTTTACTTCCGGAAAGTTCATAGTAAAAGTGTCGCTGAGTTAGATCTTGAAACATGAACGTAAGATGTTACACACTTTTGTTAATAAACTATCGCGAGTTCCGGTGTTGTTTGCAATATCTTCACGTATCTCGTTATTCTGGTATATTCCTCATGATCCTTGTGATCAATATAATCAAGTTCAATATATTATATATATATATATATATATATATATAAAATATTTATATTACATTTATATATATGATTATTTTTCGTATTAAAAATATTATATATGCATTTGTTGTAAATAATATCACTACCAACCTCCTCCGTACAATACTATCACCGCGTGTAACCTCTGCGCCGACTGCCGTGTTGAACTCATCCCGACTACCTCACCTCATCTACAGGTAACAGCACATCACGATGAAGCTACGCTACTTCCCCATGACATGGAGGTCTTCTGTGGGTCTGGTTCTGATCATCTGGCTCGTGATCCTAGTCTACATGACCACCGTCCTTCAGAAGGTCAGACAGTATAGGGTGAATAGGGGCTTTATTCTATTTCATTTGTATCGGTTACTAGAGACTAGTGGTAACCTCACATGTAGGTGGAGTTATTTCATATCGTATAGATAATATAATTATGTGAAAATATGAACTTTAATTTGTACGTGTAAAAAATATTGATTATGCTATTTTTAGATATATGCACCATCTTTATCATATCTATCAAAATTTAAAATTATACTAAACATGATATATGATTTAAATCAACGATAACAAAATATAATAATATATGTATTATAGTTCATACATTAGATTAAATATACATCAGATTTCATTTATGTAGGAGTTGCTCAATAATGGAAATTATTTAAAATAGTTATTTAAATAATAGTTTTAAATATAGCTCTTCACCCTTGCGTATCGTAATTCAACTTCTTGGTTACTATGTGTATAGAAATGAGCCCCATGACTAATGTAGATACACGCCCCATGCCTAGTAGTGCCGTGTAGTGTTTGCATGCTATGAATCTTAACCCCTATGACTAGTCTAATATGTGCATGCTATGAATCTCAACCCCTACGACTAGGGTAATATGTTCATGCTATGAATCTCAACCCCTATGACTAGGGTAATATGTACATGCTATGCATCTCAACCCCTACGACTAGGGTAATATGTGCATGCTATGAATCTCAACCCCTACGACTAGGGTAATATGTGCATGCTATGAATCTCAACCCCTACGACTAGGGTAATATGTGCATGCTATGCATCTCAACCCCTATGACTAGGGTAATATGTTCATGCTATGCATCTCAACCCCTATGACTAGGGTAATATGTTCATGCTATGCATCTCAACCCCTACGACTAGGGTAATATGTTCATGCTATGCATCTCAACCCCTATGACTAGGGTAATATGTGCATGCTATACATCTCAACCCCTATGACTAGGGTAATATGTTCATGCTATGCATCTCAACCCCTACGACTAGGGTAATATGTTCATGCTATGCATCTCAACCCCTATGACTAGGGTAATATGTTCATGCTATGCATCTCAACCCCTATGACTAGGGTAATATGTGCATGCTATGAATCTCAACCCCTACGACTAGGGTAATATGTGCATGCTATGAATCTCAACCCCTATGACTAGGGTAATATGTTCATGCTATGAATCTAAGTATCACAACTAGTGTTGCTGCATAATTGCACTATTTGAATAACAATTTATATTTTATATAATAATATTTCTCATTTATTTAAAATATAAAATAAACTATACATTGAAATAATCAATTTTATGAATATCAAATAATCTATTATCAAAATTGTCTATAAAAAATTAAATAATTCATATGATAATCCAAATATGTATATAGATAACTGGTTAAGGCATTGTATCATTCAAAACATCTATTGTATAAGTCAATCTAATTATAAAGAATCATAATTTTCAAACATATTTTACTTATTTTAAATATCCATACTCCATTAATAATATATTTATTGTATATTTTTAAGGAATATAAATATATTTATTCGAAGCATTTTTCAAAACCTAATTTAAATAATATTATTTTATTTTAGTTAAAAGTAATGTATTATTGATATTAATTATTTATAGAGTATATAAATGTAATTGTTTATATTTGATAATATAATATTAAGATATTTAATTTATATTGGTAAAATATTGTTTATGCTCTTTTTAGATATTGGCAACATAATTATAATATCTATAGTAAGTTTGTATAAAACTGTTTTCATCATGATAGGGATATACTTGGATTATATGTTGAATATAGTGTGTACACTATGTGATATATAATATTTAGTGTGCAAATATTATAGAATATATATTATGTAGGAATATATATGTACAATACAATATAATTATAACATGTGCAAACCTGTTTCTAATGGTACACTCGGAACAAGTTGTAACATGTTACACAAGTGAGCAAGAATTATTACATAATGTATTTGGTAAAGTCATTAATAATATAGTCTATTGTCTGTAATAATGACTTTTAATTATTATAATATATTTATATATATATATATATATGATGAGGAGTATTAAAAATCGTAATATATGTACTATATTATTGTAAATAAAAAATATATAGTTATATCATAATATAAATTCTCAAAATGATGATTTATTATAAACAATTTTTTTAATTTAATTTTTACGATATATAATGATATATAAAAAGTTGTATGAAGTCTATATATTAACCAATATAAATAATAATATAGATTATTGAAAATTCATTATAGAACAATAACTCTTATATAGTAAAATAAAATGACTATTTAAAGGGTATTCATATCCATCACATAAACGTAACATAACCTATCTATAAACATAGAATTTTGTAAATTAAATAATCTCCATTCTGCAGCTATCATATCTATTTGACCTTAATTTATATTAATGACTTATACAAATATGCTCCTATATAAATATTGTATACAATTTTCCTATACATTAATGGCCACTTAATTATATATAAATGTAATGTAAATGTGAAAGTGTATGACATAATCATAATTTATATGGGAAAATCAAATTAAATTTAAAATATTCATACATTCCTCGATGATTCATACCCTCAAAATAATGGTGTCATCATCCACTTGCCCATATAAATTATGCTCATCTGATAAGCCAATATAAATTTCTATAGTAATAATAGCGCATTCATAAATCTCTTATAGGGCAGTGAAAATAACTACCCTGAAATTATGATAAGTTCATACAAGAAGCAAATCAACGAAAGAGATGAGGTAATAACCCACCTGCAACTCGAGGTGTCAAAACTCATTAGCAAGATGAAGCTCAACGCAGCTAGGTATTACAATTATGTAATCACAACAATCAATTGAATTAGTAATCACCCTTATGTAACACATTATATAAGTTAATTATAAGATTACTTTGATAATACGTATTTATTATTATTATGAAAAGTTAAAAAAGTGATTTATAGCTTAAAAAAAGAACGAATATAGTGCATTACACCTAGCTATATCACTATATGATAAAAATACTACAATATCATAGTAAAGGTTACCTATTTAAATTTTAGTAATTAACCTGATATGATAATAGTAATATCAATGAAAGTTTTACACTTTATTTACTTAACTGAACCAGAGTAACCCTAAGTTATAATCCCTCATGTGCATATATATTAATGTGTTGTAATCCCTCATTTGCATATTAACCCCGTATATTTAGGCTATATCCCATATATCCCATAATTAATACATCACTTTTACGAATAGAACGAACTTGTAATCAATATTTTGTAGAAATGCTGACACAGACCGGCCCCCTTCCACTAAACTCGTAGAACTTGCTGCTGCTGCGGACACTAAGAGCGATAAGCTGAAGAGAGTTGAGAGGTCAGCGGATGCACGTAATCACTCGAAACAGCTGCGTAGGGTAGGCTATCAGATGAGAGAGATGTGGTACTACCTCAGCAATCAGATGCAGGTTACAATCAGATACATTTGTGTGTGTGTACTTTAGATTTGTATGTTGACATGGAAAACACAGAGATAATTTTGCATTTTATGTCTCTCCGAGTATTTATTACACTCTCATTTTATTCAAATATAAATATATATATATATTTGCATACATGTATTTTTGTTTGGACTAATTTGTAATCGTATATTATGTTATATTTTATTACTCATCTAATATGTTATTATTATTGTAAAATAGAGATGGGGTGATGTTTAATAGATATGGGGGTGATATCTATTCAATAGATGTGTACCCTCTTGTGAGATAACATCATAGGTAAATCTGATCATTAGTGAAATAAATACTATAGATATAATATAACGTAACACATTGCTAAGAATCACTTGATCATAGAAATCTTATAATATGATAAAATGCATTATTAATTATCTAATACATAAATGATAGCTACATGTATTAAGACACACTTGTGTAATACTTTACTAATGATGTTTACAGGGTGATAAACTAAAGAATATTGAAGACAGACACAAGTTTGTTTATAATTAATAATGTTTATTATATATATATCTCCTAATCCACTAGTTTAGCTAATTCCTTTTATACAAATTTATCTATATAAGAATCACTAATCATTAATTTAGGTCAATCTTTTGAAGGAAATCTCCATATATAAATATATAATATTTTAAAATATTATAATTTAAATAATTAATTGTACACAATGAAACTAATCAGTGAAGTTTGTAATGTATGCTTTATCTGTTAGCTGTTGCAGTGTGCTATACTTGTTACTGAGCTATTAGCTTGTGACCTTGTATGAATCTTATATTATTAGTATTATTAAAACTGTTTATTGACTCAATAAAGTATAGCTATTTTGTATGCATCGTATAAATGAAACGAAAGGTATATAAAGAAAAAATAAAATGAAAATTATATTTTATTAAGGTTCAAGGTAATAGTTGAAAAGTTGCTGTTTAAAGTAATAAAGTTTGTAATATATCTAATACCAACTGGTAAAGTGTATATACCATACTGAAATCATCGTCATGCTTACTTTAACAGTGTTATATCATTATATATTCCCAACGTCGAGGGAGGTTATTATTGGGTATGATAATAGTGATATAAGTTAGGTATGAGGCTAGATGTGAGGGCCCATTCATATAAATGGACCTATGAGAAAGTCACATTAATCTATATTTAGATAGTAAACATATAATGACCATAGAAATAGATACATGGTGTTACATACATATACTTCTATTAATAATATGTGCTCGGCACGTAGCTGAATACATTATATGCGCATCGCTGTACATAAATTGATTCTATGAAGAATAATCTATAATTAAGTCCTGGAAAATGTATTATTGCGAATGTATGATCAAAGATAATTTAGCACTAGATTCTGAGGTAATATCATTGAGGAGTAATTGTAGGTATACATACTATCGGGTCTATGGGATAGATTTGAACTAAACGTGATACCAAGAGTATTGCTATATGCAGAAAGAGGGCTAGAGGATTATATGTAGCGAATGAAATGTATACACCTCACATCAGTACTGTATTATATACATGTATGTAATGGACAACTATCAATGTTCATAGAGCTACATGACTATACTGGCTGGCTATTCACTCATTCGCTACACACAGCATGTTAACAAGTGAATTTGAAGCCCTGAAGTCATCGCTAGGAGCCGGCAGAGAAGAGTCGCAAACCTTGAAGCGTCTCAGCGATCGCATTCAGAAGAGTTTCCTAGCGCTACAGGTGAGTCATCGCACGCGTGACCTCTGCTATCCACTCTACGACCTCTGTGAAACTTGTGGCCATTGTAGAGCAGTTTATGTGTAGTCGATGTATACCTAATGTTTGGCTGTACTATTTAAAGTGATATTTAGTTATGGATGCTAATACCACAGTCATCATACATTTATGCAATAAGATGCAATGTTTCTGTTCTATAATTGTGAACACTCTTATATTAGATGATTAGATTAAATAGCACACTACAGACTATTGGCATACGGGAGTGGATGCTCTGTAAACAAAATAGGGACAGGACTATCCAAAGATATTCTCTGGACAATCTTCAGTAGATGGATTTCTATGGACAAAAATGTATATCTTTTCGCAAAAAAATATCATTGTAAAAAGTATGGATTGGTTGTTCGTAAGTTATTTTAGTTGTTCTGGAAAAATATCTCAATAAACTAGGATAATTTTATAATATTATGATACTTATATGAACAAATAATTATCAAAAATAATTTTCCTTATTAAATTAAAATATATATATTCAAATAATAAATATAATTATTGTATTCATTATTTATAAAAAAAGATATATAGAATCAGCTAATACTAGAAGTAATGTAAACAATATATAAATATATGGTATTATATGGGGAATGAGTTTAGAATGTTATTCCAAATATTTCCAACATGTAAAACGGGTGTAGAGCCAGTGTAAACCATTATAAATAAATACTTACATTCTCACATATTGAATAAATATTATTGATGTGTATACGGTAGTATTAACTACATTCTAATTATATTTATAATTAAATTAAAACTATTAACCCTTTGCATCCGAGCTGTTGATTTCTGTTGTGCAACTTTTATGATACATATCATATATTATAGGGTGTTCACACGATGCGTGTTTTACTTGTCGTACGAACAAATGCTGGACCGACATTTTTTGGTCCAGCATTTAAAAAACACGAGCGTTCACACGACGCGGATTTAAATTGTCGTAGTTACTAATAACTGACAGCGGAAATAAAAAATAACGTAAATAAACAAAAATTTCAAATTCAAATACTATTTTAATTTATCTATTATAATTACATTTATTATAATTATGGATACTTATTTGGATACTTATTTAAATAATTTATTATGTTTAATTACTGATGAAATTGACTGTATATTTCGTATGAAAATAGCAAAATGAGAACTATATGGGCGAATAATTATTTAAAACGATTCTCGATCTTTAAAGCATTTAAAGCATAATATGCATAACAAGAAAATAGATTATCCATATTAATATAATATGGTTAAATAAATATGAACTCTATTCATAAAATTTTGAAATAATACTTATTTATACCAAAATAATGTGTTTTAATCAAAAAACGAAATATAAAACTGTGACGTAGGATCCCAAATATAAATTCTAGGATATTTGAATTTTAAATTTTAAAAATATTTTATTCAATTTTTATTTTATATTATATATAGTTAAATAATTGATAATTATTTCGTAACTTTTGGATTCTATTTAAGTTATAAACAAACATTGAGAATTACAAAGGACAATAAAAATCGTAATATGTGGATAGGTTTAGTAATTTGAAATATAAATGACGTATAATAATCAAAATAAATGAGGCTGTGAATTGTTCATTTTAAAATAGTAAATTTAATGTGAATCCAAGTATATAAATGTTATTTATATATTATATAATGTACATATATATTAACTTAACATAATATTAATAAGAATAACATAATATATGTACATAATGTTATTAATTAATCAAATTACTAAGTATGATCAAACTTGAAAATATCGTAATTTGTATGACCTAAATATATAGGTTTATATTTTAACTGCACGATATTGCTTGCGATATATATTTCAATTAAAATTAGTAACTATGATCTATATTTAGATGGGAGTGACATATCATATATAATATTGTAAATTACTAGAGATAAGATATATATCGATCATATTTACTGCTGGCAATATAGTTTGATAAAATTATATAGAATGATCAATTATATTTTAAGATAGTAATATACATGATTAAATATAATATATAATCACTGAATAATGATATGGAATTATAATAATGAAATATTATTTAAAAATTAATTAGTGTGTTAAAAATATTAAAATCCTTTGATGTGTTTATATATTTCATATATATATATTATATGTGTATATTAAGATATTTATATATATATAGTGTATATTATAAACTCATGTGTATTATAAATTTTATATAATTAAACATTTTATATAAATATTATAATATAACTTTATATCATAATCATTTATTATTTAATATAAGAATTTTTACTATGGTATTGTATATATGCAAACATTACTTATATAACAGAGTTGTACAGTTTTGTACAAAGTATTCTTCTCAAAGTAATTATCAATATTACATTATTTAAAGTAGATTAAATCTTTAGTTATATATGAACTATACAATAAAGTGCATAAGCAATGCCATAAGACATGGTTAAATAGTTTTTTAATCACAATTTATGGTAAGTAAGCTATATAATTTAAAGTAAACTTTGATATTTTAATGAAGGCGAACTTGATGAAATAGTATATGAATATATAGAGGATAGTGATAATGATACAGGATTAACTGGATACAAGTTTCAAACATAACAAAGCGTAATAGCGTATAACCAAGAAAATATAATATAAGAATAATAAAATTCAATTTAATCGTAGAAAATTTTCCAAGAACACAACAATTTTGCGAAGCATTTCATGAAGCAATATTTTGTGATTTATCCTTCAGAAAACCTCTGATATGAAGTTAAAGTAGTCATATTTAATTAGAGTAAATACAAACACCCATGGACAACTATAAAATACTGAATATTAAAGTGCAGTTATTATTTAAAATATGTATATAATATTGCCATGAATGCAATACCACTTATTATATGGATGATAGTGATGTGGAGAATATATATATATATATATATATATATATATATATATATAACATTTCATATGTAAATAGAAACACTATTATTATAATATTTAATAATATCTATTATTATGTACATTTAAAAAAAACCTAAGTAAGAAATATTCCTGATATGGTATTGGAAGTGTTGACAATGGGTATAAAGTATCTCACAGTCAATGAGATGATTGTGGTAAAATCATAGAAATTAGAGGTAGAATTACCCCATACCCCACTCTATAGCTATGGGTAAATTACTACTTACAATATCACACTTATGTGTGTTTTAAAAAAATAACCCTTAACCGTTAACAATCAATTATTTGTATAAATAAATATTTTTTTATAAACTATATTTTATATTTAGGTGATATGTATCATTACAATAAATCATAGATAAACCAGGCTCTTAATTAATATATTATACAATACTTATTACACTAAATATACATTAGGAGAAGGGTTAGTCAGATAAATTGAAGAAACTGTTATTTATGGTATTTTTTTTACTAATTTATATTTATTATATTATGCCGATATGAAATATGAAAAAATTTCTAAATCTATAAAACTGCTATTAGTTGATTAATATGAATAATTAATTAACAATCTCAATTTTATAGATATATTATAAGATTTGATTGAACTATAATTTAATTGAATTTATTATTAAAACATATAATATTAATATTTTATACCAAATTACAATTTTAAAGCATCCAGTATATTAATTATTATCAGAACGACATTTTTTCTATATATATATATAGTTTTAACATTAATATATATTATCCATAGGTTAATATTTAGTTTGAATCCAGAATTATCTATAATATACATTATTCTTCAAAGTTTAGCATCAAGTTTTCTTAAAGCGCTTACATCAGATTCTTTCTCCAAGAGTTTCTTTGTTATCGCTTGAATTTCAAGTACACCTACCATATAAATATATAATATCATATATTTAAAGTAGATTTAATAATAGATATATTAATCATATTATTATTATTATTATTATATTATATAATATATGTTTATGTATATATATATCATATTTATATGACATTTTTAAGTGTATGAAAAAATGTTATATTGAAATTAGTTTAACCGAATAACTTATTGTACCTATATTTGTATTACTAGAATAGAATTTATTGAATTACTATATATATATATATATCATATAATGTACATGTATATTGTATATGATCATTTAGATATAATAATCAAGTTTATATAGACAAAATATTAAGTATGCATTGAATACTATTCAATATGTTATTAAACACTCAGATATATTAAACTTATAAGTCCCATACTATAATTTATAATTAAAATATAAAATTATAATAATAAGTTATATTAATATTATACTAGATGATAGATTATAAAGTAGATCGATGATTAGTATAATAATAATAATAATATTATTAATAAAAATATTTTGAATATAATTTTATTAATATTATTAAAATCATTATACTAAGCATCGATCTAATTTATTATAAGTATAATGTTATGTAATTATTAAATATAATAAATATAAACATTATATGATGCTGATAAGTCTTTAACTAACCAGTTATGTTCTATAACGGACGATTCATTTTCAATACCGCTGGTATATTTAAATTTCCACCAGTGTTATATTATCGGTAAATAACTGATCGTTTATTATTTTAATAATAGATTTGAATTGTTAACTTATAATACTAATGTTTAGTAATATATCTACATAATAATCTATTTCACGAGTTAATACTATATCCATAAATGATATATTATAAGTATTTTAAATTTAATTATTATTCAAATTAATATTAAATATATTATGATAAATCTATTTTCATGCATATTATGCTTTAATTAAACTACTTTTTGTTATATCTTTACTTGAATAATTTAATTTTGTATATTCTATATAATTAATGTTTATATTGTATTTTATATTGTAGTAATACGATTAATTATATAAAAATTATTCAGTATAATATTTTTATAAAATATTGTAAACATTACCAAAGATAGTAAGATATTTCGGTCCAGCATTTATTTCGGTCCAGCAAAAAATAGGATATTTTCTATTTTTGCTGTACGACGAGAAAAATAGGAATCCGAGTAAATGCTGGACCGAATCTATGATTTTGAAGAATTCGGTCCAGCATTTGTTCGTACGACAAGCAAAACACGCATCGTGTGAACACCCTATTAGTCTATTTTATTATTTAAATGTATCCAAATTATAGAGATAAATGTTTTTATTTATGATTACAATTTTTAAAAATATGTTTTATACTTATTTTTCAAGTTAATTGGTATAATATAACCTTATATATATTGTATATATATATATATATATATATGTATTTTTTAGAAATAAAATTAATCATATAATGTAATAAATTATATTAATTCAAATTGAAAAATTAATATCATTTGTGTTATATAATAAATTCATTCTAATATATAAAATTGCTTGAATATTTTATTGTATATAGTAACTAAAGTAAATATCATTGTAATAAATAGTTCTTTTAATAAAAATCATTTTATCATTACAAATTTCAAATTTTATAAAAAGTTAAATAAATATTACTATTAATTATGTATGTTATAATTTTTGAACGAAAAATAATTTATTGCTAATTTTTTCGTAATTATATAGATAAAACCTGCGTAGTAATATTCAAATTTGCGGAAGTATACGTTACAATATTATTTACACCTAAATATTTATTTAAAAAATCTAATAATAGAAAAATACTTTATATCATTTGAGAATTATTATTTATAACATATTCAATAATTAATAAATTTAAATAATGTCTTCAGTTTTAGTTGATTTATATATTCTTACTACTCTTTATAAAATTAAATGCATATACAAAATATTAGTATTATACACATTAATTTAGGTTTTAATTATAATTATTTTATTTTTAAGAATTAATTATAATTGTCACTTTTTAATTGATTATAATATTTTGAATAATTAATAAATTACTAATTTTTTTCCGAATTAATAATCCATATTATATACTAAACCAACAAATTATAACTTGTATAGAATTATTAGACCTTACTAAATATATATCTTATAATATCCACTACAACAAATGCGTAATACTTATACAACTAGATCTAACAGCTGCAGATAAACCATACGATACTTTATGAAAAACTTAAATCCATCTGGATACACATCACAATAATAACACAACTAATACCGTCATACCTAACAGTAATAACTTTTAAGATAACATCTAATAAACCAGGCAAAACATATAACTGTCCTGAAATAGGAGTTCCTCAAGGATGTGTCCTTGGACCTCTGCTCTTTAATATTTATACATCTGACATTAATTCCATAATAAATTCACATAATATTAACTATCACATGTATGCAGATGATATACAACTCTCTACACATCAACTACTTTCAATAACCTATACGAAACCCTAACTGAAATAAATAAATTAACTACTGAAATTGAAATATATTTTAACAACTATATAAAATTTAATAAACTGAAAACAGATTGTATTTTTTTTATAGCAAACGACTCCCACTCACACATATTAAAATAGCTAATACTGAAATAGAAATACAAACTAATATAACTACCATAGATGTTATACATGATAAACCCCTAACGCTAAATACACAAATCTCATCTATAGTTAAACAATGCAATAATAAAATATATCAATTACAACAAATAAAACACCTTATGAATCAATCATCCCTCAAAATATTAACCTCCGCTTATATAATATCAAAACTAGATTATTGTAACTCCATACTTACTGACACACTTAAATTAAAAAGAAAATAACTTAACAAAATAAACATGCAGACTCATTTTTAAACTACCTAAACGAACACACACCACAGACTACCGAAAAAAACTAAACTGGCTCACATTTAAACACAGATCCACCTATAAAACCCTCAATATTATACATACATACCAATCTTCCTATATATATTAGAGACTCGATTAAACTTAAAGAAATAACTACATTAATATCATCAAATAGTACCCTCCTAAAACACAGCCCATCGACTAACTACTCATCATTATGGAATAAACTCCCCAAAACTATAACTAATGAGAAACTATCAACTACATTTAAAACAAAACTACACAGACTCTTACTTGAACTTCAAACTAGCTTTCTTTACTAAATTTGCATACTGACTAACTTAATTACTAACTTACTACCCACCCAAACCTTACTTTACTGTATTTATTATCATTTATTTTAATTTATTGGATATGGATGTCTAACAATAATATTATATCACATCCGAACAATTTTTGAAAAATTGGATTTTTTTGAATAAATCAATTTACTACTACTACACATACACCACACACACCCACACACACCACTCACACCACACACACACCCACACTACACACACACACAGAACCCGAGCAAGTGTAGTTCCGCTAAGATAGTGGAGTGCAACCTGAACAAGATGTGTGGCTACGGCTGTCAGCTTCATCACATCATCTACTGTTTCATCATGGCTTACGGTAGCGGTAGAACCATGGTGCTCAGAGGAAACGTTAGTAGTACCACACCACTAGGGGCTGATGTTGTGTGTGATGGCTGATCATAATACAATAGATTCAATGTTAATGTTAAGCCCTTTACGAGGAATAAAACACATATATCGTATTAACAACAACAGAAAAAACATGTCTTCTAATAGATAGTAATAACTATCATTATTGATATATACCTGAACGTTCTGACCACAGGTCTATTATCTGTGCATTAGTTGGCACCTGTGTGGGGTACGCATAGCCTTCATTGCTAAGCTAGTCGTATTCTCATCTCCATACCATCGTTACACTTTGTTACACACATCAAGTAGCTCTCCACAATCTCACCTATACATTGTACCCGTATCAGCTATCACTCCCTTCTTCCCTCCTCCTCCTCCTCTCAGGAATGGCAGTACAGCGGTAAAGGCTGGACGGGAACATTTCAACCAATCAGCAGTACTTGCACCACTCTTCCCAAGGGCCAGAAACACGAGTGGTCACGTACGTTATGTCATAGAGTATAGACACCTCATGTAATTAGCACCTCATTAGCACCTTATTATATATATATAACTGTTTATATTCTAATGCAATGTAAATGTTTATAAATTTAAAATATAATTGATTTAAGTTAATTTAATTAGTTTATCGTCTAAATACATTTATTCGATAACGATATTAATTTCATTTAAATTTATCTTTTAACCATAACTTCTTATCACAGATATATATTCACATATTATTTCACGTTCTAGTACAGAACCAAGATAAACAAATAATGCATCTTCCGCTGATTGATTTCTTAAACTACATTCCGGAATATGTCCCTCTCGCAGTGCCTAAATCTTATTACAAGGTTATTAGTACTACTATTCATATATCTATCTATAGATATTCTTAAGGGCAGGCGCTGGAGTTCATCTACACCATGCTATGTATAGCTCTACCGAAAACGCTACTAATAAAAAACTAATAGAGATAATTAAATAATTTTTTTTTTATTCAATAGATACTATCCAAATTCATCTATATAAATATATTTCATAAATATAATTAATTTAAAAGTATGAAATAAAACAGTTGAAAAACGGTGAATATTTTTTATTATAAATATATTACATAATCATTATTAATTTAATTAATATAAAATATAATATAACATCAAGATTTATTATATTGGTGTATATTTACAGTAAAAATTTCAGTTAAAAATAATATAAATTAAAAAAGTAGTAGGCATTTACATGTGGTTACTAAGTGAAAAAGTAAAAACTGGAGAAAATGACATTCAAAGTTTTTATATAAATAATAATAGATAATATGTACAAATATGCAACTATATAAAATATACAATTTAAAAACAAATAGGATTATATAACACATGATTTGTTTATTTATGTAATTCTATTTAATCTATGATCTATGCTAAAATAAATCTAGAAATTTTTAAATTAAACGATTATTCTATAAATCGTAATATAATATTACATATTACAAGTATTTACATAAATACAAAATATATTTATAAATTTATTACTCCTAAAACACTTTATATTACATATTACAATATTAAATATTACATATTACAAGTATTTACATAAATACAAAATATATTTATAAATTTATTACTCCTAAAACACTTTATATTGATAGAAATACTCAAAAATATTTTAGGATATTATAAATAAAATACAGAACTTGGATAATACATAATAAAAAAATATTGTAAAAATTAAATTATTTATCACATTTTAACTCCAGCGCCTACCCTTAAATGTAAATATAACCCTGCTTAATATATGTATAATACGCAATATTTAAACTTACAATTCTACTATAAAATTTAAACTGTTATCAAATTTGATTTACTATTGCTTATAGTCTATAGGTACTAGTATGATAATTTTATTTATATGTGGAGATTAAAATTGATCAAACTCGTTATTTAAAAATGTAGAGCCCATGTATTAACTATACCATATGATGATACAAACAATGTATATATGCACTTTTAGAGGAAAACAATTCATTATTATACAATGTTCCTGTGCATTGTAGTGGGAGTGTGTGAGGGGTTATAGTCAGTATATTAGCAATTCCAATTTTATTAAATTATGTTGTTCGAATTTTGTATAGAGTTAATTTATTTGGGCACACAAAGTATGTTCTATTTTTAGATATTTATATATATATATATATATATATATATATATATATATATGAATATATACATAATCGACTACAGTGCATAATAAAGGAGGTCACCTTAATAAATTCCATAAATAATTGTAGATTGTGATATTTTAATACTATTCTAATATTTTTTCATATATTTTGATTTTAAAATAACCATTTTTTTATCTATTAAATTAAATTTCTAAATTAATTTCTACTATTTCTTAAAAAAGTGCTTATTTTGATATTATTGTTTGATAATTAAATTTAAATTTAAAAGTATATATATATTTATATATTATCTATTATTATATGTCACTACTTTTATTGACTATTTTAAAATAACAAAAATGCCATACAAGCAATTGTACAAGTGTATACATATAAACATTATTTATCCATTAAAAGCTGGTGAAACCTTTTGAAAAGTTTGTAATTTTATCAAAACAAATATTATATTAAAATATTGAAGTTTAATTATTATTTTTAAAATATACATATAAATAATACAATACTCCTCATACATATAATATAATACTAATATAATAATGTATCTAAACATTTTATTATAAAAATTATAAATATACGGAGTTCTGAGATATAAGCTTCATAAGTTTTATTTTTCACACCAATTTGTTGACATTCTTATGTTCATAATGTATATTTGAGATAATATAGTTACTTTCATATGACGTAGTAAAACATAATGTTGTTGTTAACTTATAATATAGACTTCATAATATACGAATATAATATTATATTTTTTACCAAATTAAAAAAAATATAATGTCAATATGAATATATTTACTCGGATCATATGGTTAACAAATATTTAAATTCTGATAAATATTCAATAATCGATGATTAAAAAGTAATATTTTAGCGCAATATTAACATTTCAATTGATAGAGAAGTGTAATTCTTACACACGTGAAAGGGGTGTGGCTTATTTTATCACTCAAGCATGAAAGAGTGATTTGCTGTATTTCCCGTTATTGGTATTCCTTTTCCTTGGGATAATATATTGCAAAATAGTTAACTTAAAATGTATTCTATAATATCTTTTTATATATATTTATTTTATAAATAGAACATATTATAATTTCTATTTTAACTGAAATTTAATATCACTATAAATAATTGTATTAACAAAATAATAATATCAAATTTAAAATAACTAAATATATGTCCTCCTATTTTAGCCAAGTTGAAAATATGAATAATTTAAAGGCTATTATTTTTTAAATATAACAAATTATTAAATTAATAATTGGTGCTTATATTGAACAGTTTAATATACGTATAGCTATAAATGTATGTGTATGTTTCAAATATATTATAATAAATAATTATAACAAAAAAAACTAAATTCTCTGAAAAATTCTATAAATTATTATATTGCCAAAAAAGCCAGATACAAAATTATTAACAATATTTCAATATTTGAGAGGGATATTGCCCTATCTTAATAACCTTCAAATTTGCCTCACAACAATTTTTAATTAACATAATATACATAACATGTAAATTTCTATCAAAATCCACCCGAACACCAAAGTTACCTGATGAACAAATAGCTTATTGAAGTATCAACATTAATAATATTCGTGAAAATATATTATATATAAGTTATTTTTTTAAATATTAAATATTTATTATAAAATAAATTATATTTCAGGGGATATTGCACAATGCCATTAAATGTATTGAGATTGTAAATACAATACTCCATATAAAGGTCTGTAGACAAAAATCTATTCAATGAATTTTATTGATTTTTGTTGTATAAATATAAAGAGGAAATATAAAGCTACAACAATATGTAGACTTATTTTTACATTTCAATATAATTCATATATAAAAATACATAAAAGTATAAATTATATTTTGTTTATAATATTTCATAGAAAGTAGTCATTATAAAGTATTTTCTAATATATTATTAAAATTATGACTACATATTATTTTGCGCATGTATGTTATTTATATATAGGAAAAAAAATAGTAAGATTACTATACTAGTTTTATCTGTGCGGTTAATTTTATATATGAAATACATGTAAATAATTATTCTGTGTAAATCGCATTTGAAATGTCACTAATTAAAAATCAATATGAAAAGTACAATTTATACATATTCAGATGTATCTAATATATTATATAATCAATAGAATAAAGCAATACTTGTTTCTTATCTAGACAATATATTTAGAGATGTTTATATATTATATATATATATATATAAACATCTCTAAATATAATGTATTGATTTACATACAATTATATAGGCTTAC
Source organism: Osedax fenrisi (assembly GCA_964019155.1). Taxonomy (NCBI): domain Eukaryota; kingdom Metazoa; phylum Annelida; class Polychaeta; order Sabellida; family Siboglinidae; genus Osedax; species Osedax fenrisi. The sequence goes on along the minus strand of OZ025240.1, from coordinate 78,137,810 downwards.
TATATTATATAATTTATTTTTTTAACATGTATCATAAATTATACTTTTTATGCTATTTCTAAATGGATTTAATGTTACATTTTTTGACATAAACTAAATAAAACTACATTAATTAATATTCCATCATAATATTTTTTTGGTTTTGAACATATTCTATATATACATTATAGAATGTATAATATTTTAAATTTAAATAATTTGTTATATTCAAGTATACCATGCATTCATATCGCATATAAATGACATTTGAATTAATAACAAGTTAAATTTGCATAACAAGTTATTAATTCATTCATTAGTGAATTTGTTTCTAATAATGAATATATTTATTCTTAATAGTATATTTTGTTTGATTATAATTTATAAAATATCATTATAATGGCACTGCTTACTTCATGATTCACAAGTGTTGGTTATGTGATAGTTCACAATAGAAATAAGTGTGAAAGTGGTGTATAACTGACATTACAACCTCCACTACCCCCATTACCCCCACTACCCCCACTACCACCACTACCCCCACTACCCCCACTACCACCACTACCACCACTACCCACACTACCCCCACTACCCCCACTACCACCACTACCCCCACTACCACACTACCCCCACTACCACCACTACCCACACTACCCCCACTACCCCCACTACCTCCACTACCCCCCTACCACCACTACCCACACTACCCCCACTACCACCACTACCCCCACTACCCCCACCACCTCCACTACCTACAGGAACTACAACACGTGCACGGGGACCCTTACGTGTGGTTCGTAGGTCAGATTCTCAAGTACATGCTGAAACCTAACAATCAGACCGCCGTCCTATTGACTAACATCGAAAAGTTGTTTAAAGATAAGCATCCCATCGTAGGGTTTGTATTGCTGAGCTATCTCTCATGTGTTCACATGTGGTGTGAAGTGTGGGGCTTTGCAGTAGAGTGAGTCATTAAATATGTGGTATCGGTACAAACTATAAACAGTTGTGTAATAACAACTAATACTTGTTGTATGCGTAATTAGTATAAAATTTAATGTTTAATAATATTTTGTAGAAAAATGTATAACTTCATTATAATATTTCATATCAATCCAATGTTAAAATTCAAAGTCAAAATGATTATACAATATTTTACGATTTCATTTAATTTTTTTTTTATTGAATTATATTTCCTACAATATCTTTATGAAATGATGCATTTATATTAAATACGACAAGCTGCTCTACTGTGGAGGTCTAATTTAGGATTTATATTTATCAAATTGTATAATAAAATCTATAAAAATGCAATAATTTAAATTATATAAACAATGATAGTAAGGTTCTTATGAGGACATGAAGGAATAGCAATATAGAATTCATATGTATTCATTAATTATTCATTTAATATGTCTTCCTTGAAAAGTTTTATTTATTAATTTTCTAAAACATATGTTAATTCATACACATATTGCCTGTTGATTGCCATCATTGTATGAACATATTAATATTCAATATTATTATATTTTCATACTTATATTCATAATTTATTTTATAATACATTTTAATGCTAATATTATATAAAACTAACAAATAAATTCATTTCAAGTTATTTAATATCTTATATTAGTGAATATTCAAAAGATAACTAAATATTGCTAAAATAACTAGCTAGGAATTACATTATATCTCTAGTATTAAATGTTTTAATCTCTAATATATTTGTATTAATTACTAGCATACATTAAATAAATAAACTTATATAGGGATTGTAATTTTAGAAATCGGAATTACTAGAAATTAAATTAATACAAATATTCATTAATTATAGTTAATTATATATATGTGTACGACAACTTATTTATAATTCTACGTAATAAATATGAACTAGAGATTCAAGTGTTGCATCACTCCACTCCCTGCCACCCTCTATCTCATACGGTATACCTCCTGATTAGCGTTCACGTGAGACGTACGGACAAAGTCGGCTCCGAAGCAGCTTTCCACCATATCGAAGAGTACATGAAGCACGTGGAACACTACTTTAGCAGTCTGGATGTCATCAGAGGTCATAAGGTCGTAAGGCGTATCTACTTAGCTACCGATGCCTCGACTCTCATCAAAGATACCCGTACTGCGTTAGCCCTCCCCCTCTACCCCTCCCTATCTACCCCACCCCATCGAGACCCCTCCCTCTCTACCCCTCTCCCTCTCTACCCCACCCTCTCTACCCCTCCCCCTATCCCTCTCTACCCCTCCCTCTCTACCCCTCCCCCTCTACCCCTCCCCCCTCTACCCCTCTAACTCTCCCTCTCTCCCTCTCTACCCCGCCCCATCGAAACGATAGTATTCTTAATAACTAAGAAGTCACTTCATCTCATAGTGTTAACAAGATTTAGTTTAATGTAAATCAAAGTATACTATAATTAGTATAATATATTAAATATATATAAAATTATAATATAAAGAGCTGATTTAGTATTAAAGGTAAATTTAGTTGTATATATATATATTTTGTTTAATCATATATGCACTTTTTTTCTATAATTAACACTCTTAGTTATAATATTATTGTGATATATAACAAATGATGTTAGAAAGTAAGTGTGTTGACATCTCAGTAGTGTCGAGTCAGCATTATTCTAATAATACATGCACATACTATAATACATGCACAAACTATAATACATGCACATACTATAATACATGCACAAACTAACAATGCACACTACCAGATATCCAGATTACGAAGTTATTGGGGACCCGAGCATATCTATGTCAGCTCAATTAGGAACCAGATATTCAGATAGTTCCCTGACTGGTATGTAATGCACTAGCTAACATTAAGCCCCTGCGTTACATTCGTTGTTATCAACACACTATTTCATCAAAATAAGCAACTATAAATATTTATCTTTAAAATTATGTATATATCATTCAAAATTAACTATAATATACATTATATGCATACGTCTGTAAAAAAAAAACTGATATGATATATATGAAAAATTTATTAAATCAACTTTATATTTTAAATCTACCTTATATTTACTATTATAGTTTAAAACTGTAGTGATAGTAATAGATATAAATGTTATTCTACATAGTAAAAAAAACATTTGTATTTCATATTCTATCTCAAAAGTTATCCAACATTAGTTAATCCATTTTATGTAATTTAGTACACATAGAATATTTTAGAAGCTTATATATCAGGTATTTTTTTTCCATTTTATGCTATATCTAAAACCCCAGTTTTTGTTTCCTTTGATGAATCTTTTGAATGAATATTAATAAAATTGTCAGAATATACCTAATATATAGCTACTACAATGTTAGCCTATTTGATATTTTAATACATTGTAGATACTGTATAAATACAATTATGTTTCAAAAACAGGCAAACATGTTATTAACAAATATGTTTTATTATTTTTTCAGTACATATTTACTAGACCTATTTTAAATTATCTTATATTAATATAATAGTGGACAAATAGTAATAGATATGAATGTTATCTGCGTAAGAATCAATAATTGTGTACACAATCTCTAAAGTTATCGCTGTTCTAGTAAACACTTTAATTCCTTATCTTCCCTACATGTAATGCCTGGCCTTGAGTCTTCAATAATCCAACATCACATTCTATATCTCTTAGACGTAACTCCCCACTATTCTAATTAATATAACAGTTTAATAAGATACTACATTGCTTATATATGTCAGTGATAGGGAAAAATCTAAAATAATTATTTGTATTTAAAAATACGCAGATTAATTAATTTGTATTTGAATGTTTAACATGAAATGTATTAATATTAGATTGTTGAATTTGATTTATTTTATCGAATAAAGATATATTTAATTATTAATAGGATACTTATTTTTATAAATAATTTAAATAAAGTTAATATATTGATGAAATAATTTTTTTTAATATTTAAATATTCTTATATAAATATTATAAACAATTACTTACAAATATTTATATTTGATTATTTAAATAAAATTAGATACACATATATTAATATGATCCCCCATGGTTATAATAGAACTATTATCTTACTTTATCTATTCTGATAACTCTCTGCATACAGGTATCATATCAGATGTACATTTGCTTTCAAAGACAGATTATTTAGTGTGCACATTCTCCTCTCAGGTTCGTACAAACTCTCCCACCATAATAGTAGTAGTCAATAGTGTAGAGTAAGAACAGGACACATCTACTACATTGTAACTTTCTTGTTTACATTCTTCTTTTTTACTCTGAAATAGATATTTGCAGTCATTTATTTTTACTTTTTAAATAATTAAATACAAATATACTGGATTTATTATATATATATATATATATTGGTTTATAAATTTAAAAATCTACTCCTAGCCTATAATTCAATTAGGTAGATGGGCTGTTATTGTTGTGATAGATGGCAACTTAGGGTTTAACCCTTTACCCCATAATATTAGGTTAGGCTTTACATGTAAACAGAGAATTTTAAAATTTTCATGATATTTATTTAAAAAATAATAGTTTACTAATTGCAAAAAATTCGTCGTTAATATGTTAAGATTATATAATATATATATATATATATTTATTGTATATCTATAATTAAGATTTTATTAAAGAAATATAAATATAATTTATATCCATATTATATACTTATTTCCAATATTACGTTGATAAATAATAATTTTTACAGAATTCCATGATTATTTGGAAAAATTCATTTGAAAAATAAAACTAACTGAATACTCATATTCATATTATAACTGTTTATTTATATATATGTTATATAATATATAGTATATATATACTAAAAAATGTAACACATAGATGGATTGATTTAAAATTAGGAAGGAATATTTTCAATTTACTCTAAATTAATTATGTTATGTATAATAAAATCTATATCTCTGTAAATAATGATCCAATATTGATAATACTTTCATAATTTTTTATTATTATGTATAAATATTACATACATTTGTTTACTTACTCTTATATTTATTATACTTTAAGCATTTATAACATGAGCAATCTATTCCAGCAATTTCGCAATGGAATTCTTAAAAATTCCAGTTTCAAAATCCCCTAGCGGTATCAATTTTAGGGTGTTCACATGAGCAATCTATTTTGTCAGTAGAATTCTTAAAAATATATACATTTGATGAACTTATGAATTTAAGTTTATTATATAATCATGGTACTATATATATATATATATTCATAATTTAATAATTATATAAGGAATTATATATTATAATTATTAATTATTTATTAATTATTAATTAAACGATCGTTAAGGATTAAATAAAATAATTGTAATAAATTAAAATCGTAAATGATTATAAATAGATTGACCCATGTAAAAGTAAATGAGTAAATGCATTAATACTCGTCAGTATACTTGTGCATGCGTTTATTTATCAATTGCATAAATTGTCATAAAACTAGAATACATTCGGATTAGAACATTTATCAATAATCGCAGAAAAAACATAGACTGTCATATTTTGGCAATTCTTAAGAATGCCATTGCGAAATTGCTGGAATAGATTGCTCATGTGAACAGCGCTTTACAGTATACAACTTTCAGAATGAGTTATTTTTGAGTAATTTTTACTTAATTAATTTAAGAGAAATAGATTTAAAAAATTAATAAATCCCAATCTAATTTCATTATTAACCTCTTAATAATAGTATAATAGTGAGTTATAACTATGATGATAGTACATAGTGGCGACTACAGCGACGCCCCCATTTCTCCGACAGGTGTGCCGCGTCGCCTACGAGATTATGCAACAGAACCACAAGGACATGGCCTTCAGGTTCCACTCCCTCGATGACTTCTACTACTTCGGCGGGCAAACCGGACACGACTACGTAAGTATAACCTATCAGTGTGTGACCTCTAATCGTGTGACCTCTAGGTGGTGAGGCGAGAACACTCTGATGTTATGAAGGTCGGAGATCTAATGGGAGTGGCTGGAAATCATTGGGACGGTAATATGATGGCGATGAACAAAGCTACCAAGAAGAAGATGGTCTACCCGGCCTACAAGGTAATTAGCAGCGATAATAGGCAGCGATATATCCTAATCCCACATTATTACCTACAGATGGAAAACATTGTCAAAGTGGCGGAATTCAAAGGAGAGAAAAATTAAAACGATTTTAAATCATTATTTTTATAAAATTGTACATAATGGTATATATAATATACGATATTATATATGTAAGATACTGTACATATATATATATAGATATACGAGCAATATATCAAATATATACAGTTGTATATAAGGTAAGCTCAGATGTATGACGGACGGACGTATTTTTGTATCCATTGTTATTTCATGTTATTTATTGGGAAATTGCTGGCATGTATCTTAATTATTATTTATTATATGCATATATATACACTCTATTGACATTCCTGCTTTCATGATTCATTCACTTGTTCATCTTTGTTGACTGTGAAACATATAAATATTAACTTTGATGGTGAAATGTTTATTATCAGAAAGCAATAAATTTTTATAGAATATTTACTTGTAAGTTATTTAGTAAACATATGTTTATAATATAAAATGAACCTGGACTATATATCTTAAAGACTTCACTGTGATAAAGTGACACCATAGTCTTTTCTTTTAGCCTTATTTTATCGTAAATTTTAATCCTGTATTCATCGATCTTCTTATTCATCCTGTCATGAAATGTTACATAATAGTAAGTATCTTACTTAATAATTATAATTTAAACAATTCTACATATCTAATGCATACATCATTGACATATAAGATAAGATAAGATAAATTTTATTATTGTAATCATTATAAAAGAAAAACAATAAATGGACAAATAAAATAGTCAGAAGACTTTCGAGGTATTTGACCTTAATAATGCCATATGCATAATATATTATATAAACATTTTTTTTAATAATAATATTAGCCATCACATCGAACAAGTGATCACCGTAAGTAATTATGAGAATCAACAAATGAAGGAAGCCTCTATTATATATTTTTAACAATATTTAGTTATATTTAATAATATCATTTATTCATATATTATTATTAAATATATATATATATATATATATATATATATATATATATATATATATCTATATATTATTTAATATTATAATCTTAATTTAAAATTACATAAATTAGTCTTATATTTGTTAATTTAATTTTTGTATATATCAAAAAAACTTTAAAACATGTTTTATGGGATTATTTAGCTTTTTTTTTGTAAAAAGAAACAACTTATTTCTATATATATTCTATACATTTCTATAGATATATTTTACAAATTATCAAGAAATTATTAACATATAATTAATAGCATACATATTCATATTATTAGTACATTTATCATCTTTAATAAATTTTATTATTAATATTTTTGCAATAAATATCTAGTAATTTATCTAATTTGAATATAAAAAATTCAATATAAATATGAAAATATTAATTAAATAAAACTTGTAATACAAACTTTTGTTGATTCGATAATGTAATAATTGGTAGTTTGTTAGAGAAAGTAGCCTTGTGTTCTTCTTTCAATTTTCTCAATTTATCCAAAACCAATTCAGTCTCCATTTATAACTTTATTAAATTTTCTTATCTTTTGTTAATAAATTATATATTAATGACTCAAATATATTATATAATGTAATAACGTAGATTATATTTAGTAAGTTTATATTAGTGATTAAACTAAACTTACAAACTTTAATAATTAATCAGATTTTTAAATTGACTTTTATAAGTTTTTTTAAACACATTTTCTAACCATTTTCAGACATTATTTTTATTATTTATAAGTTTATATATAATTATGTACAATAACAACACATTTCATTATTATATATTCGATGTATCTCAAATCATATATATATAAATATGAAATGTATTAAGTAAACGTGAAAAGTTGTATAATTATTTAATATTTATATTATAAAATAATAAAAATAAATGTAGTTATTACAAATATGGTGTAATGGTTAACGTATTTTACTTTCATCCTCTATACCTCAATTCAAATCACAGTTAATGGGAAAACAAATTTATAAATAAATATAATATTTTATATCAAAATTATATAGTGGTAATCTACTCTTATGAACTGCGAAAAATATTTTTTAAATTAATATAATTATTAAAAAAGTACATTTGTCTATTTTTAAATAATTTAATATGCTATATATTATTAACAATTATTAATTAATGGTATAAGTAGTGTACAGAAAAATGTCAGAATTTACTCATATTTAATGCATAATTATATATATATAAATATTATAATGATATATATATATATATATATTCAAAAATTATTTGGTTAGATTATAGAAGAATCATTACGTATCAGATTTAAAATCAAGTACAAAATGTATATATACTTCCAAAAATGTATTGGGCAATATAAAATAATTATAAAATTATATTTATATATACTTAGATTATTGTAGTTAATATATATATGTATGTATCAAGTTAAAGTACTTAATAATAGTGTTGCTAGTTTGAAGTCTTCTAATTATAACAAATATTATATACTTTAAATGACTAGTGCAGATCAAAATATTAACTAGATATAGTTGTGCCATCGATATAAAGAAGATCGATGAGTGATATGCACATGGATATCATATACTATATATTATATAGTATATAATAAATAGTTTATATATGTATGTGTTAATTAAGTAAAGTTCATTATATCAGTATTATATTATATAGGCTATATTTAATATTAGTAAAATAATATGGTTTACGATGAATACCAGTTTTATCATGCGCACTAATAATATATTTATAAGTAGTAGAACGAAATCACTGGTAACCACTACAACGATACGGGTCCTACATTTAATTATTAAATTAAAAACATTATCATTATGATATTGTTATAATATACAATATACAACTTTTATAACTAGCATATTAATCATATGGTGTATTCGGAAACATGTTTCGTGAATATTAATGGTGTATACAGACTAATGGCAATATATAGTTATTACTGTGATAGTATATGCCAGGATAAGACATCTGTTATTGTTAATGCATATTTTGTGAAATTTTTATTTTATGATTGATTGATTTTATCATATTGCATCATAGTTCAGGATTAAAAATTTGAATTTGAGACAAAAATCAATTCCAAAAACTTTTTTTTGAATAAATGATTTTAATATGATATTAAAATCGTATTATAATGTAATAAATATTATATTATTTGGACTTTCGACATAAAGCATATAGTAAAACATCATTTTATTCAAATAAAATTTATAAATAAATTTTTAATTTTAATCATATATTTATATAGAAATATAATTTTAAAATATGAATGCATTTTCATTTGACAAATAAATAAATGTTTTTTATATCTTTGATTCAAAGATTTAAATCATTGAAATATTAATAAATATATCACTTAAAATGTTCTAGTTCGGAGTACAAAAAGTAACCATTTCAGAGATAGGGGGCATACGTCATGGCCTTGGTATAAGCAAGGACAAAGACTGTTAAACCTGTATATCGCTAATGCAAACTCAAAAATCTCATTATAGAAAATTGTTGTTTTTATTAACAAATATTTGCATTGGCTGATAACAATTTATACGCGCTAAAAATATTATATATTATCTACATATAATATGCATCGATATAAAGAAAGTAGATAAGCAATTAACGCACGCAATGCATGTAAAAGATAGATACGCGAATGGCACTTTTATCGATAAATTAACAAAATGGCATCAGTGATTTTGATTGGATATTAGTCATAATATATATTTCAAATATTAAAACATTAGGCTTTTCGTCGAAATATATTAAAGTGACTTCTATCAATATCAATGGATTTACATTATAAATATTAATAAAATATATGATATCTTCAATTTAAATACACAAAATTACGAGGAATGTTTATATGATGTATTTTAAATATATGATTTTATTTTTTAGTATGGATAGTACATTACAATTGATAGTAATTATCAATATATATGTATAAATAAATAATATTAATTTAAAATTTAGTAGTGGGCTGTGACTGCAGCACCTCTATGGAAAATTGCCATACACTACATTCAATTGCTTATCCACTTTCTTTATATCGATGTTAATATGATGTAAATATGAACTATTGAAAAAATAGGGAAATAAATATGGACGATAAATTTTAATCATTGAATATAATTATTATATGATTATAAATTAATTATTCATTGAATATCATATTAAATATGGTTAACAATTTAATAGCGTAATCAAATGAAATAAATTAATATTTAATATCTAAATAATATTTAGTTAATATATATATATATACATCATGTACATTGTACGTGTTGGAATACAATTGCCGTTACTAGCGGCGTTAGGCCGTGGTAACCATAATAATTATGATAATTATAGTCATCAGATTATGGTCAAAAGCTTTGCGATTTTTGAATGCCCGCAAACTTGTTTATTCGAATAAGTGATTTTACAATAGCGTATGATAGGCCATTATAATTAGCGTATGTCTATCTATAGACTATCATACATGTTACGGCTATCATTAACATAAATATATATTATATACATATGATTATTTAGCATCTATCAATTTGCTATATATCATATGTGTTTTATAAGCTCACTTGAGATGTAATGCAGCTAAAAAAACCTTGTAATAACAAAACTAAACCAAATCAATCCAAACCAAACAGTGAAAATAAATAAAACTACTAATATTAATGTTGATACAAACAAACATACGCTATTGTAAAATCACTAATTCGAATAAATAATTTTGCGAGCGTTCAAATCGCTCATCTATCGCGAAGCTTTTGACCAGGTACGCCGTACCTGAGGTACCTATTCATCCATATTTTATATATAAACATCTAGGATTCAAGTGTAAATCCCATATCTTAGTAGTATATGTCACATATCAGTTCCTTACCTATTATCCTGTTAAATAGGTATATTTATATTTAATCTAAGATTACAATTCTAATACAATATAATTATTATAAAATTAATAATTTTCGAATCAATATTATATTTTAATGAATATAATATAAAATATACAACTATTTAATATCTATACTATATGATATTTTCTTATAATTTAAGTTTATGATAGATCTATAAATAAGAAGATTAAAAAGTATTCCTTTATTTATATGTAATAATTTATTAAATAAATAATATAATTTATTAAAATTATGAATTTTTTAAATATATAAAAATACCCAATGATTTTTAACCGGATATTTACATAATATTTTACATTTTAATCAAATTTAAATATAAAATTATTGCATTGTTATTCCTAAATTTATATTATTAATGGCCAATTTAAACATATTATGACTATTATAATATTTCTAATCGATACCAGTAGTTCTATGAACCAAAGAACTTACTTGGGTACTTCAATATTAGATATAGCTAAATGTGCTGTTGAATATTTTATGAAAATTCGATCTCGAGACCCTAATAGTAGATTAGATAGGTATATGCTATTAACCTATGAGGATCCTCCAGCCAATATAAAAGCTGGATGGAAGGAGAGTCATGCGACATTTATTACTGAATTAAAAAATTTAAAAGCATCTGGTATGACAAATTTAGGTCCTTCTTTAAAATATACGTTTGATCTTTTAAATGTTAATCGTATGCAATCAGGTATTGATACCTATGGCCAAGGTAGAAGTCCTTTTTACTTGGAACCGGCTGTAATAATAAGTTTAACTGACGGTTGCCATTTCTCAACAATGACAGGAATTCAAAAAGATATTCATTTACCAATGGATGCGGCAATGGTACCTGGTAGCGAATTGACCAAAGAACCATTTAGGTGGGACCAAAGGCTGTTTTCCATAGTTTTGAAAATACCGGCAATTCCACCCGAAGAAAATACACCCATTCCTAACATTACGCCCCTCGATTCTATGTCTTCCGTAACTGGTGGTCAAGCATTTACGGTCATTTCGCAAAAAGGTTTAAACCAATGCCTCGACGTATTGGTTCACCGATGCCAAAGTGGAGTGGTTATCAATTTCGAGAAAACTGGACCCGACCCACCGCCTTTATCACCCACTAAAAACGATATCACAACAATTATTCCGATACTGGAAACCATTTCCGAAGTGCCAGCCCAATGGCACAATACTCGTAAGTTGATATACGTCACACGGTCCGTACAGAAAGGTTTAGCTCAAGGTCATTGGCCGATACCCGAGTCGTTCTGGCCCGACGTCAACAGTACGGTTCTTCCTTCTCGCCAAGCGCATCCGATTATTTCGTTTAAATGCGAACCCTATGAATTAACTATCATCGACCAATTACCTTTCGACAAATACGAGTTGGAGCCTTCACACCTAACGCATTACATTCTAGAGAGGAGACAGCCTAATATTCTGTGGCAGGTCTAGTATACAAATTATTATAATTATTTATAAAGGATTATAATAATCCTTTAATATTATAATTTTATTTCAATCTTATTATAGTGATATATTACAGATATATTTGTAGATGAAATTTATCATATATATTTTTAAAATTGAATTCATCTACTAGATAAAATTAAAAATATTTTTCCAATAACTTTTGGGATAATACAATTTTTGTTTTTTTCAAATTTTTAAATAAAATAATTTAGAGCTTTTATTTATAATTATTTATATACAAAATTTATATTTATATGTATATCGAAGTTTTGTGAAACAAAGATATAGCACTCCTGTTTACGCAATGTGATTAATATTCAGGCATCCCGCTGATAGCAGTAGTATCGAAATTACTGAAATAGATTTAGATTTGGAGCTGTTTCTATACAACAATATTTTAAATTCTCTATTGAAATGCATTGAATATAAAGTATTCGAATAGTTTTTAATTAAAGAATAGTTTTTACTCACCACATAGATATATATAGTATTTAAAAGTTTTAAATTAAAACCAACATATATTTTGCTTTGTTATAAATTAGTAATGGATACCTAGTTTTCATCATATAAATAATAATTAAAAACAATATTTTTAATTTTAAAAGTATATATTCTCTAAAAACTATATATAGTTTGATACAAATTTACATTATAAACAACACATAGTTCTGAAATTCTACTCTATATAGGCGTGGTTGCATTTTGTGTTCAAAATCGTATTAATAGATTTCGCACAGGTATCTTTCCTTACAACATTTTTTGTATAAACGTTATCGTTTATTAGATCTCAAAATAATATTACACATTAATAATATTAATTCAATACAGTTTATATATTTTTATTATATTATAATTATGCCTATATATTATTAGCTATATATTAGGTATAAGGTGTTTGCAGAAATTGAGTTTTTTGGTTTAACCTTTTTATATTGTTTTTATTTTTTCAATATTTTATATTAATAAATTATTCATTTAATAAACCATATATTTAATTACCAATAATATAATATCATGTTAATATGTGATTAAAACATCTATTTTTATTTGAAATTTAAATAAATCCAAGATTACTAATCCTATTCCTATAATTCACAACTATTTTTATAAATGCAATTGGAAAATAAGAAATTATATAATTATTGTTTAATATGTACTAATAATCTAACTATTTGTTCCTTTTTTTTTCTTTTTATATAGTGATATATTTCATAATATCAATAATCAGGGTTATATTATTGTTGGCAAAAACGTCAAAAACATATCTCTAAGATATTAATGTACGATAATAAATGGTAATAAACGGTAAAAACTGGCAAAAACCTAGTATTCATAATATATATAAAATTTGACCAAACATGTTTGGCACTCTGATTATGCCATTTATAGTAAATTTATTTAAAAAAATCCATATTGGATATTAAGGTTTGCCACCCTTATATATTTGTAAAATTAACAAGTTGATGTAATGGGATAAATTAAATAAAATACTGTGCTATATATTCATACAATTACACAATGAATATATTACTATTGTAAAAAATGTATCTGACTTAAAACTATATTTAATTTTATATATATATATATATTATATATATATATATATATATATATATATAAGGGAGACGATCAAAAAGGACGAGTTGAGGCTTAAAGGTTACATTTTAAATATGAGTTAATAGTAGATACACATATTTTGTATAGATATTTGTGTGTTATTTGGTTTAATTGGTTTAGTTTTGTCCTGTTAGGTTGTTTTTAGCTGCATTACATCCCAAAGTGAGCCTATACAAATTTGTTTCGAATTTAAAATTTAACCTTTGCACCTCAACTCGTCCTTTTTGATCGTAACCCTATATATAATTAGCAATATCTATTTAAATATCATGGTATATCAAACAATGAATACATTCAAATAAGTTCTCAATGAAAATATTACTAGTTCTATTCCTTAAGGGGACGCGATACCATCGCTTGGTTTACATGTAAAAGATACGAAAAAATGATATTTTTTGAAATCTATTAACTTAAAAAATATTCACATTTTTTTTTTTTTTTAATCTATTATTAATATTCCGTATTTTTATATTATATGTTGAAATTTATAGATGTTTACACATCTTTATGTTATACGTTTCTAAAAAAAAATAATTGAAATATCTGATAAAAAATGTTAATTTTCCAACTAACTTGCTAATTAAAATTTTTTAAATAAATATTTTTTAATTTTGACAAATAACTTTAATCCTACAGGTTTTATCTAGTTATATTGAAAAAATATAGAAAAAATATTCAATTGTACAAAAGTTAATACTAGTTATGTCAGCATGATTGGTCACAAATAATTATTCTGAGTAAATCAATTTTCAAATATAATATATGAATATAAACAATATGATTATACAGGTACAAATAATATAATATAAAGAAAATTAATAATGTAATGAACATAATTTAAAAACCATTTTAAAGATAATATTTGAAATAGTATAATTTTACATTAAAACAAAATTTGAAATTCAATTTTTTTTCTCGAAAAAAGCAATGGTATCGCGTTCCCTTAATACAGGGTTCTATTGTTTAATATATATATTATTAACTTATTTACTAATTTATTTCAATATCATATAATTATGATTTTAATGTAGTATTGTTTAACTTTATAATTGTATATTATCTATTACATATAAGATCTATAAATAATATATAATTTTAAATTATATAGATTTAAATTATATTAGGTCTAATAATATTAGATTTAATTATATAGACAAAAATAGGTTTTTAGCATAGAAAAAACCTGGTTTATCGGACAGGTTATTACCGGTTATTACCCTAGTCTGTAAAACCACTGTCAATAATATATATAAATATGTTTTATAATTTTTTTAAATCATATATTTACACTATTTTATTAACGATTATAAACCCCAAAAAAATATTCGTATTATTGGAGTTTTTACCATACCTAGCATATACTCTGATAATTTTATAAATAGTTATAGAATAAGTTATTAAAAGTTCTAAAAAAATGGAAATAAAAGTGTATAAGCTTCTAAAGTTTGTCTGATGTGTGTGTGTGTGTGTGTGTAAATAAGAATAGTATCGCTAATACTACTGCTTATTATATATAATATATACATGCTATATAATATAATGAAATAACAAATTATATCTATTATACTAACAACGTACATAATAAATAAAATTAGATTATATAAATAAAATTAAATAAAAAATATACAAAATGGAAATTACATAGAAATTATTGAAATATTTCACAAACTATATGTTTATAGGCATATATAATAATGAATATTTGAGTCTCTTATATTTACTTTTGTATGATATAGTTGACATAGATATACGTTATTTTGAAGATAATGAAATATATATCAATATTTTTATAAAGTAATTTGTTATTAAAAATGAAGGGTAAATAGTTTACATTAACACATACTACTATACTATTTAATCTAAATAGGTTTTTAATTACAAAATAATGTATATTTTTATTTATATTTAATAAGCTTTTATATCGATATTAAAATCATGTATTATCAATTTATTTATATAGGTACTACATCATAGGAACGTGATATATTTGCTAATAAAACAGAAATATAATAAATATAAACTTTGTATTAAAAAAAAATCTCTTTAAATTAGATTTAAATAAAAATATATTTAATATTATATCAAGAATAACTGCTTTGTGAAATTTATTCATTTTATTTTACGCTTGAATGATTTTATTATGACCGATGAGAACATATTTGAATTTATTTACAATACAAAAATTAATTTTTAAATTAATGATTTAAATATATACTTGTTAATTTCTCTAATTTTTTAATTTTGTATTATTCTTTTTTTATATTGAATATATATTTTTCCCTAGCAAATATTTATAATTTCAACTATATAATTGCTTTAATAAAATTGTTATCAATAAATATGATTATATTCTAACCGAATAGAATGGTACCCCTGAAATATTAACTATTGTTAATGAGATATAATTAAATATATAAGAAATTTTATTTGTACATGTTTGCAAACACATTTATAAATTTAATAATAATTTTATAAATTCCATCCAATCAATCTTATTTCTTATTCTTATGAACAATAATTTAAGCTTTAAAATTATGACTGCTATTTAACTAGTTTATTTAAATAATGATTCCCATCTTTCACATTTTTATTTTTTAAGAATAAACCAACAATCTTGTGCAATTATATAATATAAATTAGTAGGCGATTCTTAAATATTTTCCTTTAATAAAATACTTGTGATTTTCATTACTTACAATAAAACACAATAACGTAGAGAAATAATATATAATATTATAAATATTGAATTTAGTTAGTGATAAGTGTTTAATATATATAGAACAATTTAAAAAAATCTATATCCTATTTCATTTATTATAATATTGTTTTTATATTCATACTGTTAATTTATGGATACTCTGCCATAGTCTTAGTCTTAATTTATAAATTAATTTTGGAACATCGACATTAATAGCATAGAAAAATATATTTCAATTAAAATCAAATTTATAAATAAATTATTAATTTTAATAAAATATTTGTAAAAAGTCTGGTTTTTCTTACCTATATTTGAATTCATTGAAATAAAATTAAATATATCACTACAAATTATCTATTGCAGAATACAAAAGTTACCAATTCTAATATGGCAGGCAATCCTGGCCAAAATATATTAATGACTAATATTTAAAAAAATAGTAAATAATTTTTTATAATCAGAATAATTATAGATATAATAAGAAAAACAGAAATTTCATGTTACAACTTGAATTTTTTAACTATAACAATTTTTATAAAATTATTACTTATATTATTAGTTTAATTAAAAAGTAATCATGTTATATATACACTATATTACTTTATCATATATAATAACAGTTTACCCTTTATGATATTACAAATGAATAAACTAAAAGTATTGAATGCGACTAAAAAAAAGAAGGCACTAATTAATTTAAATTAAATTGTATATATGTAATAATATTTATTATTAATATAATGTATTTTATATTATATATATTTATCATAATTTTAAAATATTAGCAATAACCAACTTGAATTCCATCATTAATATACCTAACTTTGGTACTATTCCATTAATAATAGCTATTTATTTGATATACAGCTATATTTTAAACAGGTCATAATTGTTAATAAATTGCGAACTATTAAATAATAAATGTTACAAAATACTTTCATATAACCGAAGACAGGATGTCTGCAACGGTTACTTTTTTACTCATAGTTTGATACATTTCTTTGATATATTTCAATTATTTAAATCATAGATATCAAGGATATTTATTTATTTGTCAAATAAAAATGCTTTCATATTTTTAAAGTTGTATTTCTATATAAATATTTTATTAAAAAACAAATTATTTATAAATTAGGTTTGAATTTAATAATTTTTATATTTATATCGACATTCAAAATATATAATGCGTATTAAATTATATTATGAATTTAATATTATCATATGAAATCATTGGAATCAAAATTAGTTTTGCATTGATTTTTATATCAAATTCAAATTTGTACTCCTGGGCCATGATGCAATATGATTAATCACTCAGCGGAAAATAAAAGTTTCACAAAATATGCCTTATCATACAGTCTTGGTAATAGTAACTTAATAGTATGGATATAAATTTATAACAAATAAAATTAGAAATTAGTAAAATAATATTAAATTAATAATGGATAAATAATAAATATAATTATAATACATATATTATTAATAGAAATAAGAATCATTTGAATAAAATTTTACATAAAATGGTTTATAAAAAATATTTGTAATAATTAAATTAAAAAATGTACCTATATTAATATATAACAAGGAAGGTCACTTCATATGCATATTTTTGGAAACTTTAATATTCTTTAATGATTTTGATCCTATAAATATTTAAATTTGCTATAAAGTATGCCATAAATATATTATATATCTATTTCAGTAGAGTAAAAAAAATACCATTGCAGATTGCATATGTCCTATCCTTGAATATAATCTTTTATTATACGATACCAACTTATTAAATACAATATAATTAAGATGCACTCTCACTCAAATATCCTTATATATGAGATATTACACAACGTATTTTAAAAATTGAATAAACCTAATTTATTAATTTTAACAACTTATATTTAAATGTTATTTATTATATTAAATATATAAGTTTACGTTTACTTCTATAATAATTGAAATGCTTACATTTATATTACTATTAATACTGTAACTACAATGCACAATTGTTAGGTGTTCGTGAAGAACAGTGGCAAGACAGCAGAGCAGACCTTCCCGTTCGGTTACCTGAAGGCCAGTGCCAACCTGCTGACAGTGAACCTGGTGATCATGCCCTACAACTACCCCGTACTGATGAAGATACTCGATGAACTCATCAACAGGCAGAAGATGCGACCTTCGATGACTCTGCGGTCTCAGTTTGAGTCATATCTAGCCACTGTACCGGCGTACTATGTGACACCATTAAGACGCGCCCTCGCTCGCATGTCCGTCAATAATCTAATACCAGACACTGTTGATAACTGCCTGTCTTACTGCGTCATCTCCTACTTGAAACGGCTAAAGAATCAGGCCAAAGTGGAATTCGATAAAATAGTGGCCAGCGTGGGTCAAGCAGTGCCCACGAGTTCTATAATACGGCTGATCTCCGTACTGAATAGGAAACCTACGATAGACGATGCCCTTAGAGGGGTGGATGCTAAGGAATCGGTAATCGAATTCTTTGACAAGAGTAACTTTGCCTTGACCGTCAATAAGCATGAATCATCAGTCTCAGATGATTACACTAATCCATTCGATATACCACGATCACGATTACTTTCGCATATCTATAGATTAAGATCTCAAATACATTCATCAGAAACTGGTGCTGACAAACATTCAATAGCTGTTGGACAGATGGGAAATTATCAAGAATTTGTCCGATGCCAAACTCCTCCACTTAGATCTATAGGTAACCAGCCAGCTAGAATCAATACATTCGGAAATCCATTCAAAGTCAATAAAAATTTATTATCAGTGGATGAAGCAGATGAAGCTGTAAATTGTCCTGATGCTCAATTTAAGAAGAGAAAGCTCGATTCCACAAATAATAAATCAGATTCGAAAAAACGTAAAGCTGGCCCACTATCCAGAGAAATATGCTATCGTGATTTATTATCCCCTCGAGAAGATAGATTTCCCAATTCTCTATCAATTTATGATACAGACTCTGATGCATTTGATTCCGATCTCGATTGTGAATTAATCATCGATGATGAGGATATTATTATCAAGGATGAAGATGAACTAGATGATATAATTGAAGAAAATGAAGATTGTATGACATCAATGGATTTTGAAGATGAAGAGGATATTATAGATCAATATTCAAGCTCTCAAACTGAAATCGAGACTATAAGTAATAGTATTATATCGGAAGATGAAGAAGATATGTTTTCAGAAGATGGGGAAGATTCATATAATACAATTGGATCCCTAAAACCAAAATATAAAAAATTAGAAGAAATAGTAGTAAAAAAAATAAGAAATCCAGGAAAAAATCTAATAGAAATACTTAAATTTATACAACAATACGATAGTTGTAAAGTTCAAAAATTCTTTTTTATTAAACGTATGATACATGAAGCTTGTCGATTTAAACGGCATACAATCATGGCTGAACTTGAAAATATTATTAAATCAGAATAATTATAATAAACTATTTGTTTGTAAAATATATTTTAAAATTAATTTATTAATAATTGATTTCTAATAAAATAAAAAATAATAAATATATTAATTATCAGATTCATTATTGTGTTGGGGACTCACACTTCGCATTGGTTCTACACTCTTCGATCTAGATCTTGACACTGAAGTTTTATTCATACTTGCAGATCGTGATCTTGATTGTCGTACTTCTTGACTCATTGATCTTCGCAATTCAGGACTCCTGGACCTTTTCACGTCAGGACTCCTGGACCTCTTCTCTTCGGGACTCCTTGACCTTTGCTCTTCAGGACTCCTAGATCTACGCACTTCTGGACTCCTTGATCTACGCACTTCTGGACTCCTTGATCTTTGCATTTCTCTACTCTTCGACCTATGTACTTCTGGACTTCTTGATCTTGATTGAGATTTGCTGTTAGATCTTGATCTATGTCTACTATTAGATCTTGATCTATGTCTACTATTAGATCTAGATTTATTTCTGTTATTAGATCTTGATCTTGATCTATGTCTACTATTTGATCTAGATTTGTCTCTGGAATCTTTATGTCTAGAATTTGATCTACTCCTTGTTCTGTAAATTAAATAATCATTATTTATATATTTATACCTATTTATATATATATAAAAACCTGGGTCTTTCTTCGATAAGACGAATATTTCTTCCACATAAATCAGTATCATCTAATTTGTCTAAAGCTTTTTTCATGTCTTCATATGAAGCAAAATCAACAACTCTAAAATGAATATATTCATGATAAGATATATATTATAATATTTAGGCTTTTATTGATACATGGGTATTATTATCACACCAGAAAAATATGTGAATATTATTCTATATATATACATATGTTTGAGTCCATTTATAGAGTAAAAATATAGGGAATTAGGAAACTTATACAATTCTATTTCTCATAGATTATAATATATGCAATGGAATTTCAATTTATAAATTAATTTGTGAAAAACAAAATATAATATTTAACATTATTGAATACAAAACTTATGTACATAATATAATTATACATATATCTTGAAATTTAAATAAGAAACAAAAATTCAGACTAATAAATATATATTTGAGAAAAACTATAAGTGAGAATAACTATATGTTTGCACACATTTTATTTTAACCAAATTCTCCATTATGGGTGTACATCAGGGTAGCCCGTTTTTGAAAGTTTTGCTATCTCGCTCACAGGTCATACATGTCATAATAAACATATTTATGAAGTTTCATCAACAAATATTTAATATTGATAAATCAAAAACACTTTAATGAAGAAATATTTGCATTTATTTTATATTGTAAATTTCTATAAATAGATTTTTTTCATATGTATTTTATATATTTGTGCAAGTGCGTGTATATATTATAATATTAATAAAGTAAAAAATTAATTTAATAATTTTATATTTTTTAATTAATGAAATGTAATTCATTCGCCTATTTTTTTGATAAATTATTATAATTAAGGATAAAACTTTTTTGTGAGCCTATAATTGATATCTACGAGGTATAATAAACAAAAATATTTTTTTTCTAACAAAAAATTTGTTATGACTAGTTTACCCCAAAATTTATATTTTGTTAAAATGCTCAAAATGTCATTTTTTGAATAAATATAGGATATTTTTGTATCAATAATTATAATATATATATTTTTTTATAATTAAAATTTTTTTTTTCGATTTAGAATAAATTTAAAAATTAAAATTTCCGTGGTTCGATTTAATTATTTAAAAAAAAAATTGTTAATATTTTTTAAGGAGGTTTTTACACATTGCTAAAAGGCAATTTTTTACTTGTACATACTTTTTTTAAATCTATTTTTGAATATGGTTTCACTTTCTGAATTTTTGTCAGTTTTCAATTATTATTTTTTTATTATATCTGGAATGATTAAAAGTAGTTATTCCGAGCGAGATGGCACTTTATATGAAGGGAACTAAAAAAATTACCAATACGGGCTACTCTAGTGTACATGTAAATAGATGGGTAAAGGTAAAGGGTTCTCTGACTCAAGAAATTATTTTAATTACTAGTTATCTAATTGTCAACATTTCTATGTTATTATGTTATATATATCTATCAATTTTACAACTCTTAAAAAATATAATTTATATCCGTAATAGTATGTTGGAAAATGGTAATCATATTTTGGTAACTTCTCATCATATTTAAAAAAAACTAAAGCAGAATACTCAAAATCAGATAAAATATATTTATTTATTTATATTCTATATATACTAGAAAAATTATAATAAAATATAAACTATGAAAAGATAATTTTGTAATACATGTAGGTAAAGACAAATAATTATTCTGATAAAGTGTTATATTAAGGGGATGTCCCAGTGTTCAAAATGATAACAAAAAAATTATTTTGTATTTATTTTGTATTCCATAATATTAATAAATGTAGTGTGTTTTAGTATCTGTATAAATATCAGACATGAATTCAATCTAGAAATAACATAAAATTGAGTTTTTAGACCATACTATTCAAAAATAAATGTATAAATATTTTATTTATTATTAATTTATTATCCCTGATTAGTGTATTTTATATTATGTTTTATAAGTTATAAATTGACGATTTAAAAAAAAATTAAAACCAGATTGTTTACATTTTATTATTCTATATCCTTGTATATATAAATAATATATCATGTGATCTCAGTGACCTATTAGAGAGCAGGAAACATACGCTATATTTGCTTTGTTGACAGCTTTGAAATATTTTATTTTCTATTACAGTTTATTATTATATTTCATTATTACAACTACCAAACTACTTACTTTTATTTGAATTATTTATATATATCTTACCTGTATTCATATAAATACATAGTATATATTATTTTTTATTTTTAGTCTTCATATTATTAGTTATTTTAGTTATATAAACATTTTTATTTTATCTTTCATATTATTTATACGTATTATTTTTACATTACTATATATCAATTTATTTATATTTACATTACTATTTATCTATTTACTACCATTTACATGCATTATCTTACTTTTCTTTATACATACCTATTTATTACATAATATAAATAATTTTATTCGTAACTAGTTATTCTTGTTTTTATATTATTATTAGAATCATACTTTCAATTGCTGTTTTCTCAGAATAATTATTTCCCGCTAGGTATGGGTGTATAAAAGAGCGTTTATCAAAAACTAGTATATGTATTCTACTAATTTTTATTGAATTATATAAATAACATATATATGAATACTCCTATAGTAGACATTTTCTAAATTTGTATGTGTATAATTGCAAAAAATAACAATTTCAATAGAAATTCCGTAAATTAACAAAGTAAAATATTTATGCACAGTATATAATATATATTATAAAAATTCCTTTCTATAGATGC
Organism: Osedax fenrisi; assembly: GCA_964019155.1. Lineage (NCBI taxonomy): Eukaryota > Metazoa > Annelida > Polychaeta > Sabellida > Siboglinidae > Osedax > Osedax fenrisi. The sequence continues at coordinate 78,114,151 of OZ025240.1, read as the reverse complement.
ATGTGTATACATTTAATTAATAGAATACAACAAAAATTAGCTCAATTCAATGAGTAGAATTCTGCGCGCACTGTTTTCTATAGACCCACTATTTGCTATCTCTATACATGGTGAGGCGTGCGTCGTGTGACATCCCCTTAAGTTTAATATTTATTATCAAATATAATTTGTTGGTAACTTATAATAATTTAAAAATTCAGAAATTATAGATAACTGAATGATATTTAATATTAATATAAATTGATCTTAATTTAATATTTAAAGATTAATTTCTATGTTTATAAAATATTATGTACATATTAAATGATACATAAATAAGAAAATATATATATATAATAATCTTATATTTTCTAAATATATTGAAAATTTGAAGTAAATATAATATATTTGGGTATATCAGGGTTCAGGGTATATTTAATATATACATTAACCCTTTATAATGATTTATTACTGACTTGGCTATAGATATCACGTAATTTCTCACATTTTTTACTTATTTAGGCGACCTATTAATTTGCTTCTAACTCTTAAACTATCAATAATAAGAATATAAAAGTAAATATCATATTAAATATAATTAAATACTGTATATACTGATGATATTTATAATTTTAAAAATTCAACTTATATATATGTTACCTATTTGAATAATGAAATATATGTCATACAATTATAATTTTAGTTTTAGAAGGTTATATGACTTTTTTTTCTATTATAATAGTTTAACTTTATTATGAAATATTTTCCACATACTTTTAATAATAAATAATAATTAAATTGTACATAAAACTATACTTTTATTGAATTTTTCAGTATTTACCCTAGCGATCATTAAGTGTATAGCTTAAAATTAAGTTAATTGTTTATGTAATAAATGTCAATTTTATAATTTTAAAAATAAGATTTATTATCTAAAACAGCTTTATTTGTACATTATATTAAATAAAATTAAAACTATTTTATTAATTATTATTTTATAAATATATTATAATATATCACATTAAACATATAACAGTATTATTATTTTGATATAATATAATATATTAGAATATTTTGAAATTAATGCATATTTAATTTTTTATGTATATTTAATAAATTGCATATTATAAGACATTTAATTATATGATTTAACACATTTTATATATAATTAGAGGGACGCTGCTTCTTTAGCAGCTATATCTCACCGCGATTCTGCATTAAAAGGGTTAATAATTTTATAAATTATGTGATGTTAAATTGTGAAAAATCATTATTCAGAGTAACTCGAGTAAAGTAAACTATTTATTTTTTTAAATTAATTTAAATTTAATTACTAATTATATTTTATATATTTTTCACAATATATAATATAATAATGAACAATATAAATTAATTTATCTGATATTTTTGTCTTTAATAATCTTTTAAAATACATATTTTATAAAATATAATTTTTTCTCTCAAAAAATACGAATATTCCATGTGATCAATAAATCCACATAACATTTAATTAGTTCATATAAAAATAACTATTATATATTGATATACCTATTTATTATGATATAACAAGCATTTTCAAATTCAATTCATTCACTATAAACACTATATGTACATGATAATATATTACTTAATATATAATATATTACTCCTATGCACTTGCAATAACATCATATACAATATATATATATAACTTACACTTAGTATTTGTGAATTAATCATGATCATTTTTTAAATTATGTATCAGTGACTTTGTATCTAATAGTTATCGATAAAATAAACATCAAATCAAAACTTTATTAGGGCTATTATTGACTAATCTACTATAAAATGTTGAGTAAAAATAGAAATAAAAAGATTGAAAGTAAATATTTCCCATTATACGCCATGTCATTTGTATATGCAGATCGATTTTTATTGTTTTATTTTGGAAATTTAAATTTATTATATTATTAAATTTTCTATTTTAATATAATAAATTATATAATAATATATATATATTATGTTAATATATAATATGATATATATTATTTATTATATCAATACATAAAATATATCTAATTTTACTTTATTATATAATATTTTACTTTCATAATATTAATATTATATTTGTATACATTTATTAAATTATCATTCATTTTTCAATTATTAATAATAATTTATTATATAAAAATATTAAATAATTAATTTTACTACTATAATAATATTATATTTTTATACATTTATTTTATACATTTATTAAATCATTCATTTTTCAATTAAAATTGAAATAATATATAAATTTATATTTCTATAAAATTGATGTCTCTTGTTTTTTTTTCTGGTTTTATTCTTTGTTTAAAACATGTTTTTTATTAACTCTACAACTTCTACAACACTAATAATATCATTGTGTGTTTTTTCTTCTAATACAAAATGAAAAACTGTGTTCTAAAAAAAAATGGTTTATTTTGTAAATTTTATTTAAGAAATTAGAAGCTTTTATGAAATTTTAATATAGTAAAAAAGTTGATGTCTGTATGACCCCTCTATTTTATTGTCTAAATCTATCACCATTTCTATACTCCATGTGCATTCCATAAATACCATCTTTAGTTTCAGAAATATATAATAAAATCAAAACTATAATATACTAAATCTATAATAAATAATATAACAATTTTTATTCCAAAACTTTGGAACAACTATCACCTAAATATTCAATAACATTAGACAACATTTTATAGAAATCATTTAAATATTATTTACTTAAGGGTATATCAGTGCGCACGCCATTTCACGCATTTACATGTTAATAGATAAGAAATACAAATATCCATTAAAATCTACGTTTATGCAACTATTCAACGAATTTAACTATCTATTTTTTTTAATATTATTTATTTCATGTATAACTATATTATTTATTATGTCTAATTTATTTAAACCAATATTTTTTTAAATTTATACCAATATTGTCTCTTTTCAATAATATTTACAAAAATTGAACAACATAATGTTATTTATTCATATACCATTTACATATAGCAAAACAAAATTGTTAGGATACCTATGCTAAATTGTTCTAAACATACTTTAATACTTTTCATACATAATTTATATTCATCTAGGTAGTAAAAAATAATTATTCTGAGTAAAACACATCTAAAGTTTTACTAAGTAAAAATCACTATTATAAAATAAAGAAAATACAGTTTATCTAATTACCATAGTAGTTTATAGAAATTAAATGTTATTATGTATGGTTTATAGATAACATAAAGCAATAATAGTGTTGTATAATTTATAAAATAATATATATATATAGATGTGTAAAATATAGTGACAAATTATAAATATTATAAATACAACTATAACTCTAATATAAATGTTAATATAATAAAATAAAACTAATACTAATAATAATTAAAAATATATATTTAAATACTACTAACTATAACTAAATGTTATTAATATAAAGTAATATAAAGAAATGTAAATATACGTAAATATATAATTAGAAAACAAAATTATAAATAAAATAAACTCAACCAAAAATCTAATAATGGTATACAAATAACTATTTTATAATACTAATGAAATAAAACTAATATATAAATGAACCAAATAGTGCTGTAAAATTTCAAATACTTTGTTGTTCTCGAGAACTTCAAATCTTAAAATTTGTGTTCTCGAGAACTTCAAATCTTTAAAAAAATATCAAGTTCTCGAGAACTTCAAATCTCTCATATTTAGGTATGTTCTCGAGAACTTCAAATATTTTAATGATATTTTAAAATAATTTAACGAAGACAAAAATGAGATATTAATTAATTAATTATTATTAATAATAAATTAATTAATAAATAATTATTATTATAATCGTTAATTATTATTATAATAATTAATAAATAATTATAATAATTATAATAATTAATAAATAATTATAATAATTAATAAATAATTATAATAATTAATAAATAATTATAATAATAAATAAATAATTATTATTAATTAATAATAATAATAATTAATTTATAAATAATTATTAATTAATAAATTATAATTAAATAATTAACAATGAATAACTATTAATTACTTGAATTATTGAATACGTTACTATTATAATAATCATATATATCAGTATATAGTATTTAGTAAAGGTGTAAGGGGAATCCAATATACTATAACACCACAGCATATATATATAGAAGGCTAAATATAAATATTATATGTAGTCTATATATATATACCATAGTCTCAAATATTTATTCAAAATGTACTTATAGAAAAATATAGTTATAAACAATTTATAAATTAACATTTTTATATACTAGTAGAGTATACATTATTTAAACTTAATCTAATGAAATTCCTTCAGGAATATGCAGAATATACGTATTAATTTTTAAATATTTTTATTAATGGATAATAAATCAAGGACACGGTGTTCTTGATAACATTATTCTAGAGTAAGTAAGAAATATATAGTGTATGTTTATTAGCTTTTCTATTGATGTATAATATCACATGACATATGTTTACAATGATAATAATATAGAATAAATAAAGATAGACAATTCGTAAATTTTTTTTTTAATTTTTTAATTTTTAATTGTAAATCGACATTATATAAGTATACAAATGTTATAAAATAAAAGGTAGGCATTATTATAAAATATTCATGTAGATTTCAAAATAAATTATAAGCAAACGTTATTTATTTTAAAAGGTGTGTAAAAATAAATTTGTTATGGTATTTTTAGGCCGTTTTCAATGATAATATTTTGACAGATAATAAATAACATATACTAAATTAATAATATTGATTACAAATTTTTAAATTATTTTTGTGATTTTCGCTGATTAACTATATTTTCCATATACACATGTAAAATTATATCTATAGCTCTACTTTTGTACATACCCTAATAAATAAAATGTATTCTCTATTTACGTGGGTGTCTTATATTTTGTTATTTGTTATATTAGTTTGAATAATTAAATTTAAATATATATATGTATAAATTAGCTAAATAATTTTTTTAAATATAAATGAAGTGCTAATGAGAAAAAGACGACCGTCTTAATTTCTAGTCATTTAAGTTAAGAAAATGATAAAAGCATCAATACATGATTAACTCAATGACAATATTTTATATTAATTAATCCTATAATTCAATAAATACAATTATAAATAATATTAACATAGTATATTTTATATATACAATTATATTTAAACCCTTCATTTTTATATTTTCGATGAGCATCAGCATAAGTGACAACGACTCCACATTCTCTCATGTAATCTTTAAGATCCTGTAATTATTATACATACAGACAATATGATATAAGAAAATATGATATAAGAAATTAAGTAAATTAATAATAAATTAATAATTCATTATTAACCTGATAATTGTCTCTAAACATGATAAATAAGGGCATTGTGCCAATTAACCTGCCAACAAAAACATCAACTTCACCCATTTTAAACCATCATCAGTACCATCATCTCATAGTCTAAACATCTCATAGATACATCAGTCTATTGTTCCAGACAAAACATATACTGTATATGTGATGTAACAATTGTTTAAAATCACAGTAATAATATTATTTTATAAAACATTAAAATAAATAAATATACAAAATAATTAATTAAGCATTACATTTTAATCGATGATGTATTTAAATTATATTTTTAAGTTTAATAATTTATAATGAATATATTTATAGTTACTATCCCCAAATTAGTCTAAATGATCTGTAAATAAATAAATTTTAACATTTTAATTACATAATAAATAATATTTATTTAACTATAATTATCTTAATTTAATTTTAATTATTGAAGTAAATATGATAAATTATAAATAGCTTATAATAAATTATATGTAAAAATGTATAAAATATGTAAATTAAAGTATATTATATGATAGTTTATTTTATATAAGTATGTATCAAACCTGCCAGCTCACTCTAGATGATAAATTTTCTACAATAAGCCTATTCTCTGTTCGAGTAGGTGGACCATATCTTTGATAATTTAGATTAATATAATAATGTATATATGTTATTTCAATTTAATATTTAGTCTTTATTATCTTGTGTTTAAATAAAATATTAGAATTACGATTACGATAAAGGATATAAATAAATAACGTAATATTCATCATAATATGATGAAAAATATACAACTCGCGCAAAACTTACTATAAGGGCAGGTGCATGGAGGGAAAATGTGCCTTTTAACGAAACTACGGTACAATTACGATTGCAATTATAAATTATTTTGTTGGTCTTACAACGATTAATTTATAATTTATAAGGTGTTAAATATTTATAAATTTTATAACTATATTTAAATAAGAAGAATATAATAATAACTATATTTAAGATAATTAATATATAATATTTAATACATTTAAATAATAATAATTATGTTAGTTAATTTTAAATTGATAATAAAGTAAGTAATTTAATATATAATAATATTATTTATACTTACTTTTCAGAATATATAGATCTTTTTTTAAATTGATAACCACCACCTCCTCCTCCTCCTCCTCCTCCTCCACCACCACCACCACCACCTCCACCTCCACTTCCTCTGTATCCACCACTGTTACTTGGAGGACCATAGCTCCTACTAGAATTATTAGATCTACTATCATAGTTTTCTCTACGATCAGATCCTCTTCCATCTCGACTGTCCCTATTTGAACGCGCATGTTCCAAAACTATCCTGTAATATAATAAAATAATATGATGAATATAGATATTATATATAAAAATATTATCATATAATTTTATCGAGAATATAATTTAACTAGTTAAAAACATATTTTAATAGTTATAAATATGAATATTTTGAATTATATATTAATTTCAATTGATGTCTTTTAAAATATAAATAATAAAATTATTATATATATAAGATTAAAAAATAAAATAAATTGAATATAATAATATATTTGTTTATAATAATAGCAATATATGAAAAATAATATATTAATTTGTGTTATAATTTATAATTTGTATAATAGTTAAATTATATAAGAATAGAATTTTATAAGAATAATTATTTCTAATCATATAATAGTATTCAACTAGGCATATGATTGTAAATGTTAAGGTTATGTGAATTATTTTATTTATAATTTTTTATAATATCTAAATTTTCGAATTGTGTAAAATATTCCCGTTTGTAAAAAATAAATAATAATTATTGTTGAAATTGTTGTGAAATTTATTTAAAATTTATATTCATTGTAAATACATTTCATTTTAGACGTTTAATTACTCTATTAGAAAACTATTAAAATATATTATTATTTCCTTCTTATATTTATACATACACTTAATACATATACTTAATAATTATATTTCTTAATTACTTATAATCTTATTTTCTTTATTATACTCATATATTTTTTATATATATTCACTATTATTATTATTATTTGCATGTTATATGTTTATACATATAATTTAGATCATATATTATCAATATTGTTGTGATTATTTATTATCAAATTTTAAATGTGATTTGCTTTACAAAAAGTTTCTACGTTTCACTATGAGTATTTTTGTGAAAATGCCTACTAGTCATTATAATGTTTATTGATAACACATAATACTATAATAATTCCTAAGGATACATTATTATATTATATATTTATTATATAAAATAAATATAAATTGTGTTTATTTTATCATTTATATACAAAACTTAAAATTAAAATTAATTTTAAATATTCCTATTAGGTTATATCCTATTCCTATTTATATTGAGTAAAAAAGATTCTAGTAAATAACAAAATTATGTTAATATCTCTTATTAATTTATTAGTCCTTGTGATTTTAGATATATTTTTTATATATATATTATACTGTATAATCGGCCATTAAGGGGATTCACGGTCTTTAAATTTCAATATGATTTAGATATGAAATTTTTTTTTATTCAAAATATCATGAAATATTTAACATTTTTACATAATTTAAATTGCATAACATAAGATATATAAGATATATTAGGTTAATTATTCTTTAGAATTATTAAATAATGAGTATATTAGTTTTATGTAAAATATTAGCATTTTAAAAAAACTAAAAAATGTGATCAAAATAAAATATTTATTTTTTTAATTTATTATCAACTCTATATCTCATCACAAATATTTCATATAGATAAAATAGATACATAAAACTGTGAAAATTTGACTATTTTTAGATGTCGCTAGTTTACATGATCATCATTTATATATTATTGAAAAACATGTTATAATATATGCAAAAAGTCATTTTTGTGCTATTTTTGAAATCATCATTTTATTAAAAATTGGTAGTGTTCTAAAATTATGTTTATGCTCTATATATTTTTTTAAACTATAATATTTCTACATATCATATATTATACATGTACAAATATATTTTTTAAATAAAACTTATTTTTACACACATTTTTATAGACTATGATACATTCACATTTTTTGTGTGTCAAAAATGTTATAATAAAATTTTAAAATACACAGATTTATCTTAAAAATAGTATATAAAGTTTAAAATATAAGTATCTAAAAGTATTTAAAATCGAGTTTTTAAAGTCTTATATAAAAATGAATAAAACTATTATTATAAAATTTGAGTAATATTTGTATTCAAATATTCAGTTATACATTTTATTTTCATTATTTATAATATTAATATTTATCCTAATTTCAAAATTTAAATACAAGAATACAGGTAATAAATAGCAGTATTTACTCACTATAGTATTATGTAGTCAATGAAATGAAAGCATCTATTTAGAAGTCTTGTGATAGCGTCAATTATTTTGAAATATATTAAATGTCATATAAAAATACATATTTTTTATTATAATAAATATACCTCTACTTACTAAAAGAAATAAATCAATGAAGGACAATTATGAAATAACAGTAAGTATATTAATAAACTATAATTGATTATTTTATATTTAGTAAAACATATATAAATGTGTAGTTTAGATACTAAATAACTAGGAAGATTTTAGATAATTTTATAAATAAAATTTATTTTTTATTTAATCTATGAATCAAAATATTTGAAGAATTTATATGGCGCCTCTGTAACTCTCAAGAAAAAGTTACATCCAGTTATCAATCAGGGAGTGCCAAATTACAATAACATGATATATAATAATAAAATGTATAAATGTATAAATTTATTGTAATTTATTCAAAAAAATATTGATAAAACTTTAGAAGGCTGTATCTCGGAATATTTTTTTTTTCTAAGTACTACTATTTTTGTCTTATCATTATACAAATTTCTGTTTATATATATATGATATTACTGATGTGTTATCCTATTAAAATGTAATAATTTAATTTATAAATATTATAAACAAATTTAGGAAAAAACAAACACAAATTACGAAAATAAAATATTGGTGGTAACCGATATCATGTAGATGGTTTTAAGTTTAGATTAAGGATAAGTTTTATAAATATGATATTTAGATAACGACAGGTGAAAATAGTAGGTGATGATATTCATTTGTTTAAAAGTAGTAGTCATATTTGTGTTACCCTCGTTTTCCCCATATTTCACATCTTTTACATACCGGCCTTAATAAAGAATTTATATATTTTATTTTTATTTTTTCAAGTAATAAATAGATTATTAACGTCACATTTTTTGTAATGTACCTACGTCCCATCTGTATTCATATACATGTAAATACAGATGATACGTTGGTATGTTACAAAAAACACAATATCCCAACGTACCAACAACCTATCTACATAATGGTATATATTATGGTGCGTTTTAGTAGATATACCAATGTCCCACCTGTATTCATTACATGTATAATTGTTGGGGTTTGAGATGGTACATTGGTACGGTACGTCGAAAAAGTAGTTATAAAAAATAAATTTACGTTGGTAAGTTACAAAAACGCACCCTATATTATACAAATTTTCCAAATAACTTGTAAAATAATATACTTAATTCAAATTATTATCACATAGTATAAATAAAATTATAAATATTTATAGAATATTCTAGTATTTACATTATAACTATATGTATGTAATTACACATAAATATGCCATTACATACATAGATAAACTAAATCTTTATTAAAGAATTTTAAAGTGGGGAAGTCCGAATCAAATTGTTTCTCCCAACTCTATGTTAATTTACATTTATTAAAATATCTACAATTATTATAATAAAAGAGATATTCAAAAAACTGTATTCATTATATTCATATTAGATACAAATATATTTTATGAACAAATTTTGTCATAAAAACTAAGTTTTCTTGGGAAAAAAAAGAACATTTTGCAAACTACAGAATTTAATTTTATAGTGATCATCTATATATAAGGTAGAAGGTTTTTAACAAAATAAGAACGTTTTAGTTTTATCCAAATTAAATAGAAAGTAATTTATTTTAATTTTGGAATAAATAATAAAAATATAATTATTTAGAAATTGAATATTTATAATTATTTTTAAATGTATATTATGATCATGTGATATAAATTGTTATACTATATTATAATATGAATATATTATCAATATAAAATATAAATATATGTAAATTTATATTTTTTAAATATTACATAATTTCTCAATAATAATTTAAATATTAATAATAATATTTTATACAGATATACTTGTAATTACGTCCTAAAATAGCTCTCGATTGTTTTATGTATTGTTTTGGTCAAAATAATTAAACAATATTTTGATCAGGATTTTGTATACTAAACTATAGAAACAAATATAATATTTTAAAATAAGTTAATTTAATTATTCATTATTAACCATTACATTTAATTAAATACTGTATATGATATATTAATTATATATATATACATATATGTATATATATAAGATAAATACATTGAATAAATATAAATATATTTCATTAATTTTTTGATTTTGCAGTTTATAAGCAAAGATTTTCCGAAGGAAAGATATAACGCGAAATCGTGTAATTCGAATTTGTATACAAAATACCCTGGTGACACCTATAGCGGGTTATTTTAGGAACTATGCGTTGTTTATAATGTGAATTCGTATTTAACTATACACTTTTAAAATGTTAAATAATATGCTTTAAATTAATATTTATATCATGAAAACTAAGTGTTCATTACTAATATATAACAAACAAATATGATATGTATGTTTTAAATGCTATAAGTATATATTTAGTGAGTAAAAGCTAATTTATATTGCATGTAATTTAATAGAGCAATGACAACATTGTTGTATGCAAACAGAGCCGAACCTAAATCTATTTCAGTGATTTCGATACTACTGCTAGCAGCAGTTGGGGCTATTACTAAATTACGTTGCATGCATACAGGGAGTGTTATATCTTTGCTTCGCAAAATCTTTGTTATAAGTATTAAATGTTGATATTATATAATTTGTATATTTTATATATATATATATATTATTATTATTATTATTATTATCAGATTTAGGTACAAGTACCTGGGTAATTGTAGAAGCATTGCTGCTTGTCGAGACAATTACCCTTTATATATATATATATATATATATAAATATTTGCAATTAATAATTTAGAAATATAAAAATAAAATATAGATAATACCTTTCTCCGAGTAAATCTTTACCATTTAAATCATATACAGCATCATCAGCGTCTTTGTATTCATTAAATTCCTTTATAAGAAAAATATTGATTTAAAAATAATATTTTATAATAAGTTATATATATTACATATATTTTATTCTTATATTAACCACAAAACCATATCCATTCTTTATAGTAAGATCTTTTATATGGCCATATCCTCTGAAGAAATGATCAATATCAGATTCTTTTATATCATAGGCTAAATGGCCCATATATACACGTGACATATTGAGAACCTATACAAAATTAATAAACATTATTAATATTTAAAAAATATTTTGTTAAGTTATAAATTTTACCAATCAAAGATATATCTTTTTATTAAAAATTACTTTTTGTAATCAACTTAGTAAATAGTTTGAATAAATAATGATAAAAATAATAATAAAAATGTTGCCGTTTTATTAATAATTTTATTAATAATAACTTTATTCAGTAGAATCACTTATGGTAAACAACGCATTATAATCGCGCTTTTCTAACATTTTCTAATCATTTCATTAAAATTGTATATTTTAACACATATGTTAGACATATATCAATTAGTTTACAAAATTGAGATATTTTATATCATAACATATTTTTTAGAACAAATTGTTAGTAAGACCAATACAAAAAAATTCAATTAAAAAAATTAACACTGTTACTAATTATATATATATATACAACAAAACCGTTCTTATAAGGATAATATATAAAATATATTAGATAAAATATATTAGTTTTATTTTAATATAAAAACGTATTACTTAATATATACTAAATTGAATTTAATTAACTCTAATATAAATTATCAGGTATATAAATGTATATTAAAGGGTAATTATTTAGATAAGCTCTGATCGATAATTACCCTGGTGTAAAAACAAATCTGTTTTTTGTATCTTTATAAATTGTATTATATTGTTAACATGTAGGCATATTGTTTAATAATTAAACTATGTGGACATAAATTAAATAATAGTTAATAAAACAGTATTAAGTCCTTATTAATAAATGTCTCATAAATATTATTACTAACTCAAAGAAATACTGCACAAACAGTTTTAATATTTCATATTTAATAAATTTGTTAGTTTATTTCTATAATTTGTATAATATAATTTTGAATTCATTATATAGATTATTTCCACGAAATAAATGAAATATACTTTCTAATAATAAAGTTTTCAGTCTAATCAATTTTATTATAACTGTGTTATTTTATAGAAAAAATAGCTAATTCCATCCAATAATAATGTACTATTTATACATGAGACAATAATTGTAATAACAAATTGGTATTATATTGGAAAGCTTATTAAATTCTTAGAAATATGATATTTCTAAGAATGTAATAAGCTTACCAATAATACCAATAATACCAATAATACCAATTTGTTATTATAAGTATTGTTACAATAGCATCAATATATATTTATATATATATATATATATATATATATATATATATATATATATATATATATATATATATCTATACATTTATGTATTATCAATTAACTATAATATCATAGCGGCAAAAATGAAAAAACTTAAAATATATATAAAAAGTTTTTTAAATGTATTCATGTAATGAAAACAAATTAAAAATATGTATTTGAATAATTAATATATTAATAGACGTATTATATTTTAGATATATTATAGTAAATTTTATAAAATAAAATAAATACAAATATATTCATTGACGCCATTTTTAAAACATTTTATATAATTTTAAATATATTATAAATGCATTAAACGTATAATATATAATATAGTATATAATTATTATAAACGTATGTAATGATATGTATTATATATTTAACTCATATATGTATATATTATAATACATGATGGGAAAACTAACTATTTAAGTGGAGAAAATAAATATGACAACAATTATTATTATAGGAAGTAATCAATTAATTATATTAATTTTGTAATTAACTAATCTATTTTTTTTAGATTTAAAAAATAATAATTATAATCAATGACTATATTAGTAATGTGTAAAATATTATTTTGTATATATGATTATTATTTATATCTTAAAATTTATTATTTATTAAAATATATAAAATAAATTCATGTTTTCCTTTAAATAATAAACTATACTAACCTCTGACACATTAGTTGTCAACATCTAAATTTTGAATAAAATTTCGTTTATATATGAAATTTGAACCATATAAATAAATAATTTCGAATAAAATTAACATAAATAGTAGTAAATATAATTGAATAGTAATTATAGTTAAAACCTGATAACCAATTTGCAAATAATCATTAATTATAATTAATATCTAATGTATTCAATAATATAATACAAAGTTATGTTAAAATATTCAATTTAAAAACAAATTATATTTAATCCATTGAATCTTTAGTATTCCTTTTGTATTATCAGTATTTAATCTATATACATAATTTTATTTTTAGAGTATATATATATATGCTTAATGTTATCTATAAATTAAATATCTATGCTATATATTAGCATACTGTTATGCCAAGAAAAAGGTATTTGTTATTTCAAATTGATAATTTTTAAAAGATATATTTTAATTATTGATATCTATGATTCTACCATATTAATTTATAAAACTATTAATAACAAAATATATAATTATAGTATATTTACTATTAATATAATATATCTTTAATATTTAGTAATGTGAATAATCTATACACAAATTGAAGATTATCAAATATATAGTTTATATATGTTTACCTGTGTCTTATATATTTATTTTATATTATATAATATAAAATGATATTATTTCAGATTATTATATACTATTTATAAGATTACAAAATATTAAAAATGAAATACAAGTAACAATGTATATATTATATATATATATATATTTATATATATAATATATATATATATATATATATATATATATATATTTATTTATCAATCATAAAATTTATGATAAATATTGTTTTAATTATAAAAATAAAAATATTCATATAATATTAAATATATGATATAATTAAATTTATTAAGTGTACAATTTGTACATAATATAATTATTATATATTAATTATAATTAAAAATAATATTGTTTAATAGATTACATACTTATGTTATATAGATTAACATAGTTTTTACTTGGTTGAATAACAATATTTATTAAACATTATTAAACAACATGTATTAACAAATATTTATTAATATTTGTTGTAAAATATATGATTACAAGAATTAATTAATAAAGACAAGAATTCATGTAAAGTAATCATTCAACTATAGGGCTCTATTCTATATAAAATTATTATATTACAATAAGTCTATTATTAAGTTGAGTTTACTTTTTTTTATAAAAACTCATTCTTTGTATAATATAAAGTTTATATTTATATTATAAACCAAAAAGGTGTATACATGATACACCTGCAAGATATTCATAATATATATTAAACTATAAGTGTTTAGTAAACATTGTTTATTATATATTCCGATATTATTTTGATAGCATTACCGCCCTCTTTTTTTGAATAATTTATATTGTATATATATTTTTTCCTTAAGTCGACATACAGAAAATATATATAAACGGTTTTGAACACATTTATTTTGGAATATATAAACTTTATAACTGTGTTATAATAAAATCATATTTATGAATAATTATATTACATAAAGATTATAACATCTAATTCTCAAATAAATATTCCAATACATCCTTATGAATATATAGAAAAAGTTTATATTTAATTTAGTTTTTACACTAGTTTAATAACTAGTAGTTATATTTTTCAAATACACGTACATTTATTACAAATAATCACATACAATTATTTATGTAAGTTTATTTGAATATAAATCTAAAAATGAGGAAACAATAAAATACAAATACTTGTATCTGGCAAGAGTTACTAAAAGTCGGAAATAATACTGAATAAACTTTATATTATATAATTTTAATTGTATAAAGATGCATTAACACTAAATAATACAGCCATATATCATCAAACATCAAAATCAGACAGTTTCGGTGTGAATGGCTATACTTACAAGGCATAAAGAACGAAGTTCTAAAATTGTTGGCAATATAACTTAATATTATTTACTTTAACCACAGATATATAATTAGGTATATTATATATATGTGTTACTTTAACCCTGTTTTTTGTGTTTTTACTGTTTTTTTTTAATAATTTACTATTTGAATAATCTGATTAGAATATGGTACCTCCCTATTCGTTTTGATTACGATTTATGAGATTAACTTCAAAATACTCGTTTTGATATTTAAAATACATATGATAAACTTATATGGAAAATCCTCATGTAGAATATATTATTAGATATATATAAATTCGTTGTTATTAAAATTTTAAAGTATACAATTATAAAGAAAAATATTTAATATGACCTCGATAATCATAATAAAAATAAACCAAGGCTATATTCGATATTCTCATTTTGAATCATACTTTAATATAGTAGTTAATAATGTAAGAATATGAGCATATTATAACATTCTATCCTTTAATTTAGTATTACAATTAAATATTATATATAATAATATTATTAAATTAATATTTTAAATTAATATTAATATATTTATAAATTATACTAAAGGTAAATATATTTAAAGTATATAGAATATTTAAATTTCAAAGTATATTAGTTATTATGGTTTTAATCATTTATTAAAATATGTCTAGTAAAGTGTTTCATTAGAAAGTTTTTCATATAATTATAGGTTATAATTGTAAATGTATAGCTAAACGACTTGTATCAGTCTACTAATAAGGCGACTTAATTTTGTATATGATTTAAAATACTGCATATATGAATAAGTCATAATAAGGGGTAATTGTCTCGATAAGCAACACTGATTCTATAATTACCCTGGCATTGCCTAAATCTGATAATAATAATAATAATAAAATAATAACTAATGACTCGAAGACACTTATTATATATATATATATATATTATATATATATTGGTAAAATATTTAAGAAAAACACTAATAAAATAAATAAAATATCTTAAAAGAATAGATATATAAATTAATTAATTACACTTTATTAATAAGGAAGACATTTTATATAGTATTTATTATTAATAAAATACAAATAAAATATCTATACATATATATTAATCATATAATAATATTATTTGATAAATAATACGAATATATACGAAGGATATCATTTAATACATATTTTTATAATTTAAATATTAATTATATATTGTATATTATTAAGGAAAGGATGTCTGCAAAAGCATATTATGTGAAATTCTCATTTTACATTTGAGTTATTTTATCGTATTATATCATGGTCCAGGATTACAAATTTGAATTTGATACAAAAATCAATGCAAAAACTCGTTTTAAAATCAATAATTTCAATATGATTATATTTAATTTATAATATAATCATTTTTCTAAGAACTGCTTCATAAAAATCTATGATAATTTAATACCGATTATATTATTTAGAAATTCTACATAAATAAAATAAAAAAACATTGTTTAATTCGAACCTAATTTATAAATAAATTCGGATTTTTAATAATATATCTGTATACTATACACTGTATATTATACAGTGTATAGCAAAGATTTTGCGAAGCAAAGATATAACACTCCCTATGCATGCAACGTAATTTAGTAATAGCCCCAACCGCTGCTAGCAGTAGTATCGAAATCACTGAAATAGATTTAGGTTCGGCTCTGTTTGCATACAACAATGTTTTCATTGCTCTATTAAATTACATGCAATATAAATTAGCTTTTACTCACTAAATATATACTTATAGCATTTAAAACATACATATCATATTTGTTTGTTATATATTAGTAATGAACACTTAGTTTTCATCATATAAATATTAATTTAAAGCATATTATTTAACATTTTAAAAGTGTATAGTTAAATACGAATTTACATTATAAACAACGCATAGTTCCTAAAAGTAACCCGCTATAGGTGGCACCAGGGTATTTTGTATACAAATTCGAATTACACGATTTCGCGTAAGTGTTATATCTTTCCTTCGGAAAATCTTTGGTGTATAGTATACACCAACATTAGTGTATAGAAATACAAAATGAAATATATTAATGCATTTTTTATTTACAGATAAATTAATATCCTTGATATCTTTGATTCAAAGATTTAAATCATTAAATTATAATTAATTATACCACTGAAAAGTATTTAGTTAAAAGAGAGTACAAAAATTAACCATTTCAGAGATAGAGAGGCCATGTCATGTCCTTGTTATTATGTAATGTATAATATTTATATTATACATTTTTTATTGTAACATTTATAACAATTTTATTAATATTATTTAATAGAGTTAATATTTGTGATCATAATATCAAAATTGTAAGAATTAATAAAATTATGGTTTATATACAAAATATGAAAAATAAATAAATATTTGTATTTATAATATATTATATATATATATTTTAATATGTTATAATATATATTGTATATAATGTTATACATTATATACAATAGTAGAGTGAATAATTATTAAATATATATTGTGCTAAAATACCATAAACTATCATTATTTTTGCATGTGCTAATGTGGAAGTAATTTTACATTATATTATATTAGGCTGTAATGAAAAACTAAAATATAATTTGTTTTATATATGTATATATTTATATTAATGTTATATAATGAATTAAAATGAACATTATAATATCTAAACGTATATCCGATTACTGCAACTTTTAGTAACTACGAATACAGGTAATCTGGAGTTTGGGATGAAGAATATTGAAACGACTAATTTATATTACATAACAAATATTTATAATAATTAAATTATTAATAAACATATATAGATTATTATTTATCTGACTTTAGTAACTATTTATAATTGATTAAATCAGTAAATTTAATATAAATGTATTTTATTTATATGAGATGAAATGAGGGTCAAAACATGCAAAATAATTTGTGATGAAATTAAGTAATATTTATTCATAACATTATTTATGGTAATACTATTATTAATAAATGGGTATAAGTTATCAAATAATGTTAATATAGTTTGATATGGTACTTTATTGTAGTTTTACTAAATTCCATATAATAAATATAATATTATATAAAATATTATTTATTTTAACATGGGCCGGCGTAACCTTGCCGTCGTTTACATGTAAAAGATAGGGAAAAATAACTATTTTTTAACAGGCTATATCTTTTCTATTTATTAGTATTTTTTTTAAATTATCCAGATAACATTCATCTCTAGTTATATAGGTACATCATAAAATAATAAATGTATTATTAAAGAAAAGTTAATTATAATATTAAGATTATTTTTACGTTTGCTTACATACCTATATAATAATAACCATGTATTATGTATATACTCAGAACATTTTATAAAGATTCATAAAAGAGTTAAAAAGTTATTAACATAAAAAAAAACACCAGAGATATAGGCTTCTAAAGTTTTACTTTCATTTTTTCTAATTATTAAATCCCACCATTTTGAATAGGTGTATGATTAATATTCGTATTTGAGGCAATTATGTTTAATTGTATATGATATATTATACATCATTTTAAATATAATGAATTACATTTTAATATAAAAAAAATATCCCTAAAAAATAAAAATGAAGGTTACGCTGGCCCTTAAGAATTCTGCACCGCAATACATATGCAATACATTACGATTTAAGTATTTTCCTTTATAAGTTATTATATTTTAAATGTAATTAACTAAAATAGATATTAATTTTTAAAAACTCGTTAACATCATATGATTCATAATAATACTACAGGCTAGTTCATTTAAGCATTGCGGAAATGTTAAGGATATTAGATGTGCTTATATTTTCATATGTTAAAATTGTTGTTAGATCTATTTTCAATTATCTAAGTTCCAGTGATTCTAATTTAAAATATTCAAATATGACTATATAATTTATAATTAATATGTGATTAATTTGTATATCCTATACATCTTGTAACTATTCTCTAGTAAATCATTTCTTCAGCACTCATTTAATTTGATCTATTTGACTACAAAATTTACTAAATTTTGAAAAAGGTATCCTAGTTATAAATACATTATCCTACAATTTTTCTACAATAAATTTAATTTATTTATAATGCTATAGAAATGTTGTAGAAATCATTTATAAATTTAATTTTTTTAAATATGCTTTTTCACAAATATAGTTATTTTTATTAAACAAAATACTATTCTCAAATATTATTCCTACATATTTAAATATATATTATAAATTAACGTTTTCTCATTGAATATTATTTATAAAATATTTAAATGGAGTAACATTTCCTAGTCATAACTGTACATTTTGATGATAGATTTAATTTCCATTTATTTGCCCAATATGAAAATAAATTTTAATTATTTTGTAAAAGAGATCACTCTGATAGGTAAGACAAATATATTTTAGTACAATCTTCAAATAAACTAATAGTAATTTTTTGAGAGAAGTTATATGGAAGTTCAATAATATATTATAAAAATAAAATTGAACATAAAACCGATCCTTGTGATGTTCCAGATTTTAGAACTATTTAAAATTAATGTTCAACATATGGGTAATTTGAGATTTATTCAATAATAATTTATAAAACCATTTTATTAAATATACCCTATGATTTTGTTCACATAATAGTTTATTTATAGTATATTAAAATATCCTATAATTATGGATAAGTTAAAATTGTGTTATGTTATATAACATAATTTGCATATCTTTTCATGATATATTATATTGTATTACATTTTTTTTATTTGTATAATAATTAATCTGAGAATTATAGATCAAGTTTTTTTTTTTTTAATAATCTATGTGGTATGCATATTTATTTAGATGACCTACAAATATCAACAACAAATTACAAATTAATTATAAATTTTTATCAATAAAAATAAACTTGAATAATAATGCTACATATGTTATTTTATAAAAGTACTTGGTCAAAATAAATATTTTGCGTAAATCAAGTTTAAAGTTTTAAATTAATGCATACGATTATATTTATATTTGTTTTAAAATGTTTTTTTTATCAGTTTTATTTTACCTAAACAAACCAAACCATGTACCAAACAAACAAACCATGTACCATAAAGATAATATTTCAAATTTTATAGATAAATTATAATCAAATAATAAAAAAAAAATGTTGTTCATTATTTTTACCTGTGCCCTTAAAATGTTTAAATAATTAATTATTTGTATCATTGGTTAGTCATCTAGAACATGTAGTATTATTTTAATGTTGATTAATAATTCTATTTTATACTTGATAATTTCCACATATTAAAATTATCTTCGCTTATTGACATATAACCTGTACATTTTATTATTTATAATATATTAAGTTCATAGGAATTAATTCTTGAAAAGTATATATAAATATATTTATAAATTTAATAATTTGATTACTATTAATTAATATATTTTTAACTACGTTATATAATATTTAGTGTTATTCTAGTGATATTTCCTTAAGAGATAGTCTAACGAATGCATGTGTAAGATCTCGTGATCTACATAAATCTATTAACATTCGATAACATATTTTTTGAGATTTAATATCTATAATCAGTATTAGTTTATTGATGAAAATGACAATTGATATTTTGACTTTATAAATAATTTATTTATATCTACTGTTTTACATATAATGGTTTCTAAGTATTTAAGGACAGACGAAAAAGGGGATTTTATTACATGGTAAACATATTAGATTTATCTATAATCATTGTTTACTCAGAGCATGATAACTAGAAATATATAAAATATGAACTACTTATTTTTGTATAATATAATAATATAAATTAAATATTGTATGATATATAAACCAAGAGAACGGGACATACATATCACCAATTTGTAAAAATAATAAATATTCCAGAAATTTTATAATATATTATTTTTAGTAAGGTATTTTATTTTAGGTTGTTAGCTGAATAGTATAATAATATAAATAAATTCTGAAATTTTTATATAGTTTGATCGAGTAGTTCTAAAGTTATGGAGTTTAAAATTAGTTCAAAATATAGAACAGAGATAAAGTCTAATATTAAAATTTATATTTAAATATATATAATAAAAGAAATATAGGATATGTAAAAAATAATGGAATAAATAAAAATAGGAATAAACACATATTTACAATGGTCATAACTATAATAGTGATGTAAATGATGCTCAAATTTAAATAATTGATGTAGTCTCAGTTATCTAAAGTCTCGGCTCGGGGTCGTTTTTAACCCAACAAAATTCTTTGCTCGGCATTAAAAAGTTTAGCATCATTTACATTACTAGATGAAATTTAAAATTCACTGAATAAGTTGGCGGACGATAATTTTTTTTAAATTGATGTAAATATGTAATATATAAAAATTAGTATTAATATTTACCTTCAAAAAAAGCATAATTTCGGATCGTTAGAGTCTCAACTCGGGTCGGCTCATTTTTTCTTCAGAAAATGAAAGTATCTTCTCGGCATCATTTACATCACTAGTCACAACCCGCACCACAAGCATAAATAACTTTACAGATTTTATTCTGCTTCTTTATGTAAGGTTATTTATAGTACCTATAGTTACTTTTATATAAATAATAATTTATTTCAAAAATCATCGGTTTCCTCAGTCTTTAAAAGAATTATTTTTATCATTAATAGATGATTGATATATAATATTTTGCGAAATAAATATATAACACTCCTAATCTATGCAACATGATTAATATTTATGCGTCCCACTGTTAGAAGTAGTATCAAAATCACTGAAATAGATAGAGAAATAGATTTATGTTTGGTATACAACAATGTTTTCAATGCTAAATTACATTCAACTTAAATTAGATTTTAATCTCATATATATAGAATTTAAAACATATTATTTTAAATGTGTATAGTTTGATTCAAATTTACATTATAAACAACAAATAATTCAGAAAATTGAATCTGTACTACATAGTATGTAGGTTGCGCTGTTCATGTTCAGTGTACAAAATCGAATAATATGATTTTGCTAAAGTGCTATTTCTTTCTTTATAAAAATCTTTGATTATACTCTTTAGTTCTATTATAATAATTATGTCTATTTATTTTTCAATTTAAATTAAATTTATTATTTTACCTATTTCTTTTAAGAATTATTTAAAATGTACACTTTAAATAGATGACGGAGCATAATTTTAGAACAATGTCGGGATGGAGTATTTAATATATGAGTTGACAATTTAGTATTCGTGGGTGGAATCTATAGGGGAAAAGGGCCATATTAACCCCTCTGATTTTTTAGATATTCAAAATATTATGTTGCTTTAAATTTTGTACTATATAAATACATTTATTTTTTAAAATGGCCCCCTTGACAAAATCCTTTAGAAAATCATGGTTTTATATTATATTTTAAAGTAAAAAACATGTTTAATCATCGATGTATTGAGAAATTTAATAAGCAATTGGATGTAGTTTATGGTACTTTGCGATAGATGCACTGCCATGGAAACCTACTAGTAGATATCTAATATATTTTAAATTATTATTTATTTATTTATATATATTGATAATTATAATCAATTTTAACGTTCTATATACATTATATATATACTACAAATATAATTATGTATAATCTAAATCCATGGATATAAGTTACTTCTATCTATTTCGACGAAAATCTTAATGTTTAACTATTGACATAAATAATATAACTAATATCCAATCAAAATCAATGATGCCATTTTTAATTTATCGATATCAATATTTTATGCTTTTACATGCTATATGTGTATCAATTACTTATCCACTTTCTTTATATCGATAGTCTTTACTTAGAATGATATTAATTTATTAAAATTAAGTTCAAATATAAAATATATATATTCATTACATTTATTTATCACTATTAACCTGTTAACCTGTGCCGTCGAGTCGTATCCAACCCCTGGCGACATCGATGATAGCAGCTCCTCAACTCCTCCTACATCTTGAGCCTCGCATCATGCTGAATATAGTTCCAGAGAAGTTTTTCTTTATGCTGTCCAGCCATCTTTGCAAAGGTCTCCCATTGCTTCTATAACCCCCATTCTTCCTACCATTTCTTCATATTCCATTCCGACTGTTCTTATGACATAGCCAAAGTAGCATAATAATGCCTTGACTATCCTTGATTCAAGCGTACATTCTGGTTTTATATTATCAATAACCCATACATTTTTCTTTTGGTCGGTCGATGTTATTCTTAGCAGATGTCTCCAACACCACAACTCAAAAACATCGATCTTCTTCTCTCAAGATGTCATATTGTCCAATATTCTGCTCCGTATAAGACTAGGGAAAACTAAGCTTTTACAAGCCTAATCATTGTTCTGAGGGTAATTCCTCTATCTTTCCAGAATGTAGATCTTCCCATTGCTAGCCTTCTGCGTATTTCCCTCTCACAGAATCCATCCTTGGTTATTAGAGATCCCAGGAAAATGAAGTGAGATACCTCTTCAATATGTTTGCCATCTACTACCATTTCTCCTTGGTCTTCAGTAATCATTACTTTAGTTTTACCTACATTTAAATAAATACCTGCCTTTTCACTAGACAACTTTACTCTCCATAATTTCTATGAGATCGTTTTTAGTTTCAGCGATCACTGTTGTGTCGTCAGCATATCTCAGGTTAGTAATCCTTCTACCTCCAATACTGATTCCCCCATCCCAATCTTCTAATGCTTCTCTCATTATGTTTTCTGCATATATGTTAAACATTAAGGGGGATAAAATACATCCTTGTCTTACCCCTTTCCCTATGTTTATAGTATCAGTTTCACCGAATTCTGTTCTTACAGTAGCTTCTTATTTCGTGTATAGCTTTCTCAGTAAGATTATTAGGTGAACTGGAACTCCCATTTCTTTGAGTATCACCCATAGTCTCTCTTTTTTATATATCTGGTGATAAAAAAATGTCTTTCATTCTTTTGGCCATTCCTTAGTCCTCCATATACTATTGAATAGAATTAATAGTATTTTTATAGATGCATCTCCACCTGCTTTTTGAAGCTCTATAGGTATACCTTCATATCCAGATGATTTCCGATTTTATATATGCTTGATAGCATCCTTTACCTCTGTCTATAGTATATGATGTTCATCTTCATATCTTGTTTCGGAGAAAGTATCAGTGATGTTAGGATCTCATCTATAAAGCTTTTCTGTGTATTGTTGCCATCTAGTTTTAACTTCTTTTTCTTCAGTAGCCGTCTTTCCGGAACTTAGATTCATAACTCCGCATCTAGCGGTATATGATCCGGTTATATCCTTTATTTCCATGTATTGATCTCGTGTTCTTCCCTTTTTATTGTTTTCTTCTATTTGTCTAAATTTTTCTCTTAAATTTATCTACTTATCATACCTTGTTTTTTTTTTGATATCTGCATTAAGTTTTTTATATTTTTCTATTTCACCTTTTCCTTTGATTTTCTTCTCTCCTCCGCTATTTTTTATTGTTTCTTCGGTTAACCATTTTGTAACTTTCCTCTTCTTTACTTTTGGTATCCATTTCTCAGCCGTATCTATCACAACATCACGTATATCAATCCATAAGTCTTCAGGATTTTTCCCATCTACTTGTAGTATACTGAATCTATTCTTGACTTCTACAGTATATTTCGTATCAATGTTTTATAGGTCATATTTTAGAGTAGTCTTATTTCTTTTGCTTTGTTTGAGCTTTATCTTGACAATAGCTATTAACAAATTGTGATCTGTGCCACAGTCTGCTCCAGGGATAGTTGTAACTCTTTTTATAGAGCTTTTCCATCGACCTGTAAATAAGATATAATCAATCTGGTTTCTAGTAATTGTATCCGGTGACTTCTAAGTATATAGTCTTCTTGCATGTTGCTTGCACATTGTATTCATAACAACAAGACTATTTCTACTACAGAAATCTACCATTGTATCACCTCTTTCATTTCTAGTCCCCAGTCCAAAACCACCAGTTACACCAGCTGTTTTTTGTTTACCCACTTTAGCATTCCAATCGCCAATGACATACATGATGTCACATTTTGGAGCTATATCGATTGCTTTTTGTAGGGTATCGTAGAAATAATCCAAATGCTGTTGATGTGGGAGCGTATATTTGTATGAATGTGAAATTTATAGGTTTACCTTAGATACGTATTGTTATTATTCTATCACTTATAGGATTGAACCCAAGTACACATTTTTTTATTTTTCTTTGCCACCCCTTTTCTTTCAATTTTATCTTTTCCATTAAAATACATTGTATAATCATCAGATTTTACTTGTCCTATCCCCTTCCACTTCGTCTTGCTTATCCCCATTAAATCTATCCAATTCCTTCCAATTTCCCTTGTAATAATTTCTGTATTTCCATTATTCATTGTTCTGACATTCCATGTCGCTATATTTATATTTTATTAAATTGTAGGTAGCTATTAATACCTATGTGTTACAAGACGATTTTCTCAGAAACAATCCTTCCTTGCGGATTTAAGATAGCCTCGTCATCCTTACCGACTGTAGTTACACGATAGTATCGCTCATCCCCAGTAATAATTGAAAGGCTATCCAACCTGGGGGGCTCATTTTCTATCCTTATTGCATTTACTTCTATTTGTGCTGTCATGTTTGTTTTCTTGGGAATTATACTGGAGTAGTTTCCTGTTGCTTTCTCCAGCGCAGTGTTGAAGCCGTGAATGGGGTAGCCAGAACGCCCTCGAGTAGATATGAAGTTGCTGTTGTCCTTACTAGATTATCCGCCTCGTCCACTATTTCTATCGCTATTGCTCGATAGAAAAGACTCTGTTTTATTTCTGTTACTGTAAGAAATGTTAGACTAGTTTTGTTAGAAGCCAGTCATATCAATGCAATGTTTAGTCGGCCAGTAGAGGTCGTTCACCTGGGTTAGCCGCCGTGCGTGCATATATACTTATGTACAAATTATAATATTAAAAATAAATTTTTTATTATTTTTCAAATAATTATAATATAATATAATTATTATATTAATAGATTGTATTTTCTTTAGCTTAAATACCTACATAATAGTAACCATATATTATGTATATACTCGCTGTACGTACTAACTGCACATTTTATAAAGATTCATAAAAAGTTATTAACATTAAAAAAAAAACACCATTGATATAGGCTTCTAAAGTTTTACTTGCATTTTTTCTAATTATTAAATCCCACCACATATACTTTATTACAAAAAATAAATTTTAAATTCAATAAATAGTTTTTTTAGAAACATTCAATATATGGATTCAATGCGTTCCCTATTTATATGCCTGTAAATTCAACAAAATAGATATCGCATAGCGATATCCCCTTAATATTTATTTAATAAGAAAACCGAAATAAATAGTTTTTTTAATTGTAATAACTGTTTAAACAATTGAATAAAACTTATTGAAATAATCAAAACAAACATAATATATATATATATATATATATACTACTATAATACATATAGTATGTTATTTGTAATATACGTATTAATTAATGACATTGTTTATAAATTAGTATATTAAATAAAATACATTGAACTTTATAATCAAAGTATCGGATTCAATCAAATATATTATTAGTTGTAATATAATATAATACTTATTCTTATATATTATTGTTATTTTTATATAAATTTGGAATACTAAATGTATAATACCTATATATATATAATAAATTCAGTGTTGGCTGAAAACCTAGATGAATACAAAATCCGAGCTAGTCGATTCACTTATTTAACGAATTTACGAGATTTAAAATTTCATAACAAAATAAATATAAAACATACAAAATATTAGTTAGATTACAAAAAAAATATTTAAATTAAATGATTAATTAAATAAATAAAGAATAAATCGCTACAGACGATATCCTTCATATTCAAGTTATTTAGCTCATCAGTTTTCAGGTAAAGGGTGCGTCAAGTACTATATAATTTAGGATTACGCTCTTGCCATAAGTGTAAACTCTTATATCCCTATTCCCCGATATACTTTATTTATTTATAATATTAAACATTAATATTTTAATATATATAGCTGAGATAGCTTAAGGATAAATTGCCATGGTGTGCTTTTAAATGTAAAGGATAGAATATAGGTAGCAGTACATATAGTATAATTTCTTCTATGATATTTTGAATATAGCCCAAAATGTTACTATTTTATACTAGACATATATGCAATAATATCTTATCGTATAGTTTATTGATATCTAGTATATATGCATACAGTAATTTATGAATGAGATAAAAGTTTTCTTTTTATGAAAATTCTATACAAAATTAAGTTTAAAATTATATATATATAATAAATAAGTATTTATATATAATACTGGTATGACATTTATAGGTATATATAATATCTAGTAATATTACACAAAATTAGAATTTGTTAACACAATGTAGATGAAAATAATAATCCTGAAAAAATCAAGTATAAAGTTTATCGATATTTTATTACATATTCCACTCAATTATATATAACAACTAAATAATATAAGTTTATTTATATTATTAGAGTAATACATAGACTAATATAAGTTTATATATATATATGTTATAGTAATTCTGAATATTTTCCTTTAGAAAATCCTTGTTAAGACGTAGATATCTATATATATATATATACATATATTATATATGAGATACACACTGAAATAGTATTTATTATAATTGGTTCACTATTATTACAGTAAAAGTGAGGAAAACTTGTTATCTATGAAATTGTTGACCAACATTGATCAGTTGAATGCCTGTGGTAGAGGTTCCAGAGGTAAATATACATATGCTATCAACAACCAGTATACCTGTACATATTTGATCACATAATAGTGACTTACTACTAATGACTCCTAGTGTGAATGTAATGTGTTTATGAAATCAAACATCAGATGGAAAAACTAGTTATAGAATTTTTACTTATACACTACATGCTAGTATTTATATATTGTTAATATAATAATATATTAATTTTAGCCAATATTTATTTATAAGTAATTTATATTTATTTAACTATATAGAAAATTATATATATACATATATATATATATATTATATACTAAATGGACTCACCATTTCCCAGTTATATATTTTTATATAATTAATATATTATATATATATATATATATATATATATATATATAATTTTCTATATAGTTAAATATAAATATAAATTACAATATAAAATAGAATAAATAATTCGTCTAAATTGTATAAACAATTTGTTTGATTATTAATATTGTATTATTATAACTGTATATAGAGAGAAAGAAGGCTACCAGCATTGCCCAATTATTTATTTTGTAAAATATTTCAAATATATATATAAATAGGGTTTATTATTTTTACTGATTATAGATATCATTTATATATTTTTTAATTATTTACTTATAAATAACATTTTTCTAATCATTGATTTCTAATCAACCCTTGTGATAAAACTTTTATTTATAGAAATAAAATAAAATTAGTAAAATGTATTGTTTAAATTTAATTAATTAATTTGTTATATATATATTAGCCGTACCCGACCCGGTGTTGCTATGTTTTTGATTGTTTGCCTATCTATTATTTATTAATTATATCTATTCTTGATTCTGCATTTCTATTATATTCAATAAAATAAATGTTAGCTAAAATATATACAAATGTAGAAAAATATTTAAAATTAGTGTAAAAATATATCAACAATATTTTTAAAAAACAACAAATACTTCCAATAGTACAAAACATGAATTAAAATAATGCCGAAAACTTAAGCCATAACAGTACCGACCCGGTGTTGCCTAGTTTTTTGTATCTAAAATGTAAAGTTTTATAATGTTATGTATATATATATATATAAATACAATCATTTATGTATATAATTTGATATATATATATAAATAATTTAACTATAAAATATCTGATCAGTGATAGGTTCTATGGCATGGGCCAGTTGTTATTGTATATTTAGTGATTTCTTAGATCATGATGGTGGTGGAATTGATCCCTCTTCCAAATGTATCATCAGATATGTTCTTTATATATTTACTCTTGCATACACACACACATATATATATATATATATATATATATATATGTACCTATAGTAAATTATACATGTTTATAAATTGTATTATATTTGTAACCCATTAATAATATAAAAATGTACTCAAGCATATGTGCTTAATGCTTTAATAGTATAGTTGAATATGTGTAAGATTTGATATGACACCCTTATACTATATGACATGTATGCCCCAGGCATTGGTCTGCCATTTACACATCAATACATGGCAAACATATTAATATTAGTAGATCTATTGTTATAACATAGTCACTATGTCATCAAATAACTGTCAAGTTTGATGTGTTCTGTACATCGTTCATGTTCACCAATATCGTTATACATTACATGATAAAGTATACCTATGTATATATATAGGTTATCTAATAATTTTAATTATCTTGCTTTACTCTACTTTACTTTAATTAATAGAGTAAAATGTACATTATGTTATGTTAGGGATTAGATAATACATTGTATAATATGTATTATTAATAGCTTATTTTTAAATTCATCTTAATCATTAATATATATATATATATATATATATATATATATATATATATATTATCTCTATAGGATGTTCTTAAGTATGCATAATTAAGAATTATATTCACATATTATAATATCATTATATTACAATTTTATATATACATATATAACTTAGATATATATGTAATTTTATTCCATAAAACCACATAACTAAGTAATATAAACTATAGGTATACCCCTATAGTTATAAATATAGTTTAACTATAGTAATATACTATCATAAATCAGTGTCATAATACTGTAAAATATTGTACATTTTGAACTCTACATTTATTGATAATATTATAAAGTATAATAGATATAGTTATACTATATGTATATAAATATATATATATAAATATATATATATATATATATATATATATATATATATATAATATAATATATTATAAATATATGTATACATTATGTATACATTATAAATATATAGAATAGAATATAGTTCTATAAGTTATAATTATGTACATACTATATAGTAAGGGAAAGTCTCCGATTACCTATACTCCTAAATGATTATTCAATATTAAATATATTTATTTGAAATTTTGTATGTAGGGTAATATTATGGCAATGAATAATGTGGCTATTTTAAATTTTTGATATCATTATATTTACAAGAATAAACAGGGGGGTCGGTAATCGGATACCTGTTCCTAATACCGACCCCCTAAAATAATCATTGTATAAATAATTGTAGTATTATAATATCCATTAAAAATAGTAGATATACATAAATATAATTAATTATAACATGCAAGCAATTTATTTATTATTGAATTTATGTTTTAATAGTAATATTAAATTTAAATTTAAACTTTATAGTAATTATATTAAAATAGTGTATATTATTATTTAATATTTACTTATTAATCAGTATGTATATAATCAACTGAGATCATGAATCCTAAATCTATATCTATGATACACAAACAACTCACGACTTATTTTAAAGTAAAATATGGATCTATTTTGATTGGATATTATAAATAATATGGGGTCGGTATTAGGGTAATTTAGGGGGTATGTAATAGGAAAATAATATGGGTTGCTATAATTAAGATATATTGGTTAATAGTTATTCAAATTAAATTATTTTTATAATTTTTATAAATATTTTATTGATCTACAATATTATGTGCAGTATTAAGTTTTCTTTTAATTAATAAAGTATTTACAATGATTTAAAAAAAGGTATTATTCAAAAAGTAAAAACAGAATATTACATTTTATCAAATAACATTTTTAGGATTAAATATTTTTTAAAACAAAATACTTCTCCATATTTATCATTAAATTACTAACAGTTCATGTATATATCATTTTTGATATATCTTATAGTTACTGAGATATGATAGGGGGTCGGTATTAGGAGAATTTCCCCTATATATCCAATAATTTAAATTTAGATAAGATAATACAAGTATATTATTTAAAACAAGTTTATAATATTAGTTAATAAGTATGTATAATAAGTTAGTTATTTATTTTATATAATAAAAAAAATACTTAGATTAAGATGTATTATATATAGTATATATATTATATACCAATATTTATGTTATTTATATCTGGGAATAATTTTACTTACCTAATGGTGTACTAAATAGTGACACTTATATCAATAGATAAGAAATAGGTAGGAAATATGTGGTTAAGATGATGGTGCTGGTAGTAGTAGTAGTAGTAGTAGTAGTAGTAGTAGTAGTAGTAGTAGCTGCACACCTACATACTCTATATGCTGGGGATCTCTATTGTAGAGAGGAAAGCAACACTGGATGCGTACGAGACGACCTGCCCGATATGCGCGATCAGTATGTCCGAGTCGCAACTGGAACAGCACATCACTGTAGAGATGCAGAGACTCGACGACTGTCTGCTCAACCGCCAGGTGAAGTCCTACAAGGACGAATGTCTACAGTTCTTGAAGGTCAACAAGATTAATAAATCTAAACGCAAACTAATAACAAAGTTTGTAATCATTTATAGTTTATTATATATATATATATATATATATATATATATATATATATTGTTATTGTTATTGTTATTGTTATTTTTATTTGGGGGAGTCCTTTCATCCTATCCAGGAACTTAGATGAAGTTTTCACTTATAACCATATATATGGCTCTAATGTCCCTTCGAAGCCGCTCTCATGTTAAGGCATCCATGGTTTTAACGAGAGCCGATCATTTATTTATACACAATTATATAAGATCACTTCTAAATAATATTTTAAGACCCATTTTATAAAATTAATTAATGGTCCGGACGAGGGTCGAACCCGTGTCCTACTGCTTGTGTGTCTGACGCCTTATCCACATATATATATATATATATGTTGTATAGATATTATATTTACATTAAACTAACTGTATACATTATATATAGTATATATTAATACTACGTATATGTTATAGATATGAATCATAGCACATGATACATATATCCAGCGCGGTCACATAATTAGTTTATTAGAATAAGTATAGGTGGCGATATAGAATCATCTGCTAGCTTTATTCACATAGCGTAGCGCCCTCTATTAAACGGCTGGCCATAATAATGTAATACGCGCTGAGATCTTAATACTCCTCACGCCCATTGGGAATTGCCACACTAGCATGATAAGAGTCGTTGCATTATTTGTACATCATTAAACATTTGACCATCGCGGCCAGTAATCCGCGGCCAGGCGATAATGCTGATCGTAGCGGTGGTAGCGGTGGTAGTAGTGGTGGTGATCCTTCAAGTGCCCACGCACCAGATTTGCATTTAGACTACTCATTACTCTGTGATCACATGACACGAAAGGGGCGTGGTCGGCCGCCGATCGAAACGTCATTCAATTACGAGGTGTTGCTTTGTAATTGATTTGCGTTCGAGATGTGCCCGTATTCAAAGGGGCGTTACCAATGGGCGTCTACTGATTAGTAGTGACTTTAGTCTCTTCTTATCTCTTCGATATTCTAGAATCTTCTAAAGTTCTACGAAAACTATACATGCCTATAGATTACGTAATTTCTGTTAAATCAATAGAATGTGATTCATAATAACATGTCATTCCCTCCATTTATACACACATCCCCTCATATATACACACACACACATACACACATATATATATATATATATATATATATATATATATATATATATATATATATAAAATTATCCATATTATCAATATAATAATATATCGATTTTAATATATGAAATAAAAAACATTGTAATGTATTATATGTGTTATTATTATTGATACCCTGATACCTACACATGATAGGTGTCACTATGAAAACCCCCCAGAAGATGATAAATACCATGACGTAGTGGGTCTACTAGAGGTTACTACCATACTATAATTGACCTCTATAATAAGTTACTACACTAATTCTGCGTAATAACAGACCGTGTAGTGAGGGGGATTAGAATACATTAGTTATGTTGCTGTTCATTACTCAGAAATATAATTAAATATCATTGTATTCACAGGAAGGAAAACTATCAGATGACCGATTTGAGGTTTGACCAGAGCTCCCCATGTGCTATAGTGATAGAGATAGGTGATAGGAGTATTAATGCAATATTAATATATCACAGCAGTGTAATACAGCTAGTAATTATCAATAGATATTGAATTGTGCATACATTTGTTTGTCACCTTTAGATAAGACCATCTTTATAGTCATAACTTCTCAACATATCTGATTGCACACTTGATTATTAAATTACTAGATATTATCAGATTATATAATCTGTATTCATAACCATTTAGTTTTATGCAATCATGCTATAACTTTAATAAACTACTTTTTTTAATATATATTCATTTAATTTATTAATTATTTAATTTTATTTATAATTTTTTAAATATTAATTACTATTTATTTATATATATATATATATATATATATATATATATATATATATATACATTATTTAATATCTATTACTTGTTAACAGAATTATTGCATTTACATGTATTTATAAAACAATAGTAATTAAAGTTGTATATATATATATATACTTAATTTATAATGTCTAAGCATTATTCTGCTGAGATACACATGCAGGTGTGTTTATATATATAGAGTACATATTAATAAAAACCTATAATCAGCAAAATCAAACCTACAACTATATATAAATATATACTGGACAACACTCTAGTTATTTATATACAATAGTTTTATCAAATATATTTGTGTAATTAGTACCAATCTATGTAAATATTGTTAATTCTATATATTTCTATATTATATTCTATCATTATATACTACTTGTAATAAGAATTACTTGTAATTAGGACTATAAGGCCATGGAATTAAGAAGAAAAGGTAGAATGTTAGGTAAGTCTAAATATAGATATATATAGAGGTGTCAACGTGTTTTATCATAGGATAGGGTACAATAATGTTGTGGCAATTAGTTATAATTAGGAGAGTGAAATATGACATAATCCCTTGATTGTTAAGGACCAACACTCATACTCCCATCTCATTAAACATGTATATACAGTCGTTATTTATATTCTAATGTTTGTAATAGTAAATATTCTAAATTTTGTCTTAAAAATAATTATAATATGTACAATTTCTATATTTATGGAACTAAATAAAATAAAAAATGTTCTATTTATTTTCCTGAAAGTATTTCTATCAAACTACATTAAACCTCGGCTTAATGTATTCAACTAAATGAGATTGTCACCTCTTATAACTCATTTACTTTAATACATGATTTTATTGTGAACATATTTACATACAGATCAATACAAACCTATACAACAATGTCCCATGTGTAATATGACATTTGAAGGTGATAATTCTCAGTTGATCGCCCATGTTGATCAGTGTCTAAGAAACAATGTTAGTATTACTACTACCTGCCCTTCTAGACTAACAATAGTATTACTACTACCCCTATAGAACATGATATCACTTCTATATATCATTGATATGATTTTAAATAAGTAATAATACCTTCTAAGTTAATTCTTATGTATAAATAGCGATATACTAGCTTGCTTAAAAAGTGATTATTGTTATATTGGCTGTATAGTTGTGCATTAATAGTATAAAGGTGAGTTAAATTAACTATAATATAAGCTAAGTGATCATGTAAGTTTTCATAGGACATATTTAATTATCTGAATAATATACGTTAAAAATATACCCCTAAAAATCAACCAAATAGCGAAATAATATTTATAATCTTTCACCGATTGTTAATTTATTATTAATTCAGACTGAATATTTTATTATTCATTCAATTTATTTATTGATGTTTAAAAAATCATTATAATGAATATAAATATATATGAGTTTGTATGTATTGTAGGAAGATATTTCTGAAATAAATGAAGATGAAGATGAAGATGTGGATATCGAAGGTGATAGCTACCAATGGGTAACAGGAGATTGGAGAATTCGAGCCTCAAGTCTTTTCGAAAACGGACAAAAAGGTTTTAATAATCAATGCGTTAATTAATAAACATCAATACTAATTAAGTCTATTTACATCAAATAATATAAAAATAATTATATTTACCAATTTAACAATTTACCAATGAAGTTAAAAATAATGCAATCATGTAAAAGTCTACAAATAAATAAATTATAAATATATATGTAAATCTATTATATAAAATAAATTTATTTTATATATGTATGTCTGTATGTATATATATATATATGTGATAAGAAAATTCTAGAACCTGGCAATGTTCAATCTCGTGTTAAAGCTTATTCACTCACTCCTGAGGACAAAAATGGCTGAGTACAAATAACATCTATAATTTATTAAATTTTAATATTTATGTTAATATTATTTTGTTTAGATAAATATTTTTTTAGTGGGCAACTATGGGCAACTATAGACACCATACATAAATATTTGTAAATATATAGAGTAACATTAAGGGGACGCGATACCATTGATTTTTTCGAAAAAAAATTGAATTTCAATTTTTTTTTTAATGTAAAATTATAATACTTTACATATTATCTTTTATGTGGTGTTTAAATTATGTTCATTACATTATTCATTTTGTTTATATTATATTATTTGTACCTGTATATTCATATTGTTTATATGCATATATTATATTTGAAACTTGATTTACTCAGAATAATTATTTGTGACCAATCATGCTGACATAACAAGTATTAACAGTTGTACAATTGAATATTTTTTCTTCATTTTTTCAAAAAAACTAGATAAAACCTGTAAGATTAAAGTTATATGTCAAAATTAAAAAATTTTATTAAAACAAATTTAATTAGCAATTTAGTTGGAAAATTAACATGTTTTATCAGATATTTCAAATATTTTGTTCAGAAACGTATAACATAAAGATGTGTAAACATCTATAAATTTCAACATATAATATAAAAATATGGAATATTATAATAGATTAAAAAAAAAAAAAAAAAAAAGTGAATATTTTTTGAGTTAATAGATTTCTAAAAATAACATTTTTTCGTATCTTTTACATGTAAACCAAACGATGGTATCGCGTCCCCTTAATAAAATACTAATAATCAGGAAAATACTGGCCACAACTATATATAAATATATACAGGGCAATGCCAGGCCCCTCTATGCGTATGAATACATCATAAAACATAAGTTGTTTAATTCATCAGCCTTTGGTTTCATCAATATCAGTGCTTTAATTTATTATATTTATAAATAAGTTATATAATATAACATTCACTGACCAATGTAATCATAATTATATTATATTCCATATTTAATTCTCTTCATCTATAGCCTCTGGAAAATCTAAATGTGCAACAGATGAGAACATGGATGTAGATATTGAAGAAGATAGTGAAATCACTTCCTTTGGCAATACTCAGTTGGTAACATTTACTAATAACTGATAATGCACTATACTATTATAACCTACATATATTTTTAATAATGCCTAGAATATATATAAAATATTAGAATATCTAAATATGAGAGGTATATTGAAATCATAATATACTAAATATTTAATCTAAATTATATATTGATTTTTTGATTTATAAATTTAGTATTTTAACATATCATTATATATTATGTATAGTAACATTATTTTGTAGAAAACAATTTATAATATTCATATGTAAAGTATTACTTAATATCTATTATGATGAAAGAAATACCTAATTTCACCTATGTCTATTATATATTTATCAAACACAATAATACGAATTCATAACAACATCAACTCCTTCTTCAAAACCAGCTTACTTTCTGTAGGTATAATGAAAATGACATAATCTTCATGAACGAGACCAGTGACAATGATGAGAATATGCTCGACAGTAAGAAGTTACGCTTGGCAGTCAGACACGCAGGGTAGTACGCGTTAATAATAGCAAAGGATGTGTCCTTAATGAGGACATGTCATCACCTTGACATCTCCCCCATATTACCGCATAACATTCACATTCCACAGAACGTCACGTGACGCCGATCTCAAAATTAAATCTGAAAACGGTTTGTTACCTATCATTATTAATAATATTATCACTATGGATTTGTTTATACCCATACCTCTACACATCTAGATGAAGAAGAAGATGAAGATGAAGATGATGTGGAGGAGGTGGATACGAATTCAACGCTGTACAATCTCAACAGGTAACCTATTATTAACGATGGCACACTGGGTAATAGTTGCATTGCATTCACTAGGGGATCCATGGTAGGTATCATTACATCGTTGAAGAGTAGGGTGAAACAGCTCGAGAAACAGCACAAGAATCCTGGAGAAAAGTGTCTCATTTGTATGGTTTGTACTAGTATGATGATGTAACATGTATAGTTGTAATGATGACTTCATCGTATAGGAAGTGTACACTAAACCGGTGACGTCTACGATATGCTGGCACGTCCACTGTGAAAATTGTTGGCTGCAGAGTATGGTTAGTTAATGGGCGTATTATGAATGAAGTATAATAATATAATTAAATAAATTACCTTATGTAAATATTTTTTAATTGTAATAAATATTTTTTATTTTATTTTTAATCAAGGAAATTTATTATTTACATCAAATTATATTTATAGTTATAAAATTACCTAATTTATACCTAATTAATTAATAATTTTATTTTCAATAATACTTTTCTAAATTATATTATGTAATAAATCTCTTTCTATAATATAATCAATATAATTAACTGGCTAATTTTATATATTTATATATATATAATAAATGAGACAATAATATAACAGGGTACAAAGAAAGTGTGCCCACAGTGCAATGCTATTACAACGGCAGAAAATCTCAGAAGAATATATCTGTGATATTAATTATTACTTCTAATGTTACATATGTATTCTTTTATACTCAACTACTATTTATTATATAACATAGTTCCCTAGTATTTATTATAAATTGATTTTTTTATACATGTTCATAACTGTACATAGATATATTATATACTTTACTTTTGTTGAATAAAATTCTATATAAATAAATAATATTTATATCCATAATCAAAATTAAATATATAGTATATTAGTATATTATATGGATACTTATAACTAAATATATAATTAATAAAAAATATTAATTAAATCATTAATTAAAAATCAAAATACATTTTATTACGAATCATTGTCTTTTTGATGCTGCTGCTAATTTAAATAATAAATATGAGTTATTCATTAATATGATAAACAAATAAATAAATAACAATAAATAACTGTGGAGGAGTAATCACATGTTTGTTGTTGTTGTTGTTGTTGTAATGTACTTAGATATATTACCAGTGCCAATGTACTTAGCCAGGGTAATTAAACATTGTGGAGATAGGTGTTACTCAGGAAGGGCAATATCTATACTTGTCTATTATGCTGTCATTGATGTTGCAGTTGCTGATGTTATATGTATATTCGTCGGAGATCGGTGGCAGTCAGCGGAAGTTTGCACTGAGGACACGAACATGCTGCCCTCTGGTGGATTAATTATATATAATTAATGTATACATTACATAATTATAATTGTTGTATTGTATATATTTTGTTAATAATTATAATTTACAATTATGCTAAAGATATAAATTTATTTCAAATATATATTATTCAATTATTTTGTATAATATTAAATTATAAATCTTCTGTAAATTGACCAGTAATTAATAAAATATTAATATTATTAATAAAATATGTTAACTATAGCACACATTCATAAAATGTTGATTAAAAACTCTAATATAATATCAAACCATTATTACCATAGTAATATACATATAACATATCATAATATAATATAGCATAATAGTAGCTAATCAATATATAATATGAATATATATATATATATATGCATAAATATTTATAAAGTGAATAGTCCTGTTTCATATTATAAAACGTTTATAGAAAGTGGTGTTGAAATAGTTACTAATCGACAGCAATATTCGATACTATTTATTTAATAAGCGTGAACATATAATACAATAATCATTAAATCGGAGTGTCAGGGAAATCATCGAATTAGCATTCAGTAGTTTTATTGATCGCGAATTAAATCAAATTTACATGTAAATACACGCTATGTATTTATCGACATATTAAGGCAAACTTGTATATATTATGGCGTCACTACCACGTATATATATACCCTTTATAATGATAGAGGTCGACTGAAGTATTAGCATAACGCCATTTATTCCTAAATCAATACCATGTGACATTGAATGGACATGCCTATAGCTGGAGGACATGCCGCATTCGAAATGAGTAATTTCGTCAGTTATTAGTTTTCTCTGTTATTGTTGTCATTCATTATGTAATATTTGTCGGCGGCAATATACACACGGACAATAATACAATACAGTGTCTAGCGTTGTAGCTACTATATTTATAAATATATATATATTTATTTTCTCTATAGGAATATGATGAATTATTTTATATGTCGTCTGATGACTTACAATTGTAATATGAATTACTTTATAGTTTTATTATTCAGTTCAATATGATAACTATTTATTTATTAAATAGAATGTAACATTTATATACAGTATGTATACTTTATATATATATATAATCAGAGCTGGGCACGATACTCGGAAAATGTATAATAGATACAATTACAATTACACACTTTTGTCTTATAATAGATACTACTACAATTACTTTAAAAAAAATCATAGTAGATACAATTACAAATACATAATTTTCTTAGTAGATACATCTTAGTAGATACAAATACATTATAATTATATACAATGTATACTTTTCTAAGGTTCACAAAATCTTCGCAAAATTGTGGTATATAGATATAAATTATATTTATATATATATATATATATATATATATATTCTTCGATATCGATTTGAAAGTACATATCAAGGAACATTAAGGAGGTATCCCACTACAATATTTTAACTTTAAAACTATTTTATATAAAATTAACTATAATTTTACTGTGAAACCCCCCTTACTTTCCGGCAACTTGCCTGAAATATAATAACTTTATATGGTATCCCATTACAACAAGACCCTTCATTAATTTTAATACTGCAAAACTCCTCGCTACATCCCTCATTCTCCCCCGCCTCGATTACTGTAATTCATGTCTCTATGCCTCCTCACAATCTATAATAAATAAACTCCAACGTCTTCAGAACTCAGCCATCAGATTCATATTCAACATAACTAAATATTCCAGACAACATATATCCCCTTTGAGAACCAAATTACATTGGCTGCCAATAAAATCCCGTATAATTTACAAAATTGCTGACCATACATTTAGCTACACATCATAACACACCAGAATATCTTGCTAACTTACTAACTCCCAACACAACTATTTACGAACAAAGACACATAAACAAATTCAAATTAAAAACTCCAGTTCTATTACATTTAACATCTTCCCAACATAAATCTTTCTCCATCCATGCTCCAAAAATCTGGAATGATCTACCTCACCATATCCGATCAATTGACTCAACTGTAAAATTCAAATCAAAGCTCAAAACATACCTTTTTGCCCAATAATATATTGAAAGCACGTCCGAAAACTTCAATAAAGAAGTTGATGGAAGTGCCTAAACCAATTAGGTAACAGGTAACAGGTAACAACATGATATAAAATGGTTTTAAAGTTACAATATTTACAGGTAAGTTAACGGAAAATCTTGTAGTGGGATACCCCCTTTAAAGTTACTATTTTTCCGGAAAGTTGCCGGAAAGTAAGAGGGTAACCCACTAAAATTGTAGTTAACTTGCTAGAAAATAACTTTCTAAAAATATGTCAGGACATTATTTCCGGAAATACTGCTAGTGAATGGGATACCTCCTTTAAAATGACATATTAAATATTTACACCATATAACGTGTTCTTCAATAGATGATATAGAATACATTTGTTGATATTTATTGACATTTAATGATGCCCATGATGAATATTTTAGTGTTTCCTACCAGCGTTTATTTCATCTGAAATTATACTATGAGCCATTACAGACTATAGAAAAATATACATTATTATAATATACTATTTTTCAACTAAAAATAATCAGCGACCTTTACTTTCGAATGTTAAACATGAATATAGTAAATTATCAAATATACAAAAAATAAATTATTAATATATTATTAATTATTATTATTTAGAATTATCATATTTATTAAAATGATTTTATCTTTCTATATAATATATAATTTTGAATTATAAATCAATTAT
This sequence comes from Osedax fenrisi, assembly GCA_964019155.1. Lineage (NCBI taxonomy): Eukaryota > Metazoa > Annelida > Polychaeta > Sabellida > Siboglinidae > Osedax > Osedax fenrisi. Next base: position 78,072,217 of record OZ025240.1, on the reverse strand, counting down.
TATATAAAATATATTATCAAAATAATGTCTTTGTTTTCAATAAATGTATATAATGGTTTTTGAGAATACACCACTATACTTGATATATCATAATTTTTAACAATGAATTAATTTCAATATTTACAAAAGATATTTTATTAAAAAATATATATATAATGTATATATATATTAAAATTAATTTATAAAATGATATTATAAAATATTGATATAGAATAAATATAATTACCAAAGAATATATTATTAAATAAAATGTAACTGCTTAAATAATTTTCTTAGTAGATACGTATCGTAGATACTATTTATGACTAATAGATACGATTACAAATACTTTTTTAATTTGTATAATAGATACAAATACAAATACAAATGTATCTACGATACTGATTTTTTGCCTTAATAGATACTGTATCGGCGATACTGCCCAGCTCTGTATATAATATGGAATACATTATAAGTTATTGTTTTTATAAAACACACCTATGTATTCGATTTTATTAATAACTGATTAATTATTACAACTAGTATACAACTATATATATATTAAAATAAATCACCAATGTTAGTTAGATCAACAATATTTGACACGCTATCCTGACGTTTCGTTAAGTTGTGTAAACATGACCTAAGTTAGCATAGGTTAGCAAGTTAGCATTGCCTACTTCTAATAGGCAACTCCTATATGTCCTCTTTCAATAGGTATTATAATAACATATAGGTCCTGTAGCAGTGCATGAAATAACATGTTAACTGGGGGGGAAATACCCCCCAGTAATAGAAATTGCCCATATAAAAATAGTATTTAATGACCTATAATATAGGTCATATATGTAGGGGAAAGTATCCGATTACCGACCCCTAAATGATTATGTGTAATAACTTATTCACTATTTTATATATTTATTTGAAATTTTGTAATTAGGGTAATATTATAGCAATGAATAATGTGGCTATTTTAAATTGTTGATATCATTATATTTACAATAATAAACAGGGGGATCGGTAATCGGATACCTGTTCCTAATACCGACCCCTTATCCTATTATCGACCCCCTAAAATAATCGTGGTATAAATAATTGTAGTATTATAATATCCAATAAAAATAGTAGATATACATAAATATAATTAATTATAACATTCACACAAACATTTATTTTGTATTGAATTTATGTTTTAATAGTAATATTAAATTTAAATTTAAACTTTATAGTAATTATATTAAAATAGTGTATATTATTATTTAATATTTATTTATTAATCAGTATGTATATAATCAACTGGAATCATGAATCATAAATCTATATCAATGATACACAAACAACTTACTACATATTTTAAAGTTAAATACGGATCTATTTTTATTGGATATTATACGTCACATGGGGTCGGTACTAGGGTACTTTAGGGGGTCGGTAATAGGAAAATCATATGGGTTGCTATAATTAAGATATATTGGTTAATAGTTATTCAAATTGAATTATTATTATAATAGTTATAACCATTGTATTGATCTACAATATTATGCTCAGTATTAAGTTTTCTTTTAAATAATAAAGTATTTACAATGTTTAAAAAAAGTTATTATTCAAATATTTAAAAAGTAAAAACAGAATATTACATTTGATCAAATAACAATTGTAGGATTAACTATTTGTTAAAATAAAATACTTATTCATATTTATCATTAAATTACTAACAGTTCGTGTATATATTATTTTTTGATATCTCTTATAGTTACTGAGATACGAGAGGAGGTCGGTATTAGGAGGGGGTCGGTAATCGGGGACTTTCCCCTATATACATGTATTCATATCGATATATACTTATATACCTACATATATACATTATATTATGTTTATAGATAAATCTAGATAATGTATATATATATAATAATAGGTATTTATTTTTAGTAGAAATATTTAAAATTATTGTAGAAATATTAATATAAATGTTAGTCAATTCGGTGCAATATTATTTTTTACTGAAATTTGATCATTTTACTTTAAAATGTCTAAAAAAAGAACACACCAGAAATATAATATATTAATGAATTATTTGAGGTAAATGTTTATTTTTATATGTATTATTAAATACCGGTATTATAAGTATTAGAGCTATGTACGAGTATCAATACAATTAATTTATCAATTTTGTTATGACTGAATTCGAATATTTAATATATTATTTATTATATGTTATATTTTTGAAAGTAAATATTACATATTAATTAAGTGTTAAATATTAAAGGTTCTTTATAAAAATATGTATGAAAAATAATGTTTCGAATAAAATATCAATTTTGTCAATTAGAAATTTAAATATGTTATATTTTACTGATTTAAAACATTTTTAGAATTCTCGAATACAAATTAAATTACCTACATGTAAATGCATTTCTTATATTATATGAATATCAATATTATTAACTACAAAATAGAATATATATAATTAAATTGCATTGCCCCCCAGTGTAAACTCCTTATTTCATGCATGTACTGTAGAGTATATATACTCGTACTAAATATATCGTAATACATATATATATATATATATATATATATATATATATATATATATATATATATATATATAAATATGTATATATATATATATACTATATATTATATAGGTATATATATACTATATATTATATAGGTATATATATACATAGGTTATGTTACTACTTATATTACATAATGTATGTATACTTATATATAAACATATACTTATATATACCTATATCTACTATAGTAGGTATAATGTAATTATTAGTAAGTTGTATGTATTATTTAATGATTTTAAGTATTAGTAAACTATATATATAACATGATTTATAGTAATCTATAGTAATAGCAAAGCCCTTGTCTTTAGTACTACAGTAGGTATAGCAGCTACTAACCAGGGAGGCTGCCCAGCATAGTTCACAGAATACGTGCCAGCACCTCGTAGATACTAGGGGGTTCGTGTAGTTCTTCTGTTTAATTTCACGTGATTAGGATGGGGTTCGTGATAGACACGCCTACTGACAGGGGTAGTGACATACTCACACGATGACACATACACACACCCCCCACACACACACACACACATATATATATATATATATATATATATATATATATATATATATATATATATCTATATATATATATATATGTATTGTATATATATACAAATAAATTTTACATTACATACATATATTAGTAGGTACATATGCTATATCATATAATGAGTAACTTTCTAACTACCTATAGGTAGTATATATCTAGTATTAGATTTATTTAATTATGTTATATATTAATACTATTAATTATAATCGTATATTACTTTTAATAAGCTAACATAACGGTAAAAATATAGGTTATATCTGGAATCCATACATTGGAAAATTAAATTATCAAATAAAAAAATATGTTGATATTTTGTCTCGCTTTTGTACAACACATATAGGTTATTGATGTATGTCTATTGTAATAGGTATAGTGTATACACTATATCATATGTCAAATGATTAGTAGGGATTCGACAATAGCGGAGTTAGGGAAGGAGATCATACGTTTCATTTGTTTTCACAAATTATTTTACTTTGAAATACTAAAAAATAATTGTCTTTAAAATGATGTATAATATTTCGTTCAAAAGTAACCACAAGTGCCCTATATATTTAGTATAAAACTACTCCTACAACATGCAATACATAATAGTATCTTATATTTATTACACACAAACTTTACCAAATTATTTGGAAGGTTCCACCGTATACGTAGTATATATACTTCATATACATATATATATATATGTGTATGATAAGCAAATTATTTGTGACTACAAAATGTTTTTATTATAAGTGTATCAAAGCAATATATTTATATTTTCAAAATTACCTATATAATATCATGTATAATATATTTATTAATATATTTATAAACTCTATAAATATTATAATATCTGATCAATGAGTTCAAACGGTGGAATCATTCAAAATTGTAAATTGTGTAAATAAACATAACGAGATATACGTTCTAAATATTTATGTGTAATAAATATTACATATGTAATAATATTTTATAATAATATGTATTATGTATTATGTATTATATGTAATATGTATTATATGTTGTAGAGGAATATATTTATAATGCACAGATAAAGAAATTATTGTTACTTTTGTACGACATTTTAAACAACATTTTAAAGATAATGAATTATTTTTGTAAAGTAAAATAATTTCTGAACACAAAATTATACGATTCCCCATCCTTAATCATTAAAAAATACTTCGATTCACTGAAATATTATATTTACAATGCTAACTAGACGGAAGTATACTTTATATATTAATATTAGTGTTTTTGTAATAACAATAACAATAGTCATGCTTTAATTATGATTTATAATGCCTTATCAGATAATATAATATATATATATATATATATATCGATGGTAAATAAAAAATAATTATTTATTTAATTTATGAAAGGAACTAAATAACATATAAATAGATAGATCTATCGCACAATAATTCTCTTTGTATACATAAATAATACAATTGTATTTATATCCCGTAGAAAAATTAATGTAGTTAATTTAGGATATATATACGGGATTCATATGTTGATAACTTATAAGTTATATAAGAGATATATCTCTAGATAATATAGAAAGTAAGAAAATATAATATAAAAATATAATATAATATATACATATGTATATATATTACATTTGAAACCATACCATATACAGTGTACACAGTACAGTGAACGAGTCATAGTGTATGTTGTATACAATATATAACTAAAAAATAAAAATTCTACTTAAACCTTCTCAAGAATATATAAATGTAACGATATATTAATACAACATAATAATATATTAATAAAAACTAAAGCATTCTAAACATATACATAATTGCTATATATTTTATCAAATATTAATTAAGTTACAAGCATATATCAAGAGGTCATATAAGTATCTAATACGGACACTCTAGATTTATTAATACGGACACCCTGTATATAATGTATAACCAATTATAAGTATTTTTAACTATTCATAACATTTTCATACAAATCGCGTTCGTTATAATATTAATACCATCAATGAAGATCAATCTTAAAATGTTATTATGTAGATACTTAACTTGCATTAATAATAAACAAAATAATAAAAATAAATTATTAACTAATTCAATTATATTAAATTATTAATAACATTAATTATTAATAATGTAATTGTAATTTATCTGATTGGTTCATCAATAATATATAGTTTATCAAGTGGTATATAGGATGTCCGACCTTGTCCGTATTCGGACATGGATACCGAATACGGACACCCCGTTATCTATTGAATTAAAATGTTAAATGCAATTTAAAATCACAATAATATCTATAATCATATAATATTAATATATTGTAATTTTTGAATACAAATATTGAGTCATAAAATGTTAAGACCATTTATTGTTAAAGTATCCGTATTAGGTTAATTTCCTATATATTGTATTGGACATATATGTATACATATACACGAGCATTACATATGTTATATAAACATATATATAAACTTATTATATCAAGTATGTATTATACTATAGTAATATGTAATATGTATATAGTAATATGTATATATATATACATATTACTATATATATACACCGTAAATACATATGTATGTATTACGATATACATGTGTATCGTAATATGCCAATGTATTGAACATACTAGATTATGTAACATTGCATGTAATATATACATCCGGGTTAATGTAAACCAACCAATCGATAGATGGTTGTAATAAGCATTTATATAATCACGTGATCAGATGAATGTATTCACATCAACACACACACACATATACATACACATAAACACACATACATATATATATATATATATATATATATATATATATATATATATTATGTATACCTTACAAATGCAGCATTTTGATCCTGATTTTCTTGTACTTAAATCTTCAGCCAGCCTATAATATATTATGTATACATATAGTATATATACTATTATATAGGATGTATAATTCGTCATGAATTATGAATCGTGATAACAAATAGTCAGTTATTGGATAAAGTATCATTTATAAATATATAAAACTTATATATAAGTAAATTAATTTATATATTGTATTTGAATTTATAAAATTAGTATATATATATATATATATATATAATGTATACCAATGTTTACAACTGATGTACTACATAATATGATCATAATGGTATACATATAGGTATATATTACATATATTTAATATTTATTATAATAAATATAATAGGATTTATATATATATATATATATATATATATATATAGGAGAAAGTATCTAATTACCGACCCAAAAATACTATTTGTAATAACTTATTCAATATTCAATATATTTATTTGAAATTTTATACATAATGTTGCTATTCTAAATTGTTGATATATAGCCTATAGATTATATTATGTTTTATAATATTTATTAATATTAAATTAATCTATAATATTATGCATATAATTATATTCTATTTTAATTAATAAAGTATTTACAATGATTTAAAATGAGTTAATATTAAAATATATAAAAAGTAAAGCCAGAATATAGAAATTGTAGAATGATTATATTGAAAAATAAAATACTTTATAAATATTAAATATTAAATATTCATATTTACCATTAACTAATATGTTATGTACATATAATGTTTGATATCTATAGTTACTGAGTTATGAGAGGGGTTGAATACAAATAAACGAATTCAAGCATAAATATATTTGTAAATATATATATATATATATATATATATATATATATATGATAATTTATATGTGTAACAGGTATACCATCTTAGTCGTTAATCACGTATATAATAAATATTAATTATAAAGCTAATACTACAATATAAACCCTATACCACAAGGCAATCTACGCTTAAATCGTATTCATAAGAGCGCGATTACAATTAATTCCGTTCATCGGCGAATTAGAGCCGATTAAATACGAATTGGATAGCATCTAAAGGAATGCGAGATCGCCAACTATTTACTAGCCATATCCCCGTTCCGCCTTCAGCGTGTCTCTCGTAAAGTTAATTAATTGAAGAAGACACACTTGCGCTACGGCTGACATGCGTATTCGCGCGCGGGTGGTAAAACAATTACACTAGTGACATTACAATTACTCGTCAACACGTTAATTGTTATTGTACGCGGATAACTGCAGTTGTAACTGTTAGTTTGCAATCAACGAAATCAATAGAATGTCACTGATAGCATTCTATTTCACAAACACACTTATATACATACATACGTATATTCATACATATATATATACTATATATATATAATATATATATATATATATATATATATATATATATAATACAATAAACTATGATAAATACATTTTATTAAATAGATTTTATCATAATTATAATAGTTATAATATTATTTAAATTATAATTATCTTAATCATACAATCTATATAATTAGCGTAATAACCACACACACACATACTCACACACACACACACACACACACACACACACATATATATATATGTGTATGTGTGTGTGTGTGAATAATAGTTACCCCGACAACGACAATGAGGTATACAGCTATTAAGTGGTATTTATAATAGGTACTAATATTAGCGTCGACAACGAAGTAGGTACTATCGGTAACCATAGTAACGTGATTAACAATACACACATCTATAATGTATCTTACACCCTATACGTATATCACACACACAGCTGAACTAACCCATCGCTAGTCGGGCTCTGCCTCAAAGAAGAAGTTGAATTGTTATTATCCTGAATACCTATAGTGAAGCGGCGTCCTGATTAGATAACAGTAGTGTACGAAATTCTTATTATGATATGCAGGAAATACGTATACATTATATTTAATATACGATAAGAAACTATGTTTTTAATGTTCTATCTTAGAACATTTAGCTGATTGGGAATATATATTCCAGTAAATTATAGATATATGTCTAATTGAAAAAATAATAGTTACTTCAGTACATGGAACATATTACTATATCCACGTTATTATCAGATTAATGAACTTTCTATCGAATGAGTTATAATTGATATTTTTATTAGGGAAATTATAGACTTCGTGTAACGAATAGGTATTTCATGATGTATGCCGCCTAGATAAGTTTCCTATAGATATAACCATATATGGTTATAATAAGTTCTCAGTCCATTCCAATCTTACGGTTAAGACCGAATAAACTTGTTTTAAGGGGATATGTCCGACGGCATTTCCCTTATTGTAAATTCAATGTAAAAATATAGAGATTTGTGTATTAAAAAACACTATTATCGTAGTCTTTACACGATAACACTTATAAGTGAGAGAGAGTCTATAGAGAGAGTTGTTTCATTACTCTTATTTTGATTTCTACATACATACACTTATTATTATTAAAACTGTAGAGTCACATCTATAAACCGATTAATTACTGGCATATATATATATCTAGTTACGTCTATAGCCATACAAGTATGTGACTACGATATAAATACACGCTACGTGTCCGTATTACACACACGCGCGAGCTTATAATAAATAAATCGATGCGCATTTATATATATATATATAGCTTATTAAAGCTTATTAAAGCTCTGCAGTTGTTATTGTTTGCTATTGATACCCCGATGTGAGCAAACATAACCACATCGTCACGTGAGATTACGTCATAAATGTGAGTTACGAAATCACCAGTAGCCATTAAGTAACACCTGCAGTTATACGTAACCAGAGAGAGAGAGAGAGAGAGAGAGAGAGAGAGGAGAGAGAGAGAGAGAGAGAGAGAGAGAGAGAGAGAGAGAGAGAAGAGGAGAGAGAGAGAGAGGAGAGAGAGAGAGAGAGAGAGAGAGAGAGAGAGAGAGAGAGAGAGAGAGAGAGAGAGAGAGAGAGAGAGAGAGAGAGAGAGAGAGAGGAGAGAGAGAGAGAGAGAGAGAGAGAGAGAGAGAGAGAGAGAGAGAGAGAGAGAGAGAGAGAGAGAGAGAGAGAGATAGAGAGAGAGAGAGAGAGAGAAATATAGAGAGAGAGGGAGATAGAGAGAGAGAGAGAGAGAGAGAGGGAGAGAGAGAGAGAGAGAGAGAGAGAGAGAGAAATAGAGAGAGAGAGAGAGATAGAGAGAGAGAGAGAGAGAGAGATAGAGAGAGAGAGAGAGATAGCTACGCTTAACTCGGTACGCACGATACATTATCATGTAAAGTAATCATTTAAATTATTTCCGTATATTGAAAATATGTTTGATAAATTAAAAGTATTTCATATGTGACAATTTTATTTATATCATTGAATATTATAATTATTTTTTAAATATTTAAATATCACAATTATCTTAAATATTATTTATCACATAACTGACTATATTCATAAGGAATGATGCTGCTGATGATGATGAGTATGATGATGATGATGATGATGATGATGATGATGATGAGACTAGTAATAGTTAGTACCACTAAAAATAGACCCCTTCGCTTGTGTGTGGATAAAATAATAATAAATAATAATGTATTGAACATTTTCCGGTAAAAATAGATACTAATAATACTATGAATATAAAGCATATTAAAAATAACTAATACGTGTATTATGCAGAAATAAGAAATTGGATTGTAATATATATATATTAAAGGAAGAGATAGAAGTAGAATAATATTTAGGAATATTTCGAGGGATATAATAGAGCGGATGATAGGAGGTGGAATTGCATAGGGTGTGAATGGAATTTTTTAAATCTATAGACTACATTTTTTAAATCTAATAGGATATATTACTAGAGTTCAGGTATATAAATAGATGGGCATTATGGTAACGAAGAAAAGGTAATATGGTCAATGTTTGAAGTAAATCAGAGATATAGCTAGGGATGTAAGTCTATAGTATATATATATACACTCCATACTGATTTAAGGATTAGGTATACCTATCTATAGATAACACTTAGTTTACATCTGAGAGAGAAGGGTATACCTATAGGTATACCTTATAAGGCTATAGTCACATACGAGATTATTATTGATATGTTGTAACATACGGGTGTCTTATACAGTAATTAGTGCATAATGAAGAACGGATAGTAGATTTAGTAGAGCAATATATTTAGCAGGAAGTAATCAATAGATAAGAACAGTGGTCAACTAGGGAGACTACAAGAGAAAGTATTAGTGTCTTCAGAAGGTTTCTAGAAAGTTACTTCAGTATTTTTAAAATTCTGAATAGATGAAAGTTTATCGGGTTTAAAAATGTATAATACTTACATAAATAATAATGATATACTTATAATAATAATAAATAATACTTTATATTAATCGTAATATTACATCATAATTGTATATGCATTTTCGTTTTAAATGTATAATAATGTAATCTATATAAATATGTATCCGTAAATATATATATACATCATTTATACCTAGGTATATAGCCATATATGTATACAGGTATAACTATATATTTTATTTCCCTATTATTTATAGTATACTATATATTATTAGTATCTATAGATAATAAAAAATAAACGGTATAATATTGAATGTGAATATTATCTGTATGATTATTTCGGTATATCATTTATATATGATTCTAATAATAATTATATTATTATACAAAAATTCGGTATATTTTAAATGAAACACAATACTTGGGTGACTAATTCTAACCGTTTGTATTATTTCTTAATTGCGTAATAGCATTGTGTTCATCACTGCAGCCTATTACGTCTATGTGTTCGTCTTCCAGAACATTCGTCTGTAATCCGTAGCTCATTATAGTGCATTACATAATCATTCGTGTATTAATGTTATTTAATGAATATAATTATATTATATAATAATTATAATATATATATATATATATAAAACTCGGACTGTATAACAATTACTAGTTGCAGCTCAATGGATAGTGAGATATCTTGATTTGAATAGACATACTTATTGTTTTCTACTATCTGTGTATACCTTAAAGAGGGGGAAGATTCGTTTCATTTTTAAAAAATTATTTCACTTTAAAATATTAAAAATAATGCATTGTCTTTTAAATTATATATAATATTTCGTTCAAGATTATATATAAATATATTTATTAACTAAATATATCTAACTATGCATTATAAACATACATCTGTACAACATATAATATAAATGAGTATGTCATATTTAGTTTCTATTATATGTCTAAATCTTCTAGCTTACATCCCAGAATTGTTGTTTAGTAAACAACATTTAGTAAACAATGTTTACACAATTTATGGTGTTTCGAAGGTTCCACTTAAACCGTTAATAAATCTTTATAACATTTTCAGAGTTTATAAATAATATATAGAAGATGTTATATACCTATAGATACTTTTGAAAATATAAATATATTGCTTTGATACATATTAAAACAATAATTTGTTGACCAAATAATGTATTGTATGTATTATATATGTATTATAGCAACATATTTATTTTTTTTAAAGTATCCTACCTATATATCATCTTTTATATATTATGTATATGGGTTATATAGGATATATACGTATAGAGTATATTATTATTATATATATATATATATATATTATTCCAGCATAGGTGGTAAACTACGTATACCTGCAATAGTAAATAGTTATACCAATACCGGTCACCTATAGGTGTATACATATCTATATTATAAATATTTAACAGCACGTCGCGGATATAGATGGCGCTATAGGTAGTCGATGAAGCGTTAAAATCGAGACTTTCTTTAATTAATCATCATCAATAGATTGGTGTCGGAAAGTCATACGGGTATTGAATATGTATACCTACTATTGATAGTTTACTATGGATATTAATTGAATGTACACTATGTTAAACATGCGAAAATGGCATAATATTTATTGCGTATAGCCAGGTAATATAATGAGAATAAATTAACATATGTGTACACAGTATACTATATATATATATATATATATATATATATATATATAGACTTTATAATATAGCAAGTATAGTATACTATATACTGATTCTATAATATTGATAATCCATGTGATCATAATAATATGTCCTATACAATGTAAGGAAACTGATTTATGTTATATACTTATATTAACCAAAGTTTAAAAATATGCTATAAAATATATGTTTGATATATTACTATATGATAAAGTATCCTAGTATCATAGTAGACTATACCGTATATACTCTAATACTGACACTCTCGGTATCTCAGAAACTATAAATCATACACAAAAAAGTTTAATGAATAAAATATTCATAATTATTTATATATTCTAAATAATTAATTTTTATTTTTTAATTATTTAACATAATGCTGATATATCATATACACTGATTATGTTATTAAGTTTTTAAATTTATTTTAAAAAATACAACTAAAAACCTAAGCTAAACACCTTCTCAAACATATTCTATAGAATATATATATATATATATATATACAATTGTATTACTATAAAAAATAATAATATATTATTAATAACTAAAGAAATGTAAACATGATATACATAATAGCTACTTTTTTTATCAACAATTAAATAAGTTATATACATATATCTAGAGGTGATATAATCCCTAATATGGACAGTGGGCACTCTTGGTGCATTAGTCCCTAATAAGGATACCCTCATCTAATCAGCGCGCATGCAGTGTAACTATTCTGATTTTCATACAAATCGGATATGTTATAATATTAATAATATTAATACAAACAATGAAGCTACATTTAGTAATGTTATGAATAAAATATTAATAATTTATATATTAAAATAATAATTATTAATAATTAATATATTAACATATTTATAATTAATATATTACAATATTAAAAATTCGTATATATTCATATTAACCCTATAGGGTTACCTACCAAGGATACTAACAAGGGTTAATATGTGTAACATGCTTAATCTAATTAACGTTGTCATTACTATTTTATTAATATATTGTATGCTTATTATTTACATACTTCACTAGTTTTATTATTTTTTAATTATTAATTGAAAAAAATAAAAATTAATAAATAATTACTAATTAAATTGTATTAAATTATTCATAAAATTAATTATAAGAAATGTAATTTTTATTTATGTGATTGTTTCATCAATAATACATAGTAAATATACTCAGTGGTATATAATGTGTCCGTATTATAAGTTATATTATAATTTATAACACATGGTGTCCGTATTCGAGCATGGGGACTTAATACGGACACCCCCGTTATATATTGAAAAAAAAGTTTAAATAAAATTTAAAATCACAATAATATTAATATCTATAATCATATAATACAAATATATTGTAATTTGTGAATACAACTATTGAGTCAAAGTGTTCGTATTAGGTTACTTTCCCCTATGTATTTTTGTATGTATGTATGACTAATTCTTCTTTTAAATTAATAATATTAATATTATTAATTAGTGTGTATTTATTAAATAAATACATATAATCGTATTCATTTATTTAAACTCGACCTTTCAATTTATTTGTATAGTATATTTATCAAGTGTTAATGGGAATAACAGATAATGATTTACAAATCATCAGTATCAATATCAAATATATAATATTAAGATTCATGTATATCCATGGTTGTATTTTATTTGAATATATTTCAGTATATGGTATTTCACAAGGATCAACATTAGGTCCTTCAGTTTTATTATTTATATTTCTCCTCTGAAATAGAACATAGATCTATAGATCATTTAGATTATTAATCAATAGATTATATATAAGAAATATTATATATATACACTGATGCCATTTAATGTTATGCTGAATCTTGTCATCACGATACATTAGTTTAATGTGCAAATAATATAATTAAGTGTTAACACTTATAATATGTATAGCAGTTACCTGTTACCTGTTACCTAATTGGTTTAGGCACTTCCATCAACTTCTTTATTGAAGTTTTCGGACGTGCTTTCAATATATTATTGGGCAAAAAGGTATGTTTTGAGCTTTGATTTGAATGTTACAGTTGAGTCAATTGATCGGATATGGTGAGGTAGATCATTCCAGATTTTTGGAGCATGGATGGAGAAAGATTTATGTTGGGAAGATGTTAAATGTAATAGAACTGGAGTTTTTAATTTGAATTTGTTTATGTGTCTTTGTTCGTAAATAGTTGTGTTGGGAGATAGTAAGTTGGCAAGATAGTCTGGTGTGTTAATAGTTAATAGTTTACTCATTATTAGTTATGTTAACGTGTGTGTAAACATCTGCTTATATGCATTATAGGCTTTTATTTCTGCCTATTTATAAATAAACAATTAACAATTAATTACAAACAATTAATTACAAATAATAATAATAAAAATGATTGTATATGTGCATTTATTTATGAATAATAGTAAACTTTAGTTTTTGCAATTAAGTAATTGATAGGGTTTAGTTATTTACTTATTTGTATATATATATATATATATATATATATATATATATATAATTTATAAATATAACTCATAACCATGATGATATATTCTGAAATCAATACACATAACTCTCTGACTCTATACTGACCCTTCATTTACCCTTTACCCATATAGGGTGACAACCGATACGATAAGAATAGCATTACCTTCAAATTCGCGCCGTATTATAAAAAGCAGACTATAGTCTTATTATAATTATAATGTACATTATATAATAATTTATAATAAATATATATATATATATATATATATATATATATGATATAATACACACTATAGGTTTAGTAGGACTGAATCAGTGCACAGATCATGATCAATGATCAGTGAACTAATTGAAAACTCGTCTGTTATCATCACAGTTCGGGGCCACTCGTCACCACTACCATCATCATTACCTCCACCACCACCACTACCACCACCACCACCACTACCACCACTACCACCATCACTACCACCACCACCATTACCACCACCACCTCCACCAACAGCACAGCCAACAGCAACACCACCACCACCACCACCACCACTTCCACCACCAGCACCACCAACAGCACCACCACCACCACCATTTGTAGTAGTAGTCTTCGTATAGATATTAGTATTATATAATAATCGAATCAGTTCGCTTTTCTAATATATAACTATAGTTATTAATATATAACTATATGCTTATGAGCATAAATCTTAATTATTATACGCGGCTACTAATACTAGTGTTTCTGGTGATGCCGGTGGCTTGATCGTGTACGATTATTACACAAGTCGTCAGCGTCATACACGCGCGTGTGACATATCACTATAGTAATGATATCTAGTCATATTTCACACGCGCGTCGCTTATTCTATAGCATCGTGATGTGTGCAAATGTGTGTAGTAATATGTGTGGACATATGTGTATACACGATATGTAGTATGCAATGTTACCATGTATACTATTATGTAATATTATACTTATATTATACTATATATGCTGTACTAATGGAGTATGTCCTATAGGACATATAGTTACGTAGCAGGTGCTAACAACATCGACCAATGACTAACGGCCGTGTTACCTTTACCTATAGGTATATATCGAGTGTGGGTTAAGTAAACATACTTTTAGATCTATTATATATCCGTGACCTTGCTATAGCGGAGTTCACCACTCATGTATTCATGTTAACCTATATATATATTATGATAATTATTATCTATTATATAATATTATATAATATATAATATATGTATAATATCAAATAAAGAATATATAATATAGATAATGTGTGTGTTTAACCTCTGCATTTCTCTTTCTGCATTTCATTCGATCTATAAATAGTATTATCGTTATTAATATATATATATATATATATATATATATATATATATATATGTGTGTGTGTGTGTGTGAGCGTGTATATATGTGTATGCAATATATACTGCATGTGTAAGTGGGACGATCATTATGACTGTGTAACAAATATCATCAACACATCCGCTAACTTACTGTCTAATTTCGTCCCCTTAGGTGCGCCTATTTGATATTAAATTAACAATTTAAAAAAAAAATATTATTATAAATTTTTTAGTAAAATATGTTATAATAAATATGTAAAAAAATTGGAATATAAAACGATCTATTAATATAAAATACAAGCTTTCATAAAAAGCACATAATGTAAAATATCAACTTTAATACAAACATAATAATTACTAAATATTCAGAATTTAAATATCTAATAAAATTTTATATATTTTATATTATTGAATAATTGAAAAAGTATTATAAAATATCAAATTTACTCTTCGATAATTCCTGTGTACATATATGGTGATACCTTATTATATAAATAAGTATTACGTTATTATTATCTCAATGTAGAATTTAAAATATATTTTATTTTAAATAATTATATATTTTCTTTTTTTTAAGGGTTCAAGCTGGCGTTGGGGTTTACCATGTTAATTCTAGCTCTATAGGGATATAGCTAAAATGCTAAGGATACTAAACTAATACAGATAATGAAGTAATTTTGTGTATTAATTTTTGTATTATATTATTCTATTACATAATATTATTGGATTTTTATAAATATAATTTATTTAAAATTATGTAAAAAAAATAGTTTAAAATAGTTGAAATATTTTGTATATTTTTTTATTAAGGGTATACCTATAGGTGAGACCTGTATTCTATAAATAGATTTTTTACATGTATTGAAAATATAGTGGTCTACTTAAAATCTATTAACTTATTTTTTATTTATTTATTTAATAAAATATATAACAATATGATAGATATTATATATATATATATATATATATATATATATATATATATATATATATATATATAATAATTACATGTTTTATAGAATATGTAATATAAATAATGTTAACTAATACATTATTATTATTTTGAAAATAAAAGACCAGATTATGAACATTTTAAAATTGATTAATTATTAAACTAAAAAAATACAAATATTGTGATTAAATATATTATGAATTATCTTAAAATTTAAATTAATTTAAAACATTATTGAATAACTTAATGATGTTACTTAATGTTACTTAATGAGTGGAATTGATAACAAATAATTACTCTAAATTGATTCTAAATATTTACAATATAATTTCGAAAAATGTATGAAATTTATCAACAGATATAACTTATCACATTATATTATTATAAATAAAGAATCACCTATGGATGATGCTTTTTTTTAAATATATATAATAGTCTTTATTTTAGATTTAAAAATTCAAGAAACGATATTATAGTCATTAAATTATAACTATTATTATATTATATTAAATTTGTGTTTAATTATTATTATAATTTATCTAAATGATATACTTTTAAAAGTGTTTATTTTATATTTATATTTTACGTAAAATCATGATTTATATATCATTATAGGATAATATTTTAATATTATATTAAAAAAATTGAAACACAATTTGTTTTCCTCAATTTCATAATTCGCGACTATCATAAATATTAGATTCTAATTATTTTGTAAGAGAGCGTATTCTTTTTCGATTCCTTATTTTCCGTATTTTATTATAAGCCAGATTTCCCGGATTCGACTACAGAAAGTTCTTGTTTACTCTTGTGTTTATCAAGAACTTATAAAATGTTAAATCAAAACACAAGAAAAAAAGGTTACTATTTGTATTATATTATCCGGCTGGGGCCACTCACAGTTATTTATAATATATACAAGTCTATTAATTATTGAGGGGTCCATTTGTATCCGCTATTTGTATTCAATATTTATATTAGCAATTTCAAAAATTAAATATTATTATTATTATATGTATATGTGCATACATTATTTATACATCTTATATATATATACAGCGTATATGTATACTTTGTACATTAATCACAAATGCCACCCGCGTCACAAAACAGCATGCATGCTATTGTAGTAACGATTATGGGTCATATATGACTATAGTTGTTCTTTTGAAGATGTATATTAATGACTTATTGTTGATATAACCTATAGATATATTTTCGCTCCATTAAAGAAAAATTTATATAGATGATCACATTTATATAAATAGAAATTTTAAATTAGAGAGAGGTACAATAATTATAGTATACTTATATATATATATAAATACTTATACTATTTAGACTTATAAAATATATAAAATATTATTAAAAAATCATGATACACAAAATTAAAAAATTACAATATTAGTATTGTTATTTTTATTTTGGTGGTTCCTCTCATACATATCCAATAACTTAGATGGGTATTTTAACTATTACAATTTGGATTTATTATACTATTTATTTGGTTCACACAAGATTCAAATAGTTGTATATTTTAATAACATAATGTTATACATTTATAGTAAAACTTCCAGATACAAATAATAAAAATCAAAAAAGTAGTAAGAATTTTCATGTGGTTACTAAGTGAAAAAGTTAAATTAGATCCGATCATTTTTCATATACATGTATATGAATGAATGAAATATAAGATCACTTCTAATTATTATTTTAATACCTATTGCAATATATGTAAGGCTCCGATATTGGTTTAATCATGACGCATAATGCCTATAGGTATACCTTCCTCTAGCTAATTTCAAGCCATTCTAAAATATCCATGGATATTATACTCTGTAGGCATGTTTTTTCAATTTATATATATATATATTACAATGTATTTATTGTAATGAATTTTATAAAATATATGTATTTATTTTTTGAATAATATGTAATTCAATATAAATCGATAAACACATATGTTTTAATCAATATTCTGACGCCACATAAACTGATATATTATATCTGGTAATATTAGTATAATACACATATTTTATGTATATATATATATATATATAAATAAAGTATTCTTTAACATTTTAATATTTTAGTTATATATATTATAAAAGTAAGCATATATGTTAGAGGACAAAAGAGCATGTCTTTTAGATATACAAAAAACCATAACACAAATATATATATTATTACTAACTAAATCTATGTTCTCTATTTCTTTTTACTCGGATGAAATTATCGAATCTGGAATGTGAGCTGAGCCTGCCACCTTTACTGTTGAGCTCTTCGAACTGTAGTTTGTGTTCACCAAGTTAGCGTATTGTAAAAGTATACACGATGGTGCATGTATCATCGATATCGAGAAGGTGGATAAGCAAGGATTTGTCTTCAAAAAATTATTAGTACGTACTATGTACTCATTATTAATAATGTGTATACACTATGTATATATATATATATATATATATATATATATATATATTTAGTGTATGTAATTTTTCGATAGATGCACTGTACTAGAACTACACTAATATTAATTTAAAATTATTATTTTTAAATATATATATATTTATAATTATGATAAAGTTAAAATACTATCTGTACTAAAAAAATATTATTTAGATAAATAAAATTCCTTATAATGTTACGTTTTTGGTATTTAAATGTATCAGAATTTATATAACACTATTGTATAGAGATATGTCACTTCTATATATATATAGATGAAAATCATACTATTTTAATAGAAATATATAATATGACTAATCAAAATCTCCGATACATTTTTGTTAATTTATCGAGAAAATTGGCATATCTATAATACATTTTGTATCATATATGATCTTGTATTATATATAATCTATCTCTATACATCCATTTTGTACGTTAAGATGGACATGGTAAGTTATTTTATATATTTAAATATTGGCTCTTCAAGATATATACATATATGTAACCATAGTTACTATAGTTACTCATTTAATAAAATGAAAACACAAATATCTATTTTACCATGGGAAAGTTCTCGCTTCCCCCTTTAAATTTAACATGGGGAGCATTACAAATTGTGTATAATAACTATATAGGTAAACATTTAAAACCACATTACAAAATATTGAAATCTATATATAGAACTATAGTTCTTCAATTAATAACTATACATATTTAGTACTATGTATATTATAATAAAATAAATTCAACAATATTTCAAATATACCAGTATATTTAGTATAATGAGTATATTATTTGATGAAAGAGCCAACATATTCTTGAAAAATTACCTAGATTAGATGGTACCAATTGCTTATCCACGTTATATACATCGATATATATAATATACATATACCAATGTACATTATAAATACATGTATACAATGTACATAATACTACACACTGTGCAGTACACATCTGCAGATGTATGTAATATATGATTATTTAAATGTTGTCAACTTCGTAATATATAAAATGTTGAAATATATATGTATACATTTAAATACAGTTATATATATATATTATATATTCTAACTTGATGATTATGTATTTGGGGAGATCTATTTGTATCTTCTAAGCTGTTTTAAAAATATCGAATTATATATTTAGTGATTATCTATTTTATATATATTATTAAAATAAAGATAATATAATAACAAGAATATAAATATATAAATATGAATATTTCCGGGTATTTCTCCGATATTACTATATATAGAATATTTAATTATTAACTAAATATTAAACCATTAAATAAATAATAAATTTGATTTTTTATATGATGATCGAAAAATAATATTAGAGTGCACAATGTGCAACGCTATAACACTTAACTATAGTTAAATAAAGGGGTGTATAAAGTAACCAATCAAGTGTATGACTGATAACAAATAACTCATATTATATCATATATACTCATATCATATTTTATATTATTACATTAAGTAAAGCATATATGCATACACTATAATTTGGTTTAGGTGGTTATTAATACTATTAACGGAAACATTGTATGTTAATGAGTGACAAAAACTTAAAGAAGTTTGAATCAGTTAAGTGGATACGAACGAGTTGGAAAAAACATTAATAACAAATGTATTTGAAATATGTAATATTTGAGATGTTATATTATAATCACATTAAAATATTAGAGCTCAAAACGATTAATAAAATATAAAAATAAAGATATAACACGACCTATTTTTAAGATTAAATAATGATAAGAAATAATCTCAACAAATACTATAAACATACATGTATATAAAGTTATTTACATACTTATTATTTTTTGTATCTAATATAATATTTTGAATTATTATTACTATCATAATTATATATGATATTGTGGATTACTATAATATACATATTAATTTTAATCTCCAAAAAAATGTTTATTGAATAAAATATTCATAAATATATATATAGTCTAAAAAACTATTTTTTATTTTTTATTTATTCAAAATATTGCTGATATATCCAATAAACTGATTTTATTATTATGATTGTAAATTTATGAAAAAAATTTCAGCTTAAAACTTTCTCAAGAATATACAAATGTATCGATAAAATATAACACTATATTATTACAAAATAAAGCATTCTAAAATTATATATAAAATTTCTATATTTACTATCAAATATTCATTAAGTTATTAGCATATATCTAGAGTTCATATAAGTCTCTAATACGGATACTCTAGATGTCTTAATACGTACACCATATAACCAATCAGCGGGCAGCGTATGCATTATTCTAATATTCATAAAAATCGCGTGCGTTATAATACTAATACCACCAATAAAACTAAATCTAAAATTGTTATTATTTAGATACTTAAATTGTAATATTAATTAAAAAAATAATAAAATAAATAAATATTTAACTAATTAAATTAGAATAATTTTTCATAAAATTAATTATAAATAATGTAATTGTAATTTTTCTGATTGGTTCATCAATAATATATAGTTTATCTAGTGGTATATATATACGGACAACCTATAGGTTGTCCGTATTATAACATGTTTATCCGTATTCGGACATGGGTACCGAATACAGACACCCCCGTTATCTATTGAATTAAAATATTAAATAAAATTTTAAATTCACAATAATATCTATAAACATATAATAGTAATATATTGTAATTTTTGAATACAAATAATGAGTCATAAAATTTTAAGTCCATTTATTGTTAAAGTATCCGTATTAAGTTACTTTCCCCTATGTATATATATCCTATATATCCCCTATGAATTCTCCTATACATATCATATCATTGATTATTATCATAACTATGTATAATATACATATACATACATCATATACATATATTATTTGTATAATAAATATACAAACACATATACTATACTATTTTTATACAAATAAGCTCTATATTTTAATAAAAAATATATGTAATTTTCAAACTTGATTTACTCAAAATAATTATTTTAGTATAATTTTATTCTTAAAAAATTCAATAAACATGTAAATAATTCTTAAATATTGATGACATTTTAAGAATATATTAGTTATTATATGTTTATTGACTGAATATATGATCATACAATTATTTGTATTATATCATATATAAAATATATAAAAAAATAAAAAGTAAACTAAATGTTTACCATTAGATGAGTTGTATTTCCACAAATATATGATATTTATTATGCTATATTAAATAATACAGAGAAGCCCTTCCTTCAATATTCGTATTACAGAATTGTAATATCATAAGAATTTTAACTTATTGACAATTAAAAAAATATAAAAATCCCTATATTTGTACATTGAATTTTCAAAAAAATTCAAAATAAGCGTAACTCCTTAAAGTAGTTGATAAGCATGGACCCCAACAATACCACCACCCGCCCGTGAATGCGAGGTTGGATTACAGGGAATAACCAATTTTATAGAAAAGGGAGACTATATCTGAATCATAAGGTTAAATATACGTTGTAATACTTGAAATTAATTTAAGATATATTTATTAAAGGTATGAAAGTAATAATACATAATTAGCACGAAGATATATATGTATATTGTATATTAATGATATCTAAATCAATAGAAAGTCACACATAAATAATAGGTTTAGGGGTTTATTACGGATAGAATGCATTAAGTAGAATCATAATAAAAGATGGAGGAATCAATAAATTATGGGATGATATATTTGAATATTATGTGGAAGAATTAAGTAATGAGAAGATAGAATATTATTTACATTTTATCACGTTATTACGGTGGAAGATAAGATGATGCAGTGGGAAATCCCACAATAGTGCTTCGTAA